>OZ020256.1:18630860-18848580 GCA_963971285.1 Astropecten irregularis | reverse complement strand
CCTAACCCTAACCCTAACCCTAACCCTAACCCTAACCCTAACCTAACCCTAACCCTAACCCTAACCCTAACCCTAACCCTAACCCTAACCCTAACCCTAACCCTAACACCCTAACCCTAACCCTAACCCTACCCTAACCCCTACCTACCCTAACCCTAACCCTAACCCTAACCCTAACCCTAACCCTAACCCTAACCCTAACCCTAACCCTAACCCCTAACCCTAACCCTAACCCTAACCCTAACCCTAACCCTACCCTAACCCTAACCCTAACCCTAACCCTAACCCTAACCCTAACCCTAACCCTAACCCTAACCCTAACCCTAACCCTAACCCTAACCCTAACCCTAACCCTAACCCTAACCCTAACCCTAACCCTAACCCTAACCCTAACCCTAACCCTAACCCTAACCCTAACCCTAACCCTAACCCTAACCCTAACCCTAACCCTAACCCTAACCCTAACCCTAACCCTAACCCTAACCCTAACCCTAACCCTAACCCTAACCCTAACCCTAACCCTAACCCTAACCCTAACCCTAACCCTAACCCTAACCCTAACCCTAACCCTAACCCTAACCCTAACCCTAACCCTAACCCTAACCCTAACCCTAACCCTAACCCTAACCCTAACCCTAACCCTAACCCTAACCCTAACCCTAACCCTAACCCTAACCCTAACCCTAACCCTAACCCTAACCCTAACCCTAACCCTAACCCTAACCCTAACCCTAACCCTAACCCTAACCCTAACCCTAACCCTAACCCTAACCCTAACCCTAACCCTAACCCTAACCCTAACCCTAACCCTAACCCTAACCCTAACCCTAACCCTAACCCTAACCCTAACCCTAACCCTAACCCTAACCCTAACCCTAACCCTAACCCTAACCCTAACCCTAACCCTAACCCTAACCCTAACCCTAACCCTAACCCTAACCCTAACCCTAACCCTAACCCTAACCCTAACCCTAACCCTAACCCTAACCCTAACCCTAACCCTAACCCTAACCCTAACCCTAACCCTAACCCTAACCCTAACCCTAACCCTAACCCTAACCCTAACCCTAACCCTAACCCTAACCCTAACCCTAACCCTAACCCTAACCCTAACCCTAACCCTAACCCTAACCCTAACCCTAACCCTAACCCTAACCCTAACCCTAACCCTAACCCTAACCCTAACCCTAACCCTAACCCTAACCCTAACCCTAACCCTAACCCTAACCCTAACCCTAACCCTAACCCTAACCCTAACCCTAACCCTAACCCTAACCCTAACCCTAACCCTAACCCTAACCCTAACCCTAACCCTAACCCTAACCCTAACCCTAACCCTAACCCTAACCCTAACCCTAACCCTAACCCTAACCCTAACCCTAACCCTAACCCTAACCCTAACCCTAACCCTAACCCTAACCCTAACCCTAACCCTAACCCTAACCCTAACCCTAACCCTAACCCTAACCCTAACCCTAACCCTAACCCTAACCCTAACCCTAACCCTAACCCTAACCCTAACCCTAACCCTAACCCTAACCCTAACCCTAACCCTAACCCTAACCCTAACCCTAACCCTAACCCTAACCCTAACCCTAACCCTAACCCTAACCCTAACCCTAACCCTAACCCTAACCCTAACCCTAACCCTAACCCTAACCCTAACCCTAACCCTAACCCTAACCCTAACCCTAACCCTAACCCTAACCCTAACCCTAACCCTAACCCTAACCCTAACCCTAACCCTAACCCTAACCCTAACCCTAACCCTAACCCTAACCCTAACCCTAACCCTAACCCTAACCCTAACCCTAACCCTAACCCTAACCCTAACCCTAACCCTAACCCTAACCCTAACCCTAACCCTAACCCTAACCCTAACCCTAACCCTAACCCTAACCCTAACCCTAACCCTAACCCTAACCCTAACCCTAACCCTAACCCTAACCCTAACCCTAACCCTAACCCTAACCCTAACCCTAACCCTAACCCTAACCCTAACCCTAACCCTAACCCTAACCCTAACCCTAACCCTAACCCTAACCCTAACCCTAACCCTAACCCTAACCCTAACCCTAACCCTAACCCTAACCCTAACCCTAACCCTAACCCTAACCCTAACCCTAACCCTAACCCTAACCCTAACCCTAACCCTAACCCTAACCCTAACCCTAACCCTAACCCTAACCCTAACCCTAACCCTAACCCTAACCCTAACCCTAACCCTAACCCTAACCCTAACCCTAACCCTAACCCTAACCCTAACCCTAACCCTAACCCTAACCCTAACCCTAACCCTAACCCTAACCCTAACCCTAACCCTAACCCTAACCCTAACCCTAACCCTAACCCTAACCCTAACCCTAACCCTAACCCTAACCCTAACCCTAACCCTAACCCTAACCCTAACCCTAACCCTAACCCTAACCCTAACCCTAACCCTAACCCTAACCCTAACCCTAACCCTAACCCTAACCCTAACCCTAACCCTAACCCTAACCCTAACCCTAACCCTAACCCTAACCCTAACCCTAACCCTAACCCTAACCCTAACCCTAACCCTAACCCTAACCCTAACCCTAACCCTAACCCTAACCCTAACCCTAACCCTAACCCTAACCCTAACCCTAACCCTAACCCTAACCCTAACCCTAACCCTAACCCTAACCCTAACCCTAACCCTAACCCTAACCCTAACCCTAACCCTAACCCTAACCCTAACCCTAACCCTAACCCTAACCCTAACCCTAACCCTAACCCTAACCCTAACCCTAACCCACCCTAACCCTAACCCTAACCCTAACCCTAACCCTAACCCTAACCCTAACCCTAACCCTAACCCTAACCCTAACCCTAACCCTAACCCTAACCCTAACCCTAACCCTAACCCTAACCCTAACCCTAACCCTAACCCTAACCCTAACCCTAACCCTAACCCTAACCCTAACCCTAACCCTAACCCTAACCCTAACCCTAACCCTAACCCTAACCCTAACCCTAACCCTAACCCTAACCCTAACCCTAACCCTAACCCTAACCCTAACCCTAACCCTAACCCTAACCCTAACCCTAACCCTAACCCTAACCCTAACCCTAACCCTAACCCTAACCCTAACCCTAACCCTAACCCTAACCCTAACCCTAACCCTAACCCTAACCCTAACCCTAACCCTAACCCTAACCCTAACCCTAACCCTAACCCTAACCCTAACCCTAACCCTAACCCTAACCCTAACCCTAACCCTAACCCTAACCCTAACCCTAACCCTAACCCTAACCCTAACCCTAACCCTAACCCTAACCCTAACCCTAACCCTAACCCTAACCCTAACCCTAACCCTAACCCTAACCCTAACCCTAACCCTAACCCTAACCCTAACCCTAACCCTAACCCTAACCCTAACCCTAACCCTAACCCTAACCCTAACCCTAACCCTAACCCTAACCCTAACCCTAACCCTAACCCTAACCCTAACCCTAACCCTAACCCTAACCCTAACCCTAACCCTAACCCTAACCCTAACCCTAACCCTAACCCTAACCCTAACCCTAACCCTAACCCTAACCCTAACCCTAACCCTAACCCTAACCCTAACCCTAACCCTAACCCTAACCCTAACCCTAACCCTAACCCTAACCCTAACCCTAACCCTAACCCTAACCCTAACCCTAACCCTAACCCTAACCCTAACCCTAACCCTAACCCTAACCCTAACCCTAACCCTAACCCTAACCCTAACCCTAACCCTAACCCTAACCCTAACCCTAACCCTAACCCTAACCCTAACCCTAACCCTAACCCTAACCCTAACCCTAACCCTAACCCTAACCCTAACCCTAACCCTAACCCTAACCCTAACCCTAACCCTAACCCTAACCCTAACCCTAACCCTAACCCTAACCCTAACCCTAACCCTAACCCTAACCCTAACCCTAACCCTAACCCTAACCCTAACCCTAACCCTAACCCTAACCCTAACCCTAACCCTAACCCTAACCCTAACCCTAACCCTAACCCTAACCCTAACCCTAACCCTAACCCTAACCCTAACCCTAACCCTAACCCTAACCCTAACCCTAACCCTAACCCTAACCCTAACCCTAACCCTAACCCTAACCCTAACCCTAACCCTAACCCTAACCCTAACCCTAACCCTAACCCTAACCCTAACCCTAACCCTAACCCTAACCCTAACCCTAACCCTAACCCTAACCCTAACCCTAACCCTAACCCTAACCCTAACCCTAACCCTAACCCTAACCCTAACCCTAACCCTAACCCTAACCCTAACCCTAACCCTAACCCTAACCCTAACCCTAACCCTAACCCTAACCCTAACCCTAACCCTAACCCTAACCCTAACCCTAACCCTAACCCTAACCCTAACCCTAACCCTAACCCTAACCCTAACCCTAACCCTAACCCTAACCCTAACCCTAACCCTAACCCTAACCCTAACCCTAACCCTAACCCTAACCCTAACCCTAACCCTAACCCTAACCCTAACCCTAACCCTAACCCTAACCCTAACCCTAACCCTAACCCTAACCCTAACCCTAACCCTAACCCTAACCCTAACCCTAACCCTAACCCTAACCCTAACCCTAACCCTAACCCTAACCCTAACCCTAACCCTAACCCTAACCCTAACCCTAACCCTAACCCTAACCCTAACCCTAACCCTAACCCTAACCCTAACCCTAACCCTAACCCTAACCCTAACCCTAACCCTAACCCTAACCCTAACCCTAACCCTAACCCTAACCCTAACCCTAACCCTAACCCTAACCCTAACCCTAACCCTAACCCTAACCCTAACCCTAACCCTAACCCTAACCCTAACCCTAACCCTAACCCTAACCCCTAACCCTAACCCTAAAAAAAACGCCCAAACGGTTGGTTTTCTACATGGCCCCTCTCTCATTAACTGTGTAGCTAAGCACAGGCCAGGGAGATTGCCCAAACGGTTGATTTTCTATCCAGCCTCTCTCTCGTTTACTGTGTAGCTAAGCACAGGCCCTGGAGAACGCCCGAACAGTTGATTTTATACACAGCCCCAGTCTCTTTGACTGTGTAGCTAAGCACAGGCCAGGGAGAATGCCCAAACGGTTGATTTTCTACACAGCCCCTCTCTTATTGACTGTGTAGCTAAGCTTTGTCCCTGGAGAACGATCGAGCGGCTGATTTTCTACACTACCTCTCTCTCATTGACTTTGTAGCTACGCACAGGCCTGGGAGATTGCCCAAACGGTTGATTTTCTATCCAGCCCCTTCTCCTTGACTGTGTAGCCAAGCACAGGCCAGGGAGATTGCCAAAACGATTGATTTTGTATCCAGCCCCTCTCTCATTGACTCTGTAGCTAAGCACAGGCCAGGGAAAACGCCCAAACGGTTGGTTTTCTACATGGCCCCTCTCTCATTGACTGTGTAGCTAAGCACAGGCCAGGGAGATTGCCCAAACGGTTGATTTTCTATCCAGCCTCTCTCTCGTTTACTGTGTAGCTAAGCACAGGCCCTGGAGAACGCCCGAACAGTTGATTTTATACACAGCCCCAGTCTCTTTGACTGTGTAGCTAAGCACAGGCCAGGGAGAATGCCCAAACGGTTGATTTTCTACACAGCCCCTCTCTTATTGACTGTGTAGCTAAGCTCTGTTCCTGGAGAACGATCGAGCGGCTGATTTTCTACACTACCTCTCTCTCATTGACTTTGTAGCTACGCACAGGCCAGGTAGATTGCCCAAACGGTTGATTTTCTATCCAGCCCCTTCTCCTTGACTGTGTAGCCAAGCACAGGCCAGGGAGATTGCCCAAACGGTTGATTTTCTATCCAGCCCCTCTCTCATTGACTTTGTAGCTACGCACAGGCCAGGGAGAACGCCCAAACGGCTGATTCAGTACCCAACCCCATCGATAAGCTAACGTCAGAGGGCGGCAAACACTTTTATATTGAATAGGTTTGTTTGTGCGTGCTTTTGAGAAATAAAATAGAAAATAATTCAGTATTAAATCGGACGGGGACGGAAAGATCAAAGATATCTTGAAAATGTTGGACACGACCAAAAGAGTTTGCCCCAAACTGATAAATAATTTATGGATAAAAAACTTTCTTTGTTGCCATGGCAACAGCCAAATTCCAATTTCAAGTAATTTTCGTCATTTTTCAAACTTTTTATATTGGTGAAAGTTGGCAATTTTCAAAGCCGAGTTACTACTACACAATGCACACCGAATTAATTTTTTGAAAGGACGTGGATAGGTTGGTCCTTAAAGCTTACATTTAATGTGTACAAATTATAAACAGGTGTTTGACTGGTTTATACCATTTATTTGAAATAGGGGTGTTTTTGTTTTCAAAGTGCAGTGAAAAAATACCCCGCTTTTCAACAACTCATAACCCATGGTAGCACTCCAATATTCACAAAGACAATATAATTATTGTTGAGATGAGACATTGGTCTTGTAGAAAATATTAAAAAAATGTTGGGGAAAAATTTTTCCTTCTCTTCGCAATATCGCTGGCCAGCAGGCATCACAGCAGGCATCACTTTTTACACGGAGCTAGCGCTCTAGTAAAATTTTAATATACATGTAGCTCTATGCAAATAAACCACTGGAGTTTGTACTTTTAGGGCTTTAACACTTTCTTTTGAGGAGGTACAGCAGTATGTATATACATGTTTACATTATTTTTACCGTCATTTTCAATCTTGCGTTTCTTAATTTGCCAGGATACTATAGTCTTGCTGAATTTGTATTCCTTTATTATTAATTAAGTTCCAAACGGTCAATGTGTTCAAGAAGCAGTTTCCCTTTAAACGGTTGATTATACTAACCAAGTATACATGTTTTATGTGTTTTCTTTGTCATTCTTGAATGTTCCTTTTATTAACATTTGTTGTGATTTTTTTTTCAAAATTAGTATGCAGTACATAATGGTTAACAATAACTAATTCCGACTTCAGGCGATCTTATCATGCAAAAAACACACACACTCCGCTGGTGAGTATAATTACATGTGTCTACAGATCAAGTGGACCTTGGAGGTAGGAAAAGAAGTGGACAGTCCAAATTCGTAGACTGGTAACATGTGTGTGTAAGCCTTTCTCCATGGTAAGGGTAGTGTAGCTATAGTCCGTATGAAGCCTGTGCGTCATTGATAGATATACGTATGAAGCTTGCCTGTGATTGATGGTGTCTATACGTGTAAATCATTCTGTGTGAATGATGATAGATATACGTATGAAGCTTGCCTGTGATTGATGGTAACTATACGTGTGAAGCATATGTGTGAATGATGATAGATATTACGTGTGAAGCCTGCACCACACACTGGTAGTAGCTCAGTTAGGCAGATAATTGGGAGACCATTAATTATAGCAGTGGACAGTTAGGCTGATTGAAAGGAGGCCGTAAATTGCAGCTGTCTGGAGATAGGCAGATTAATATGAATCCTGTGTGTGATTGATGGTAGCTACACCTAACGTTATACTGTGGTTGAAGGTATCTATACGTATGAAGGCTGTTTGGCGGGGATGATGAGGGGTTTGATGTTTTGGGTTTAAGGTCTGTGGTTTAGGGTTTGAGTAATGATGGGAACACACATGAAGCATTTGTGTGGTTGTTGTTTGCTAGATGTATAATAGCCTGGAACTAAGATAGTGCCTAGAATGTCGGCATATTGCCACATGTATAAATTACACATGGGGTGGATTTCGCCAAACTCTTCGTAACTTACTATCATTCGTAGGACTTTTGATGCATTGAAGCCCTACGTGGGATAGGCACCCTACGATGGGTTATCCTTCGTAAGTCGAGTTACGATCGATCGCAGGGCTTCGTGAAATCGACCCCTGGCAAGATATGTAAATCGTGAAAAGTTTCAATAACCAGAACGATTCGGGGCTATAAAGGTGACATGATCTCTTATCTAGGGTGAACATAGAAAGACTCGTGTGGCAGAAATTTTCCCCAAAGTGCCTTTCAAATGTGCAGGGGATCCACAAAGATAGTGCTCAGAATGAAGGCTTATAATGCCGGCATATTGCCACATGTATAAATTACACACAGAGCGACGTCACAAGATAAATAAATCGTCACAGGTTTCACTAACCAGGACGAGCGGTGGTAAAGGTTGACATGATCTCTAATCTATGTTGAACATAGAAAGACTCGTGTGGCAGAAATGTTCCCAAAAGTTTATGCTAATACATGGCAAAAAAAACTTCCTGGGGAAAAAACATATTACGTGGCCACCATGTTGACTCCGAACTTCTATTGCTCCCATCCCAGGTGAACAGTAGTGTAGACACGTCCTCAGACCTGGGTGGTTGATCTTGTAGCTTGGTCGTTCTATCCATATACGTTGTGTACACAAATATTTTTTATATATAATATATAAAAAGTGAAAACCTGGGGGGAGGGGTGCAACCAATAGCCCCCCCCCCCCCCCACCCCCCTCCACCGTGATCTACGCCCATTCAGGTGAAACAATTATTTCTTCCGAGATCCATTACGTTAATGGGATGGGACTAGCTTAGGGGTGCGCCACACTAAATAAACTGCCATTGACCTTAGTGTAAAATCCCTTTACTTCACAGTTCATAAAAACAAGGGTACCCCTTGCCGTTTTTCTAATTTTTGACCAAAAATTACCGTTTTTTAAAGTTGCTTCCAAATGTCCCCAAAGCAGCTCAAGATTAAGAGGAACTCATTTCTGATGCGATACAGTGAAAATAATTGACTTTAATTTTGGCCCAAAAATGAGGAAAGTGGCAAGGGGTACCCCTTGCCGTTTTTCTCATTTTTGACCAAAAATTACCGCTTTTCAAAGTTGCTTCCAAATGCCGCAAAAGCTGCCCTGGAGTAAGAGGAACTCGTTTCTGATGCGATAGAGTGAAAATAATTGACTTGAATTTTGGCCCAAAAATGAGGAAAATGGCAAGGGGTACCCCTTGCCGTTTTTCTCATTTTTTTACCAACAATTTCCGTTTTTCAAAGTTGCTTCCAAATGCCGCAAAAACTGCCCTGGAGTAAGAGGAACTCGTTTCTGATGCGATAGAGTGAAAATAATTGACTTGAATTTTGGCCCAAAAATGAGGAAAATGGCAAGGGGTACCCCTTGCCGTTTTTCTCATTTTTTTACCAACAATTTCCGTTTTTCAAAGTTGCTTCCAAATGTCCCAAAAGCTGCCCTGGAGTAAGAGGAACTCGTTTCTGATGCGATAGAGTGAAAATAATTGACTTGTATTTTGGCCCCAAAATGAGGAAAATTGCAAGGGGTACCCCTTGCATTGTTTCTCATTTTTGACAAAAAATTACCGTTTTTCAAAGTTGCTTCCAAATGCCCAAAAAGCTGCTATGGAGTAAGAAACTCATTTCTGATGCGATACAGTGAAAATAATTGACTTTAATTTTGGCCCAAAAATGAGGAAAGTGGCAAGGGGTACCCCTTGCCGTTTTTCTCATTTATGACCAAAAATTACCGCTTTTCAAAGTTGCTTCCAAATGCCGCAAAAGCTGCCCTGGAGTAAGAGGAACTCGTTTCTGATGCGATAGAGTGAAAATAATTGAATTGAATTTTGGCCCAAAAATGAGGAAAATGGCAAGCGGTACCCCTTGCCGTTTTTCTCATTTTTTTTACCAACAATTTCCGTTTTTCAAAGTTGCTTCCAAATGTCCCAAAAGCTGCCCTGGAGTGGGAGGAACTCATTTCTGATCCGATAGAGTGAAAATAATTGACTTGTATTTTTTTGGCCCAAAAATGAGGAAAGTGGCAAGGGGTACCCCTTGCCGTTTTTCTCATTTTTGACCAAAAATTACCGCTTTTCAAAGTTGCTTCCAAATGCCGCAAAAGCTGCCCTGGAGTAAGAGGAACTCATTTCTGATCCGATAGAGTGAAAATAATTAACTTGTATTTTGGCCCAAAAATTAGGAAAATGGCAAGGGGTACCCCTTGCCGTTTTTCTCATTTTTGACCAAAAATTTCCGTTTTTTAAAGTTGCTTACAAATGTCCCCAAAGCAGCTCAAGATTAAGAGGAACTCATTTCTGATGCGATACAGTGAAAATAATTGACTTGAATTTTGACCCAAAAATGAGGAAAGTGGCAAGGGACACCTTGCCGTTTTTCTAATTTTTGACCAAAAATTACCGCTTTTCAAAGTTGCTTCTAAATGCCGCAAAAGCTGCCCTGGAGTAAGAGGAACTCATTTCTGATGCGATTGAGTGAAAATAATTGACTTGAATTTTTGCCCAAAAATGAGGAAAATTGCAAGGGGTACCCCTTGCCGTTTTTCTCATTTTTGACACAAAATTACCGTTTTTCAAAGTTGCTTCCGAATGCCGCAAAAGATGCCCTGGATTGGGAGGAACTCATTTCTGATCCGATATAGTGAAAATAATTGACTTGAATTTTGGCCCAAAAATTAGGAAAATGGCAAGGGGTACCCCTTGCCGTTTTTCTCATTTTTGACCCAAAATTACCGTTTATCAAAGTTGCTTCCAAATGCCAAAAAAGCTGCCCTGGAGTAAGAGGAAATCATTTCTGATCCGAGAGAGTGAAAATAATTGAGTTCAATTTTGGCCCAAAAATTAGGAAAATGGCAAGAGGTACCCCTTGCCGTTTTTCAAATTTTTGACCAAAAATTACCGTTTTTTAAAGTTGCTTCCAAATGTCCCAAAAGCAGCTCAAGAATTTTGGCCCAAAAATTAGGAAAATGGCAAGAGGTACCCCTTGCCGTTTTTCTCATTTTTGACCAAAAAATTATCGTTTTTCAAAGTTGCTTCCAAATGTCCCAAAAGCTGCCCTGGAGTGGGAGGAACTCATTTCTGATCCGATAGAGCTAAAATAATTGACTTTAATTTTGGCCCAAAAATTAGGAAAATGGGAAGAGGTACCCCTTGCCGTTTTTTCTAATTTTTGACCAAAAATTACCGTTTTTTAAAGTTGCTTCCAAATGCCGCAAAAGCTGCCCTGGAGTAAGACGAACTCGTTTCTTAGGAGATAGAGTGAAAATAATTGACTTGAATTTTGGCCCAAAAATGAGGAAAATGGCAAGCGGTACCCCTTGCCGTTTTTCTCATTTTTTTACCAACAATTTCCGTTTTTCAAAGTTGCTTCCAAATGTCCCAAAAGCTGCCCTGGAGTGGGAGGAACTCATTTCTGATCCGATAGAGTGAAAATAATTGACTTGAATTTTGGCCCAAAAATGAGGAAAATGGCAAGAGATACCCCTTGCCGTTTTTCTAATTTTTGACCAAACATTACCGGTTTTTGAGTTGCTTCCAAATGTCCCAAAAGCAGCTCAAGAATTTTGGCCCCAAAATGAGGAAAATGGCAAGAGGTACCCCTTGCCGTTTTTCTCATTTTTGACCAAAAATAACCGTTTTTCAAAGTTGCTTCCAAATGTCCCAAAAGCTGCCCTGGAGTGGGAGGAACTCATTTCTGATCCGATAGAGTGAAAATAATTGACTTGTATTTTGGCCCAAAAATGAGGAAAGTGGCAAGAGGTACCCCTTGCCGTTTTTCTCATTTTTGACCAAAAATTACCGCTTTTCAAAAATGCTTCCAAATGCCGCAAAAGCTGCCCTGGAGTAAGAGGAACTAATTTCTGATGCGATAGAGTGAAAATAATTGACTTGAATTTTCGCCCCAAAATGAGGAAAATTGCAAGGGGTACCCCTTGCATTGTTTCTCATTTTTGACCAAAAATTACCGTTTTTCAAAGTTGCTTCCAAATGCCCAAAAAGCTGCTATGGAGTAAGAGGAACTCATTTCTGATGCGATACAGTGAAAATAATTGACTTAAATTTTGGCCCAAAAATGAGGAAAATGGCAAGGGGTACCCCTTGCCGTCTGTCTCATTTTTGACCCAAAATTACCGTTTATCAAAGTTGCTTCCAATTGCCAAAAAAGCTGCCCTGGAGTAAGAGGAACTCATTTCTGATCCGATAGAGTGAAAATAATTGACTTGAATTTTGGCCCAAAAATGAGGAAAATGGCAAGAGATACCCCTTGCCGTTTTTCTAATTTTTGACCAAAAATTACCGGTTTTTTAGTTGCTTCCAAATGTCCCAAAAGCAGCTCAAGAATTTTGGCCCAAAAATGAGGAAAATGGCAAGAGGTACCCCTTGCCGTTTTTCTCATTTTTGACCAAAAATTACCGTTTTTCAAAGTTGCTTCCAAATGTCCCAAAAGCTGCCCTGGAGTGGGAGGAACTCATTTCTGATCCGATAGAGTGAAAATAATTGACTTGTATTTTGGCCCAAAAATGAGGTAAATGGCAAGAGGTACTCCTTGCCGTTTTTCTAATTTTTGACAAAAAATTATCGTTTTTCAAAGTTGCTTCCAAATGTTTCCAAAGGAGCTCAAGATTAAGAGGAACTCGTTTTTGATGCGATAGAGTGAAAATAATTGACTTTAATTTTGGCCCCAAAATGAGGAAAATGGCAAGTGATACCCCTTGCCGTTTTTCTCATTTTTTACCAACAATTTCCGTTTTTTAAAGTTTCTTCCAAATGCCGCAAAAGCTGCCCTGGAGTGGGAGGAACTCATTTCTGATGCGATAGAGTGAAAATAATTGAATTGAATTTTGGCCCCAAAATGAGGAAAATAGCAAGGGGACCTCTTGCCGGTTGTTGCTTTTTTTTTACCAAACATCTCCAGGCAGGGCAGGGCAGGGTAGGGCAGGGCAGGGCATGGTAGGGCAGGGCAGGGCAGGGCAGGGCAGGGCAGGGCAGGGCAGGGCAGGGCAGGGCAGGGCAGGGCAGGGCAGGGCATTTTCCTCATTTGTGGGCTAAAATTCAAATCAATTATTTTGACTGCATCGCATCGAAAATGACTTCCTCTTACTCTAGTCAATTCCTGCCCTGCCCTCTGCCTTGCCTTGTCTTGTCTTGACCTATACAGACTGCCTTTCCTTTACTCGGTTTGCCTTCTTTACTTTGTACGTCTTCTTATCTTTACCTTGCTTTGCCTCGCCTCGCTTTGCAGCAAGGTTGGACAGAAATTACAACTTTTATAAAATACAACTTCTGTCTGTGATACAGTAGTGTAGACACGTCCTCAGACCTGGGGGGGGGGGGGGGGGGTTGATCGTGTAGCTGGGTCGTACTTCCATATACGTTTGTGTACAACATTATTTTTTATATATATAAAAAGTGAAAACCTGGGGGGGTTGCAACCCCCCTAGCCCCCCCGGGATCTACGCCCATGCTGTGATAATAAACTTAATCTAAAGATCAATTCAAATAATCACGAGCAAATTATACGAAATTGTCTTTAATATTTTTAGATATCCATGACAAGGATCCCAAGGATTACAGTCCTATAAGAAAAATTAAGAACCCAAAATATATTGATGATAGATTTGTTAGGAATGAAATAATTTGGTGTACTACAATCAATAACAGCACAATAATAGATCATTGCGTTGAGTTACATGACAAAATTTGGGATTATTTTTTTATTATTGTCAGGAAAAGTGTGCAATATGCATCGAAACAGAGATGTATTGAAATAATTCAGAATGTTTATAATATTCATCAAATACATTCCTTTTTGAAATAATAGATGATCCCGTAATGTAAAACAAAAATTACAAACGCCTTTTAATACAATGTGGGGTATCAGAGATAGTTTGATACATAATAACCAGACAAGGATATAATTATCTGAGTAAAATCAAAGATGGGAATAAATGGCATCAATAATCGCCATACTTAAAGCCTTCAGATAGCTATTTGAATTGGCATAAATAAAATATGACTATCTTGGCTGTGTCACTCTGTAGGCCGTGCATGTATAGTCGTTATCTCGACGTTGTCAACTCCTCGAATGCAAATCACGCGCGCTGTGGCCCCGGCGCAATGAAGCATGTTTTATGCTTTGGATTGGGTGTGACCGTAGCATCGTAGCAGCCAACGTATAGAACAAGTACGTTGACAGATAACATCGGATCAAATATAAATACACACATTAATTGCCTCATTTTTAGCTTGGAGTAAACACATGTTATATATGGTTCGTATTTCCACAATTGAGTGGTGATTATTCTCCCAACAACATTAAGCTGAGCGTTATTTTACATCTGTTAATAATATTCATTCACTGTGGAATAGAGTGCACACCATCTACAAGTGCAGCTACAGTTCGGTGTCAAACAACAATGGCAGGTAAGGCATTATGAATTGTATTATAGTGGTAGGAAATCCTTCAGATGACTGAACATTGAGTTAGATGCGGGCAACTGTTTGTTGATATTACCACGGTCTAACCTGCCTTTGGTATTTATTCACACAAATACACGGAGGGGTTAACTTTGATCGATTATGTCTGACAGTTTGTATAGAATATAAATATGAATAAGGTTGTATATATGCCTGTGGTATTACCAACACCAGTATGTATGCCTACATTTTGATCTGTTGATTATATATCTCCCCAGCAAGTATTCAATGTTATTTCGGGATGGCGGTTCAATCCGTATTCTTATCATCTCAACATGAGTAACATGAGAACGTTACTTGGGATAAAATTATTTAACAAAAGACCTCTTATAATAGTAGTTAATATTATGCATTTTCATGGGTTGCATTGCTAATTATAATGACCAACACATAGAGTAGACGTAATGGTATAAAGATTATTCTCAAGGTAGATATGCAGACATTATTATTACGTGTAGTGCGGCGATGAATATGTCTCAGTACACCAAGCATGCAAGCTGTCATTTCTTGGATAGCATCATGCACGATACATACATGTATATAATACAATGTGTGTTGCAAACATTACACCAGTGAAGATGATTATACCATGTGGTGGAATCATTTCCTGTTATACTTGAACATACCCACATACATCCAAGCGCACAAGAACCGACTGCGTATGTAACTATGACATTGCACCGCATCAGTTAATATGGCTTCCTTGTACATGTGTAAATGTAATAAATTCAACTGCAAATGTAGCGTGTACTGATGTGCGAAATCCATTCTACTTATTTACAGGCTGATTAAAATTGCAATTAAAACAAGCGTTCTTTTAAGTCAGTAATTTTGGTTTTTACTGAAAGCATATAAATTGGCAAATTGTGACCATTCCCATGCATGTACATGCAACGGGCGATGTACATGTGGTAATGTCAATGGTCTTTAATTGCTTTAAGTTGCACTACACTTTTGATCAATTAGGCCTCCATCCTTATGCAAAAAAGTCTCCAATTTAATAATCTAGGTTTAACAATCTCCTCTTTGAAACGTCTTTCAATATTTCAAGTTTTACATCATGTTTGGAGGTTTGATAATTCTGAACACACACACACACATGCTTATTATACTCATTATAAATAGCCAAGTGGCCTTGAACTTGCAAATAGCATAGTTAATATCGGTAATGCAGCCATGAAAGGGTTGCAGCCGTTGAATTTCACATATTGCTGCATACATTAATTATAACACGTATGGTATTCGCAGTGGAATGTTTAGGTCTATAATATATCACAAAATAATACAAGAATCCATGTGACAGACTCGATCGGACGGCAGCAATAACATAGGCTTTGGGGTATAATAGGAAAACAAAATACATAAGGAGTAAATTACTTCCTGGAAATGGAAGGTAATCTTCTACTTAATTATTCCCAAGCCGTAATTAATGGCTTTTATGATCCAGTAGTTTTCTTGTCTATTGTTAAGTTAGAACAATAAACGTTTTGCATCAATAGCCATCCAAGCCGTCAATGTGCTATGGAGTATACAGCCTATAGTCGTAGCCTGGCTGCATATTTCGTAATAATGGACGTGTATAACAATCTATAATATTGAATGAATTCAATGTTACTGCAAGCCTTCACGGCGGACATACTGAGGTCAATGGCCTCAGTATGTACGAGCAAAACATGAGATGTCATAATATGGAATGGCATTATCACAATTCTATCTTTGTGAATGTGTAATATGTATTAATATTTGCATCATGTCATTATCATTTGTACCCATTCCAAGCAATCAAGCTTCACATAAAACCATATAAAGCTTAAGGAAATGCATGTGCCGATATACCGAGCCACAAAAGAAAGGCAAACGATGGGTCCATTTAATTTATTGTCACGTTTTTGGACATTTCATTGCGGTTGTTTAAATTAATGAATTTAACAAAATTATGACAACAAGAGCAACACTCAAGTCAAAACTTTGTACCAAATTTTAATGAATTCGATAAATTTAAACAGCCGCAATGAAATGACGATATTACTGAATCGTTTGCGTTTCATTTGTGTCTCAGTATGTTTCTGCTGATCTAATTCGTTCTTGAGGTATTCACAATTTCAGATGGGGTTTTCCTAATGATCACATCATTTCAGATTGAATTCACAGAAAAATAGGCTTGACACAGACATTGAACGAAATTAAGGACAATACCAGGTTTAAAGGTTTGCATATTTTGTATTTAGTTGATTTTAATCAAAATCATGAACATGAATCAGACGTGCAAGAAGAAACTAAGGCTGTCTTAACAAAACGAGTTATTAAATCGCTGCATTGCCCTCTGTCAACATGCTAGATTAGTGTTGGGGTGTTTGTTTGTTTGTTGTTTGTTGTTTGTTACAACCTGTATCAATCCACATAATTTTCAGGATTTTTTTACCCCGACAAAAGAATATTTTAATCCCCTACAGTGTTAATCAAATTGAACTTAATGAGAATATGGAAATAATAGGATTTAATGTATAGAAGTATAAACAATAATCCTGCACATAATTGACTTACATTTAACGACGACGAATCCCCTTTAATTGACTATCTCAGACTACATTTCTGAGTTTTTGCTGGCCTTACTCATTGCCATTACAAAAGTCCATTACAAAAGTACATTACTCTACCTAAAATGAGTAAACCAGCACTACAGTCGATATGTTTTTATTGCGTGTTCGTGAGAGAAAATAAACCGAGTAAATGTAATGCAATATGGATTTGCGTTGTCCTCCAGATAATATTAATCGACAACTGACACAAAGCAATGCCGTGTTGAACGCGTATACCTTCATCGTGTGTTTTTGTCTCATTACATATTCTGACCACATTATGCAGTCGAGCAACAATTGATACCGCTGCATAACCTGCATGGTTGTGCACAGTGAGCTGCAAGCCCTGGGAATGACTAATAGCAAACGACGTATGCCTCGCTAAAGGCAGTAAATAACATATATTTTTTCCCCGTTAATGCATCTATTAAGATATGTGTCATCCATGCACAGAACCATCACCAACAGAGGGCGCTACTTCATATTCCTAAATCGGAGAATAACTTCTTCGGTTTTGGGTTAGTGCTTTTTGACTGATTGAAAAATGCAATGAAGAGAATGGTGTATTGTGTATTTTCATCTCAAAGTATATAATTGACGATTGGGTTGGGTTGGGTTGGGTTGGGTTGGGTTGGGCTGGGCTGGGCTGGGCTGGGTAGGGTTGGGTTGGGTTGGGTTGGGTTGGGTTGGGTTGGGTTGGGTTGGGTTGGGTTGGGTTGGGTTGGGTTGGGTTGGGTTGGGTTGGGTTGGGTTGGGTTGGGTTGGGTTGGGTTGGGTTGGGTTGGGCTGGGCTGGGCTGGGCTGGGCTGGGCTGGGCTGGGCTGGGCTGGGCTGGGCTGGGCTGGGCTGGGCTGGGTTGGGTTGAGCTGCGATGGGCTGGGCTGGGTTGGGTTAGGCTTTGCTGGGCTTTGCTGGATTGGGTTGGGCTTTGCTGGGTTGGGCTGGGCTGGGCTGGGCTGGGCTGGGCTGGGCTGGGCTGGGCTGGGCTGGGCTGGGCTGGGCTGGGCTGGGTTGGGCTGGGCTGGGTTGGGCTGGACTGGGCTGGGCTGGGCTGGGCTGGGCTGGGCTGCGATGGATTGGGTTGGGTTAGGCTAGGCTGGGCTTTGCTGGATTGGGTTGGGCTTTGCTGGGCTGGGCTGCGTTGCTCTGGCGCTCTCTTCAAGTTTACTTGATGATGCATTATGCATTATCTGACATCATTGGGTAGTTAACCTTTTGAACTCCTTCCGTGAGAACACGTCTGGAAAAGGAAGTAAGATCGGAAACAAGTGTCTTCCGCTCCACAAGGAATCAGTGTATGCAACGCAGTATAGTCACATGTACAGTATGTAGGATTAGCCCACTGAGTTGTCAAACTGTATTAGCAAGCATTAGGAGTTTTGACCTCAATAAAACAGATTCGAGTCTTTTAGACTTCATTCTGACAGTCGCTTTGTTCATAATATTTAGAAAGGTGTATATATATAGCTTCACAGTAAATCACCCGATCAGAATTCTTCGTCGGATAATTTAAAAAGGACTGCATTGACATTGGAACATGGACTACCCTGGACAGTCTTCATCGTATACTGCAATACCGAAAAAATGGTTCCCGTTTGGTAATGTTGTCATACAGATTCCGCAGGTTTTGGAGCACGTGCGTATTTTTCTAATGACACACTTCAGGATACTTAGAGGTAAAGCTGGTAAGTATATATAGGAGTATACTGATACCAGACCTACATCAACTTTACATGTCTTTATTTTGTTTGTGGGTGAGAAGATCGAGGGTTCAAGAATGAAACAGTTTTTGTTCTCTTGTTCAAAGTTGTCCTAGACATACAATGTTGTGCTTAGTCTATGGGACGGAAGACAATGCCTTGACCTCGATCAATATACCTCTAGCTGTAAAACATGAATGTGTATGCAATTCTATTGGCCAAGACCATACGTTATTAAGGTCATACGTTAATGTCATAGAGAATTTCATTTTACCTCAGAAAAAAGCAATTTTGCACTACTTGTTAAGAGTTGACCGGGACTTATAATTCATTAAGTGCTAGGTATTCATTACCACTGTTTGTCGTGGAAAATGACATCAAAGCAAGGGGCATGCATTTTTTAAGCCCAACATAATATTTATCGTAAACGTGTACTGTAAATAAGCCCCATTTAGTAAGTCATACGTAATATTAAATATTATATATATGGAGGGATGACCTACGGTAAAATATAGTCGTGTATATCCTACGACCGAGCGACTGCAGAATTATCATAATAATACGAATCCCTCTCGGCAAAACACGGCATGGCCTTTGCCAATTTGCCTTAATATAATTTCCCATTTCCGAGGCAAGTGAGGCAATCTTTATTTGTAATTTGTTGGTTGATGTTTAACTGGTCAGCCGACTGAAGCAAGTCGACTTCATGGAAGTGATGTGGTGTGATTGATGCGAACGAGTGCAGTATATAGTTCAGCTGTAGTCCAATGCAGTATAGTTGATGCAGCAGTCCAGTGCAGTATATAGTTCAAGCAGCTGCAGTCGACTCAGTGCATGTGAGGTTGAGGTTGCTCATCTCACTTTATCTTGAGACAGTAAAATGTGATACATATACATACCTCCATCTACTTCAGCAACTTTGTGGTCTACTTATCTCCTCACTTGAGGCAAAATGTTTTTGGCGCATCGTTACTTCACAGCTGGTAGTTTATCACTCAATCCTTGTCCATCACTGAATCAATCGAGTAAAGATGCTAGAGAATCTGATGACAGTTTGGATTCTTACGAAGCTGTGAGGGAGGAAAGAAAAGCGTCAAAGAAGAAGCCAGAGCAAGACACTAAACGCGGACAACTGCAGAGGCGTGGACAAGCCAGAGAACAAGGCAGGAATAATGTTACAATGATGATGGTGCTGTTATAATGATTATACATGATTATAATAGTGGCAACGAAAATTTGACGGGGAAAAAGAGGATATCCGTCTTGTTGACAAAAATGAGGTTTGTGACAAAAAGATGATGAAAACAGTGCGAATGAGGAATGGTGATAAAGTGAGTAAATATAGTGAGAATGAAGATGCTGCATTACTCGAGTGGTTAGCAAGATCGTAGCATGGTGAAATATTGTGAAATATTGTGAAATGGTGAATATTTTACATTTTGTTAAGTGAAATGTTATATAATTTTAGTATTTACTGTATTATTGTATGCATAACTTTGGATCACAAAACACATCGCTCGCATGGCATTCTATTAAATTATATGCCGCGCGTATTTTTGTACCTATACAATAGAATTAGCATAATTCATTGCAAGCTTGTGTAGCCTTCAATTGATTTACACATCCTTGGAACGTCTTGGAGTGCGGATCAATTTGCCATTCGCTACCTTCACCAATCTTACCGTAAATACTGTACGTTGAGATGGAAATATCTGGCTATATGAATTTTAACTGAATCTTGTCAGATACATACGAGGTGCGTGACTTATAGGTTGATTAATGGTTCGTGTGTATAGTATAAGGATCCATCTTAAAAGGCTCTGAATTGAAGCTCAAACTAACAAATAAACAAGCCGACAAACTGAATACCTTGGCAAAGGGAAGGAACTGCATTATAGAAAGGAAACGGACATCAAATTAAATTTGAAATACAGGGCAATTGAATCGTAAAACGAGGTGCATATAATGAGAATATGCCCAGTATACTGTGGGCATAGTCACATCATTCATTCGCAGCCAATGCAACAAGATAAAGATGGAAAAAACTAATTCGTGGTTTTGCAATGGAAATAGAAGGAGAAGCATTTTGTGAAACTCATTATAATTATAGTAATAAATAGTAAATGCGTACGGATTTTATTAAACCGTTAAATAAAACACGTCCATTTCAATATTCATATTTGTGTCGGTGTTGTTAGTTATTTAAATGTGAATAGCTCAAATAATGCAAATGAACTGAAATGTTCTACCTGGAACTTTAGATTGCGACTTTGTCATCCATCACCCATCCCGAGATCAAAACAAGCTAGTCCAAACCAGGTGCTACCATGTGCTATATATAGATTCAGTGTAGGAGACTGTGAATCACAAAAGTGAAGTTTCATAAAATGAGAACACCATGTTCAAATATCTGTTGATTTATTGAGAATGAGGAATGAATTCGGCTTAAAGAATTTAAAATGCAGCAGTCAATACCAGAGCGTGTATTTCAAAACCAACGTATCTTGTCCAGTACTTAATTGGTTTTACCATTCTCCAGAGGGGAGTTACTCCATAGCGTTACTCCAATGATTCAATGCTTCAAATGTAGCTATCATTGCAGCTGTTAATGACAGAGCGCTACAAAGTAACCAATATATTTCTGAATTGGTAATCAAAGATATTACTTGTATTTTGTTTGTGTTGCAGAAGGTGGTTGTTGTGATTGTGCGTTATGTCGCTGTCTGAAACGGGTACCTTACGGTACGGTGTTTGCAATCCTTCTACTCTTTGGTGGATTAGCTCTTCTCACGTATGAAGTACTTAGTATCAGATTTGTGGCGCAGAAAATGTTCCTCTTTGACGCCAATTTCAGTTCAAACAGCGTACTGTTTGAAGGGTAAGTTCTTTAGAAAATCAATGGCGTTTGCATCCAATACGTCACAGTTTTTCTAAATAATGATTATAAGATTAAAAGGTTTGCATTGTGAAAGCACAACGAAGACGTACGATTTGTAGATTTCGTAATAAGAGATGATAGTAATGGCAGACAGAGCAAAGTGTTAGAAACATTTAATAATCTGTTTTCAGAACCACAAATCACTCAATTAAAACAATGAATTATTTACGTTACTTACATCTCTGATAATCTTTTAAAATAACTTGCTTCATTACATTAGTGTGGATGTTGCTGATATACCTATTGTGGTCATTATTGTGACTGTTTTTTTCCCCAAAAATTTTAAAATCAATAATGCATACATACTGAGCTGTTTCGAATACCCTTGTGATTTAAAGACTGCGGACAAATATCCCTTGAAACCGGATTTATCTGGCAAGGAAATGACTCATGGCAAAATATCCTTTCTTTCAGTCAAGCCTGATAACGGGTTGTGATGTGAAAGTGGGAACATCGCCAACAAAATCTGAACAAAAATTAAATCTGAACTTAAGCAAGTAGCACACACTGTATTGGATTATACATCGTTTATAATTAAAAAACTATGTACAGAAATACAAGTTTGCATGTACGTCATTCATATTATGATATCATTGCTTCATATTGGAATCACTCTTACCTGTGATGTGATGAGCAAAGAATGAAAAACACCTTTATTGGATGACAGGGCTCTATTACGGCAAATTGGATTTCAGCAATCTGATTTGTGGAGTTTTGTCGAAGGAAGTGGAAACAAACGCCAGCCTCTATTAAAGGGATGGCAGGAAAACTGGCAATTCTAAATGTCATGTCTAACCAAAGCCTTGAAATGGATGACATGTTTTGGAGACCCCTAAATTTGTTTGGTCAACCCCCCCCCCCTAAAAAAAAAAAAAAAAAAAAAAAAACCAAGCGAAATGATAAATTTGACCGAAATGCACATATATTAAATTGATCCTTCGTAAATGATGCTCCTGGGCATTTTCCTTTTCCTCCTTAGCACTGGCACATTATTCTGGGTTTTGATTGGAGCCGTTGCATTGATGGGATTGTATGGCATCTTGCTGCTTATCATCGCATGTCTTACATCTGGTCCATCTGGTCAAAATACATGTGGACGTGAACATATCCGATGTATTGGGATGTGCAGCACTGACATTGTGAGTATGACACAAATCAATAAAGTATGCTCTCCATGCGTATTATGATTAAATACCTCGTTTACAAATGTAAACAGATTTGAGCATATTAATCTATGAAATCTTCTTTCTACCTTAACTTATCATTATTATAATATTTGATTAGAAATTGAATCTTCGTGTAAGCCTTCTTAAAACAAACTTCACAATTAAATGTGAGAAGCTTAACAAATGAAATAGGAAAGCAGGAAGAAGAAAAGGAAAATAGACACTACATGCTTCATCCGGATTTCAAATTATTTCAAACAGTATTATATTACAATTATTAGGTAATGATTAGATGTGTATCCGACAAATACCAAAAATACGCTACATTTTAGTTTTAAAGTCACGTTAAATTGGTCGTCATTGTTATGTGACTTTACTTTATAAATCAGTTTGCATAATTCCTGAATCTATCATATGTTTATAACACCGTTAACGGTAATACTTAGGGATAATAATAACCAGTGGGGAATAATTATCAGTGAGGCATGACGGTGACACAGCGCTAAGGAATACTACCCTATACGCACCTGCAGAATGATGGAATCACGTCCCATGTAAACTGCTGCAGGCAAGATTAAGCCAGAATGAGAAATGAAGGAGAGTTGGGTATAGGGGGAGGGGGGAGAAGGCAAGATCGTGGTCATTATTCATCCTATAGAGTTATGCACAGATGCAGGGATGTATACTCCCAGGGTACTGCGTCGGATTTATTCAAATAATTATTATTAAAATGAGAGTTGGTAAGACTAAAGTGTAGACGAATTACAAAATGATGTAGATTGAAAAAAAAAATGCATCATCAACATTAACTTTATTAATTAATTAGTTGAATTATTGTCTAATATATATTTAGTACCCAATTAATTTTATTTACATCAAATATATTTGACATCATTATAGTTTCTTTTCTTTAATGTTTTCCAACGCCCCTGTTCAATTTATGACAAAATATGAAGGTATAATTTGATTTGTCACCCACGTCGATTATGGCTGAATGAGTAAGAAGAATCGCTTTCAATAGAATTATGGAATCATTAACGACTAGTGTATGGCTAACATGCAAACTTTCAAGGCAATTATTTCACTGTTACATTGTATATGTTTTACTCTCCTCACGTTTAAAAGGTTATTCATACATCATAAGTGCATCACTATAGTGATACCCCATCAGAAAATAATTGAATACTTATCTATAGCAATTGGAAACCTTTTCGTCTTTTAAGCTATTAAGTGATGAGTTTATTTTGTCAAATATCCAGTTTACAATGTTACGCGTTTAATATCACAAAATCGGATATGCACAATTAAGTACCCCCACCCCTCCAAAAAAGAAAGGGCATAAATAATGTTTGATTCCGATGTTTGTCCTTGCAGCTGATTATGATCACGTACGTGTTGTGTGCTGTTTGGATCGCATTGACTGTAGTGTTAGCTATGCCATTTACGTTCATGTTGATGGTACGATCCATGTGTAATGGCAACTCCAATACATGCATTGACCTCACTCATTATGGTAAGTATTCATCCAACGTTTTCTCACTGTTTAGACCGGAAAAGCATTTCATAATTGTTGAGTATTGATACAACTTTGTGTAAACATTTATTTCGACCCTGTAGGTTTTAAAATGCATATCATGACACTAATTTGTGAAAAGTCATCATAAAATCATTGTTTATTTTTGAGAAAATAACGAATTACTGTTCCTCTGTTTACGTTAAAATGTACATTTTCATGGGTTTAATATAAATTGCTGCTATCTGTTCATGCATCCTGCAACTTGGAAGCCTCTGATATTATGTTGATTAATGACACCATATATCTGGGGATCAAGTTTCACGGGAATCATAACCTCAACTGTACAGCTTTCATAAAGAAACTGAACCATCTTGTTGCCATCATTCCGTACAATAAACTTTAATGCATTGTGTGGTGACAGTATGAAACAAAAGGTCAATGCCAAAGTTCATTATTGTGAACATTAGAATGAGATGATCTTAGCTTGAGACGTCATAGTTCGTATATCCCAGCAGGTGATACGGCATTTCATGACTCGTATTCATACCCTATACATATATACCCAGCGGTAAGATAGATGATGTGTCACATAATGATCACAACTGAGTGACCTTTTATATCTCTCACACTTCAATTGACTAGAGGCCATGAAAAAGAATGAAAATGTCAAAGTTGGTTTAGGGACTGGGACACGAAGATTCCAATCTGGCCACAAATCTTTAATATCAATACACTTCAATTTGGAAAACCTATTTGCATATAGGTCTGGCAGGAAATATGGCTGATAATTCGCCTGCGTTCAACAATGATACAAAGGGCTTATGTGGAGTTTCAAGACAGAGCTTTTGCGACAAGGTAATGTATATGGTATATTCATTATTGACGAAAATAACTACAGAGCATGCGCGTAAAATAATGAATAATTATTTAATTACATGCACGCGGCTGTCGATGAGTTCTTGCTTAATTATATTTTTAAATTATACCCTGGATAGTAAACAATGTATTGTGGTTATATAAGGAATCAAAGATCATGTCAATGGTGTTGTTACTAGGCGTTTTAATTTTTTGAAAGACGACATTCATTCTGATCATTGTTTACTGTGCTTTTACAAGTATTCAGAGACTGAATTTCATTGATTATTGATTGATATTATTATTATTATTAATAATGGTGATTATATCATTTTGTGGACGTTATGTATACACATCATTTACTGAACTATTATTATGAAAAACAAAATATTTAAGAAACAAGTTTCATTAAGGAAATTTATTCTTATTTCCAATATTTAAAATTAATCTTGTCAGTGCCATGTGGAACTGGAATGTACGACATATTCAACGCTCGACATCCCTGGTCAATATTGCTGAAATTAATTTAAATCGTGTTTTGAAGATAGGGGCCTTTTTTGTCAACTGAATCTTTCTCCAGCGTGTTTTGAATGAGGGGGTTTTATAAAGGAAACGCCTTCAATCTCATCGCAATATCGGTGTGTTATGGCAGCTTGACAGCCTGCGCGCGACTCGGTATATCACAATGTCCAACTTTTCCATTTTCTTTTCTGAACCCGTCCAGGCAGTCGTCTGATTAATATACAGTACTTTGGTCAAATACCCGAACTCCTAGATGATGTATAAACACAAAGCGATATAAATAACATAAAAGTCTACGACTGATGATAATCAAGATGATTAAAGCAGGGCTACGGCTACCCACATTCGTCATGCTCTGAATGCATAGCCATAGCCTATGCAGGTTTACAATAATGTATCTTATTTATTACAGAATGATTCCATCTGGCTGTCTTCATTTCTGGCTATGACTGCTTCAGTCTTGATTGTCATTGCATTGGTAATGCTTACAATGTTTTCTTATAATATAAATAAATAATTCGATATTTCTCAAACCTATACCTGAATTATTGTGAATACGGCGACACGATATAAAATAAAATGTCAAGATATGTGACGTTGTCTTATAACTCTTACACATAGATTCACTTTCTGATGGCCCTTTCTGCAAACCACACCTACCAGAAGATGTTGAGTGGAGATCAACCGACTCGTAGTAAGTATGGTAATGATTACCGTCGAGCATATGGTGATGCTGATATCCCACTACAGGAACCTTTAAATATTCATGATGAGTCTACACGATTCTGAAGTGAGGCCCGGAGACCAAAGATTGACATAGTTCGAATGGGAACTGTATCATTAGGTTCTGACAATCATGGCCAGGAAACATGATAACAAGGAGGGAAGGCCAATAGAAACGTCAGTTCATGGTATACCAGGTATGTGAAGAAGTTGACTTGACTGTCATGTGGAATTAATTGATGTAATGAACTGTTAGGAGGATGTGGACTGATAGACATGAAGGCATTTTATTTTCAGAGGTGACAGAATGATGCAGCTGCATTGCTCTATCATCAGTCGAAATGATTACATGAAGAAGGATTTACTGAAATGTTTGAACAAAACAACGACAGGGCTAATATTAACACGTTTAATGCAAAGTTGCAATTGGACACAAAATCTCACGGGAAATTTGAAAACCAACTAAGTTATATTGGTCTGGTTATATGATGAAATCCTTGGTTAAAGGGGACACAAGTCGTGCTAGGTAGTAGAAGTGTTATCTGGCCTATTTCAGCCATAAATTCAAATGTCAAGATTGGTCTCCAGTGTCATTGATTTATCATCACGGACGACGACTCGATCACTGTTTAACTCACACAACGTGAATATTTTAAATTAAATTGCCGTGGAAGTAAATGTGGAAAAGAGCTTTCAGTAAAATTGTAATTGTAATTATCAAAGTTATTAAGATATATGTATATTAGACAAATTGATGTCTGTGACTTGTGCCGATTAGTGTTAATTCATGAACATTTCTCATCACTTTCAAGTGTCCTTTTTGAAGATCATTTTTTTAAATTGTCTATGGGGAATTGTGTGTGGATTTTAATGTTTAAAAAGGTTTTGGAACCCATTGTCAACAATTAACTTGTCTAATCCACAATTTCAGAACATTGTGTAAATGATTCGACGCTTCTCGGTCTAAGAATACAATTTTGAACAAAGTAGTATGTTTATGTCATGTACGCATTAATAGGTATTGATGTTGTATTCATATGTACTGATGTGATTGGACAATAATGTGGATATCTTTACGCGCAAGTTTAATGCATAAATATACCGAATATTAATGTAGTTAATATATCAAAACTATTTGAAATAGCTATAGATGGACGTGTGTAGTTGTAATGTATTGGTAGAGTTGATAATTATCTCATATGGCTAGTACAATGCTCAGGGAACCAGCATTTTCAGATGTACTGTATGTGTTTACAATGGTTGCATTTTGCCTTCAAGTTCAAGTATCTCATTTCGAATCTCTGTATAGAATTAGGGCCTATACATGTAGAAGTTCTCCATATAGAGTTATGATAGAGTAAATATTTCTGATTGTGCATAATTATAAGGTCCTATTATGAAGTGTGTTTGGTCCAAGCCGAACTTCTGATGAGTTCAAGTTCCTTATATTATATACATAATAAATAGCCAATGTACTCACTCACGTAAAGCCGAGCTGCAGTGGGTGTAAATACACTTCAGTTGCCATGATAACAGAGCGGTTTCATATCCAGAGAGGTTGGAAAGTTGGTTCCAAGTGGAATTGTGGCATGTCTCAGTGAATCACACAGTACCAGTGAAGATGGCTTGTGTGTCATCAATACATCAAGTGACCTTTGTGATTATTTTATTCAAAAACCCACTAATTAACTGCAACTCACAAACCCCAATTTGCCGGCCAATGCCCCAAGTGCTGCTAAGATTGAAAAACAAATATTTAGTAACTTGTCTGTAGGAAAGTTATGATGTCGTGATAATGTGCTTGATGTCCAACCTAACCCGTACGGTAAGTTGTATACATGTATAATTATTGTAATGGCAGCTTTCATGTGTTATTTCAAGTGTGATGTTCTCAATGTAGCACACAATGTCTATCAAGCAGTATGGTGTTCCATCTCGATTGTCAAAATGTTTGATTTACGCAACACAAACGCCTATATGTTTTCATAATTTACATGCGTAATTAAATTAACAAATTTTTTAGTCTTCAGCAAAGATCCTGCTGGAGTCGAAACGTCAGGCCCTGCTAAGCTCCAAGTTACCACAGCCAAACTGACCGATCCATGTATCTTCTATTTTACACAATAAGGAAAGGATCTTTCAAAGCACATTTTGTGTGTATTCAGTTTGACTTTCATGTGTAATCTAACGGAGGTATTATCTTAATCCAACAAACTGTTCTCTTGTGACGAAAAGGGCAAGAGCAAATGACGCGATCAAAACATTCATACTGTGATGACATAAATATATGAGTTTATTTACAAAACAAAAAAGAAAAAAAAATTCCAGTACTCAAAGGAAAGTCCTTACAAAAACAAAAATAATAATTAAAAGAATCAATTTAAAGTGAAAACTATGGACACAGGTAAAATAAAAAGTCATTTGGCTTTTCAGAGTTAGTACTGGAGCTGAAGATATGTAGGGTAAAAACTATGTCGTCAAATTCACGAACTTGTATAAAAAGTCGCACACCTACAAAATCTGTAATCGTGAAATGATCAGCTGTTGGTGTCACATTTTGTTATATGAGAAATCACACAGGAATCATTCGTCTTTCAGAAACTAATTAACTTAATTGGGAACTTATACTTAGTTCTGCTGTTGGAATACGATATTATTATACAAGAGTGTCAAGAATGAAAAATTTACTCTGACTGAAAAGCTAATGTGAGATCAATCCAGTCAGGTTAGCAACATAAATAGTACAATCAAGAAATTAAAAGTACTTGCTAGCAAATTGGCTTACCTTTAGTTTTAATTATGTTGTCACATTAAGTTGACGTAAACATGTACATTGTATTTTATTTCCTTTACTAACATGAAGCTAGTCCCATTGCAAGTCAAGATGGTAAGATATGATTGATCTAAGACTTGATGATGCATAAATTCAATCATTTCGCCAACATGAAGTTACTTCAATTCCAAGTGAAGATGTCGAGATTTGATTGCACTAAGAATTGATGATGCATAAATTTAATCTTATGAGGCGAAACATGATGTTTTAATTTCTCGGATTGTAGGCTTTCAAATGAAATTCAATGTATATGTTATACGTGAATGAACAGGCTTTTCACCAGCGTCATTTCAAATCAAAATGATAATATTATTTTCTTTTCCCCCTGAAATGTGAATTTTGTTTATCCTCACTGTATAGTTGAATTCAATTTGTATATTTTGCTATTACCTATTCATTTTATGTAACCAAGGAAACATGCTATAATCAATTCGTGCAATGCATTGTTTTATAAGTTGCATTTATACTGTAACATATAATTTTACATTCATTTCCAAGCTTTTTCCGAATAAATGTCAAAAAGAAAAGTGACTGCTTACTTTGACGTCTGTGTTTTTGCATTAAAGCCCAGAACTTTGTAGCAATAAATATAGTCAATTTATAAAGAAACAGAATAAAGCTGACCATACAGATTTAGGAAGACCACACAGTACACTTCTGTCTCATCCCAGAGTAGCCTATATTAGTGTCACTATTAATACTAAACTATACCTATGTTCATATCATACAACAATCTTATCCCAGATGGTGCATTCGTTTCATAGTGAACATCATATGAGATGTGCAAACCAGGTATATTATATATTATGTGTGTAGTGATCTTGATGTCAGCAACAACTGTTATAAGCAATGCGGAATAAGTGTGTGGAAAAGTACTCAGGAGAAACATGGTATGGCTTTCCTTGTTAATGACAATGTCAGATGTTGATGTGAATGATGAGCTTACCACTGCAATAAGGCAGCTATCCCGATGACAAGTCATTGTGTAGAACCAACTACCAGTCATCAAATGGATCTTCAGAATTGTCTGATATATGACCGGTACTGCTGGAAGATAATCAATCATAAATGAATCAAATGAAGAATTACCAGCATAAAAATGGATCTCATTGCTTTTCTAGCATACAAATCTCCACTTCAAACGTACAAATCTGTTGTACTTGTTTTGTTTTTAGGTCCCTCAAAAAATGGTAAGAAAAGCATTTGAAGACATGTTCAGTTATGAATGATAGAAAGCAACTGATAGAACAAAAGGGTTGTAAATACTGACCTCTGTTGTTCTATAACATCTTCTATGTCATATCCAGGTTCTGACTGGCTAGGTACCTGGGAAGGCTGCAAAAGAAGAAACATCAAATCATATATCAAATATAAATGTTTCAGCTAATGAGTCTACTAACCTTACACTTGATACTATTATTGTATTTCAAGAATAAAATAGCGAAGATGGGACAAACTGGAGATATAGTGAAAATGAGGAAAATGCAGACAATGTTAAAATGTTAGGATAAAAAGAACAGACTCCATCTAGCTGTAAGCTAGTAATGTCATCAAGACTTGGCCAGTCCTTTCTGTATATCAAAAATCTTCATTTTTTCACTGCATCTGCAACTTCTGCATTTTTATATCTTCTGCATTTTATATCTGCAGAATAGACCCAAGTCAACAATTCCCTCTATCTTACCTCTGTGGGCTCCGATTGGTGTTCTTTTTTATCTTTTATCATCTGCATATATTTCTGCATAATTGGATCAATTTTGACACCAACATCTTCTGCCAAGTCTTCAGGAGGATTTCTCTGTTCTTCTGAATCAGATGATGTCTTTACATGAGATGGTTTTACTGCCTCTTCATCCTCCATCTTAGGATGCTCTCCAGTTTCCTAGATACAAAGAAAGGTACAATTAACAAGGGTAGATATAATATACAAATATCACATGGTTTGAAGGTGACAGTAGATTCTAGCTCCCGAGGTGTTGCCGAGGGAACTAGTTTGTCAACTTCCAACACCAAGGGAAGCTAGAATTGACTGTGCACCCGAAATAAACCATGTGATATTTGTTTTACTATACCTCATAAATATTCACAATTTCGTTGAGATCGGTATCAGTAATTGCAGCAAAATTTTCGTGTTCGTGAGCCGCCATTAACTTCATGTAGGTCGAGGCTCACACATGCGCGCTGCAAACTTTTCAAAGGATACGCAGTGCGATGTTACATGTGTAACAGTTCCCCGGCCTACTCGCTGGTGATCAGCAAATATATCCACTGGCACATGATGGTGAATTGACCAATTGGAATTCGGCTATAGGTCATGAATATTTATGAGGTATAGTAAAATGGGATATTATATCACATACTCCTGCTTGTGTACATGTATTATGCAGTATCTTGTAATATGAAAGCTGCATCATGTACCCAGTTACACGTTGTAAGACTGTGAGTGTCACAATTACCTGTCTCTGTAGTTCCAGAAGCATAGCCTGTTCTCTATCTCTTGCTTCTTCTTCTCTTAGTCTTCTCTCATCTTCTCTTTTCTTGTGTTTTTCTTCCCATTCTCGTTCTTCTTCTTCAAGCTGAACTCTCAAGGCTTCATCTGTCATGAATCAAGAGAATATTCTGATGACCTGAGGTAACACAAACATTCTACACTTTGGTTTTGTTTAAATAAGCAGTTAAGTATTTTCTCTGACTTAATAGGGATGAGAGAGGTCAAACAAGTTCAATAAGAAAAACTTAAATGACAGCTTTCTGCTCAAAGGTGGATTTTTTCAGTTTCAAGATCAAATTCCCCTTGAACACAGTATGAAGTGGATTTTGAACTACTCTTTGGGAAGTATTTCATTGTCTTACACATACCTGTCTGCATAGTTTGATGACTGTTGTCTACTACTGGAGAGTCTTGTATCTCTGAATTTGTGTCTTCATCATTGATTTTTGAAGATACAAATTCAGCTGATGCTGAGTTCCCTGGGATCTTTACGGATGGTGAGAATGCTTCAAGATTATCAGTCTGAACTGGCAATAATTTATCTGGTTTGAGGTCCTTCACTGACGTCACAGAACTTGCAGGTGAAGCAACTGGAGATGGTGTATATTGAGTCTTATGTGTGTCTCTGCATGTAAGAAACAAATGTCACATTCTATGATAATTACAACCAAAGTTGTTGGGATATGAATTGGTATATGATGAACTGAACATGAACCATCTCACACAACCAATTTGTTGTAATGATGCTTAAGTTGGCTTGGCTTATAAAATCACTTCCTTCTTGAAGTAGAAGTTAAGGTGAAAATCTAATTCCTACACAAGCAAATAAAACCAACATTGAAATTGGTGAAAATATCAACCAATGAGACTACACATACTACCAGTCTGTCTGTGGCAGACAGACACTATAAATCTTTTGATATAGAAATTATGACATATTCATATCCAGAGGTTGTCATTTTTTCCACTTCACAAAAAATGGCAAAGACCAAGATGTGTAGAAACCTAACTAGTCCTAGAGAATGTCCAATAATGACTGAAAGTGGATTGTACTTACATATGTAAGAGCTGACTTGTGTCTTGATCTTCATGCCTTCTAGATTGATATGAAGATGTGAATTTCTCATGTGATGGGGAACTCTGCACATTACTCTGTGATGCTGGTATTGATCTATTGACATCATTAAGGTCCAATGGGGATGGAGGAATGCTGTGGGTCTTGACAGGTCCATTATTAACACTTCCTACAATTAGAAGAACCAAAAATAAAAACATTGGCACTTTGATAATCATATTACAAGGTCATTTAAAAATCAGAAAAGACAATTTGGAAACATTAGTATTCAATAATATCTAACAGTTAAAAACATATTTGTATTTTGTTTTGTCTGATCATTACCAAGTCTACATGACATCAGCAAAAGCACACATGGCTGGGTGATTAAATTGTACCTAGACAATAGACATGTTACATTTCAAGATTTGTGAAGATTCTGAAAAGGAACTGTAGTGATGTATAACAGTCTCAACAGTTCAGACAAAAAGACAAATTTAGGATTGTGAAATATAGTATTAAAAAGCACAACTGATATTACTGTGTGATGTGAAAGTAGTACTGATTTCTGACTGACCTTTATTATTCCAGAGAGTATTACGAGCATCAACTAAAGATGAACTTTGTCCGTCATATCTTTGAGGAGGACTAATAGGTAATGCATGGACATTAGTAATACCATGCTGGAAACTCTGATAATTCTGCTCCAGAATCTGTGTGTGAATACAGGAAAGTAATCGTGAAAATAATCAAGGAAGGTACAACTGTATAATGTTTGAAATAAACAACTTTATCAAGACCAGAAATTACTTCAAGTTATCATTAAATGAGTAGCAAACGCAGGTCACCCCTAATAAAATTGTTTTAATCAGAGTGATTTCATTTGGTCTGAAATGGTAGCTTGATTAAAAGTAATTCTATAAACCAAGGTACGGACTATCCACTGATTCTGATTATAGACAATCAGACCCAATAAATGTTGGTCTAGATCCAGCATTGACCTGCAGTTTATACAACATGAATGAATTCATCTATAATACCTCTGCTTCTCTTTCAAGCTGCTGGAATCTGGCCTTGGTATTCTCAAGGAATGCTAATGGATCAATAGGTGCAAGCTCACTGTCATCACTATCTTCAAATAGAACCTGTTGATTTCTTGTAGGTTGAAGCTGCAATGTCTCCATATAATGATCAACGGTATTGAGGCTGTCATGTTCAGGAAATTCATAGCCAGTTTGGTGGGATCTGTAGATAAACGGAGAAATTGAGATGAAAAGTTTGATTTGGGAATTTCTACAAAACCCACAGAGATTGAGATGCTTAGGAGCAATGCATTCATTATCCAAACCTGTACAGTAGTTCACTCAGTTCATGTATCGTACTTCATACAGGTCTGCTAAACTAGCTCTAAACAATACACCGCAAACCTACTTCCTTTTTAGCTCTAAACATGACATCAGTATTCATTACACAGGAATAGACACTTGCATTGTCTAACTTCTCCCTTAAAGCAAACAATGTTTTACTTGATTACATTGTGAAACTTTACTCTATTATTCAAATTTTACAAACCGTTAAAGGCTGGAAACACTTTTGAAGTCTTAACATGAAATTTACTCAAATTTTTATCCAAGAATGGTGTTACAAATTCAGAAATTGGACTTTTACCTTGAATGAGATCCTTGAGTTGTAGGTTTTCGATATAATTCATTACTTAATGCCAGCTGTGTTTGTGTGAGTGTATGTCTCATATCAGCGATTTGATTCTGCATCTGTTGCATCTCAGAGCCTTGATCATCTAACTGCCTCTTGAGCTCTTTGTTATAATCCAGCTGTAAGATAAATGACAACATATCAATCAAGGTGGAAGAACATTCGTCAACATTTCAGTATAATATAAATGTTAAACAGAGGGGGGGGGGGGGGGGGGTGGCTGGGTTTGCGTGTGGCTCTGATGTCCTCCAGTAGACACCAGAGCCACATAATTTAAACTAGGTTTACCTTTCTCCAATGTGAAGCAGCACTGTGTGTTCAGTGCTTAGTTTGAATGTTCATGGAAAGAAGCATTACTGAGCAATGCTGACACACTGACATAAAGTGAAAGGTAAACCTGATTTAAATAATGCTATCAACCAAATGCTATCTCCTGAGGATGAGTAGAGCACACTAGTCGAAACGTCGATAATCCACTCTCATCGGTCCTTGTCAGGACCACACATCTTCCTAAAAGAGTATTATACATGGTGTCACCGCAAGCCTTACTCATTCACTAGAGAAGCAACATCATAATCATGCCTGGCATAGATACATTGTAAAAATATGTCAATAATATGATGCTACATGTACTCATATACTGCACCTCTTTCTGTAGACTAGTTCGATATTGAGCTTCTTTATGTTGCAGTAAATTCTTCTCTTGATCTAACTGGGTCTTAGCTCTTTGTAGTTCAGCTTGTAATGTGATAACTTCAGGAGATGGTTGGGATATCTTCTCTGTCATTCCCTTCATTGACTCTTCATATCCTGCAAAGATTATTTACATGGACAGTTAGTAAAAACTGAAACTATTACATGAATTCAGCAAGTATATGATAGACGAGTTAAAGATTTAATCATGCCATTTGGCTGATGGTATCACACACATATACAATAGAGTGACTGGAGTCTCATTAATAGGAGCGTTGTTAATACAACATTCTGCTTATCACCAGGAACAGAATAGATTCACACGCTTTGTTCTGTTCGCTATCAATCTATTGTTTTCATTCCTGATGATACAATGTTCCTGTTATAACAAGGTTCCTGCAGAGTCCAAAGGACTCCTGTCAACTATGACTTTGTGTATATAAAATATTATAAACAAGAGATACAATTAGGTATGTAAAGACAATCATCACTTACGTGTCCTTTCAATCTTCAGCTCATTGATAACTTCTGCAAGTCTCCTATTGGTAAGAAATACAGTATAATATAAATGAGCATTTGATAACACACCATAAATGAATGTATAGTACATGTATTAGTAATGCATCAGAAGTCATCTTAAGAAACTAGGAAACTTCAAATGGTTTAGGTCAAGGGAGAAAGAATGACATCTACATTCAAATGATCATTTCTCAAATGTTGCCATGAAACTACTTAGTCTTCCAGCAAAGGTTCATAATATTCTGCAATCTTTCTGTTGTTACATCTTTAAACTCATGCATAAATCTGGACTATTATAACTTTATTAATTTACCGTTTCTCATTATGTAGTTCCTGCCTCAGTACAGCATTATCTTCTTTGATTGTATGATAATCAATCATGTCTTTCAGTCTCTCAGTTAATACTTCATTCCGTTTGCTCACAGCTACAGATTCATATCTTGATTGTTGATACAAAAGCTGTAAAGAAGAAACAAACACATTGAAATAATCTTCCCAATAACATTTGAATAATGAAAATTCCTTGTATATCCTTGTGGCTTGTGCATGTATTTATAAGTTGGAATTTCTAATTTACAGACAAATCAATATAATCAGCAATGTGCATGTATGTATTTCTACTATCACACGGTACCTCAAGCTCAGCAATCCTACTTTTCCTTTCTTTGACTTCTTCTTTAAGGCCACCCAGCACTTCTTTCTCCCTGTCCAAGTGATTTTGATCTTCTAAATGAATGAAAGAAGAAAAATATAACAATGAACATTTGTAAAACAACACACATTTTACCTACTTACATCAACATTCTATGTACAGTTCATTGTACATCCATTTGCCTCTATATCCCAGTTGCTGGCTCATGGCCAAAGAGGCGTGGCCTGACTCTACGCATAAACAGCAATTTGAGTTTCAATAAATAAGGCCAGCAGTGAATGTCCAACAAAAGCAAATGAGACAATGGCAAGAAAACATATCTACTGTCTTTATATCCACAACAAAGGAAACAACGGCCACATACAATGCACAATGAAATGGGAATATTCATTAAACAAGCCTGTTGTCTAAAAAGAAGAAGGCCACATCGTTATTTGCCAGTAAACCTATGTGAATCCTACAGTTGTTGTGTCTGTATGAAGAGGTTGAATAAGACGTACCTCTTAGTCTAGCTTCTCCTTCCTCTATACCTCGTATCTTCATAGTGAATTTATCCTGTTGTTCCACTTCATGCCTGAATATGCAAGTATAAAACAAAAATTACTTGCTTGAAGGACAAAAGATAATGAGGATATAAATATAAATTTCCCAAATGAAAATACTAATGTTATTATTTTGTTCGGTGAAGTTGACTGTAAAAAAACCTAACAACATCCACATTTTAGTAGACAATTTATTTTCATCTCGTGCGTAAGTGATTGTAAAAATTCTGCACTCAGAAATCATCTCTTTTTGCCATGGCAAACTTGGCAACATACAAAATGACTCCTTTGAACAGTCTTTCCTGTTTGAAAAACAGATGTTCAAATGCAAGAAGACAAATACACAAAGACAACAAGCAATGCATCATTGCAATACAAGGTCCTTAGCAACTAAATACAATTGTCAGGGGACTATACCATGACAATGAATGGTTTACATTAACATAATTCAAATGTATGCATGTGACTAACTTTCTGATATGATCCTTGTATCTCTTGTCATACATGTCTTCAATTTGTGCTAAGGATGATTCTCTCATCTTCAGGTTCTCTTCTGTAGTTTTTCTTCTGCTCTCTTCTAACTTCATAGCTCTGTTAAATGAGAACATTTCATCTAGTATTACTCTAAACATTCTAAATAACACTGGTATGATTCATTCAAATATCTTTAAATGTTATTAATAAATGATGTATTTTATCTATTAAAACACATGTTGTTTGTACACAGGTTGCTCAATAATGTGCCTTTTCTAGAAAGTTCTATTGTGAATATACAACGAGTGACAAACGACTGACATTGTAGGCATGCAGATTTCTGCAAATTTCTGGACAGTTAATGTACCAGATCTGCAATTTAGATACCGAAATAAGATTCTTTTGAGGCATTCTTTGATAACATGTCTTTCAATAAGGAAAATTTGCTACCAAAGCCTTGTTTTGCAACGTGTCCTGTCAAAAGTGCTGATAGACAGGCTAGGCAGCTCCATACAGTCCACCTAACTGATAATCAGATGGGAAAACAGCCTGACCAACAACTGGCGGGTAGCCTGGCAAGAAGAGGTGTCAGTAATGAATGGTAAATGAAGATTTCTTGATTCACTATTTAAGGAGAAGACTACCTTTGATTGAGTTCTGCTTCTCTCTTTAATTCTGCTTCTTTTTGTTTCAGTGTCTGTAATTCATCAAGAAGACTTTGTCGTTGAGAATACGTTTCACGTTCTACCATCTGCAATCAAAAATACAGTTTGAAAGTTTTTAATTCTTTGAACTAATGATGTTAGTTTCAGCTACTCACTTTGTATAATGCCTTTTATCAAATAATTTAACAAAAATGAGTAAATTGTTTCTATCCATTGGAATATTATCTTCTCCCTGATTTAGTCAAAAGGATATTTGTATAATCATAACAATATTGTTTAAGCTATGGGTTTTATTTTCCTTTTAGGAGTTATATCTAGGCTTTATATGTCAATGCTTGGAGTTAGGAGGGCCTGACGCGTTTCGATCCTAGCAGGATCTTTATCAAAGCCTTTGATAAAGATCCTGCTAGGATAGAAATGTGTCAGGCCCTCCTAGCTCCAGGCATTTATAAATTTCAGGTCTTTATTTTGGCTGATGAGCAGTTTGCCGCAGTTTATTTCTTGGGTCTTTATACATCAAGACAGTTATTGTGAATGGAATGGATTACTCTCATTAATTCTTGGCTTTATACCAACCTCTTGATGTCGCTGGATTCTTTCAAACGTACTCCTTTCTCTCTCCTGCAGTGATTCTACCTTGGACTGATATGTTCTTTCCATCTATGGATCATTTACAATATAAAAGAAATCCAAGTATAAATCCAAACTGAGGTCTGGAATTTTGCTACACAGAAATAGGACAAAGACAATGCTGATCAAGTCCAATCCACCAATGAGGGAAGTCTGAATTAGTTACCTCTGTTCTTGCCTTTGAAATTTCAAGTCTACATTTCTCACGTTCCTCAAGTTCAATCCGCTTGCCCTCACTTTCCTTAAAGCGACTGATCTAAGAAATAAAAAACACAAACAATGTTGTAAGTGTGAGGTTCATACATTAAATCCATGATGAATGAATGTCAAAATTACAAGATTTCTTGAACATACTTCTCTTGCAATGTCTTCTTTGTTTCTGGCTTCCATCTTTCGTTGATAAGACAAAAGTTTTCCCTGAAGTCCTTGTTTACTGCTGTCATATCCTTCATGGTCAAACAGCTCATCAACGGCAGTCAACTTCTTCTCTATAATTAAACAAGTAGTCAAATGTGAAAGCATATCCCAGCCTTGTAATACTCCATAGATGGCCCAGATTATTCAAACCCAAAAACAGATGCTACCACCTGATTCCTGCCAGACTGTTTACCCCAAGATGGAGAGACACAATAAATGTTCCACATTGAACATTGAATTCCATGCATTATCAGTAATTTTGAGATGACCACAGAATATTTGCCTGTACTCATGGTACTAGCTGGTACTTGTAAGTAGTACCCAAGATCTCTACATTGTATTTACTTTTGAATACAATTATACACTGCTCTAAGTTCATATTAATCTGCAGAAAAAATGTTTGTAAAGCCAATTTGTTCCATGTTTATGATAGCTTCTTAAAGGACATGTTTGCTTAACCATACATTAAAGTACATTACCAACAGAGCCAAGATGTGTAGGCAAGTGATTAACTTGAACAGCTTTCTCATGAGATTGACCACACGTAGATGTCAGTTCACACAGAAGCTGCCAAAGAAGACCTGTTGGGAAAAAGTACAATTAAACAAATCAATAAAACAATATACAACATGTAGTTTACTAAAAACATGATGGCACTTATATGCATGTAGTGATGCACACAATGCCTTAAACACACATACCAGTGATCAGAGTATAACAAAGCAACTGAGAACTCTTATATCCTCAGACTGCTTGCAAATGTAAACAAAATGAATGTGTGACTATTTCGCACCTTTTGGATGATATCCTCGAAGCTTTTCTGTCTGCAATTACAAGTGAAAAGATAACATTGAAAACATATTATTTGAGTTAACATATAGCTTCAAACCAAGCAAATTAGCCCAACAATAACATTGTCATCCTTACTGTCATTCAGTAACCATGGTAACTGCAAATGACAGTTCACAGATTTGTGACACATGGTAAGTTATGCATTCTGCTCAGAAATAATCCAAGTCCATTTATCAAGGGGATAAACCACAATAAGTGCATTTTGGGGGACAATAAAGGTTCATTGAACCTCTCTTTCAGACAGTACCCACATCCAGTATATTTCAATGGAAATAACAAAGCAATCACCTGATCATGAATATTCTCACGCCATAAAGTGAAGTTTTCCAGGCAGGAGGGAATAAACAAATACAATGAAAGAATTTGCAAACTGTTCTTGTTTTAAATTCTCTGATGCCAAACTGGCAAAGAATACATGGAGAAGGGGTAAGTGGTTAGGGTTGGAAATTAGCTGCAAACCTTCTGGGTAGGTGGAGTAACCAAATAAACCTTCTCTTTAGCTGCATTTCTCATTTCATTTATAAATTAAAGTTTTAGTACAGTAAGACAACCAATTTACTTGTGATCAATAGGAGACTTTTAAGAGTCGGTCTTCAAGTCAACAGCGCACGCACAACAGCGCAGGCGCAAAACAAAGCGCGCATGCTCACAATTGCGTGCGCGTGCGCTGTTGACTTGAAGACCGACTCTCAAAAGTCTCCCATTTACATTGCAAATTTCTTACCAATCGTCTGAATAGCTGTGACTCTGGGCGGATGGCTAGTATTCCCATTAACTCTCTCACAGTAAACATCTAAATATGTATAAAGACAAAACAAATTGACTGGAAAATAAAGAAATAATATCAAATCAATATTTGTCGCATGGATATAAATAAACACAGTGTATAATGCATTTGTACATAGCCTAAGACATGTTATTGACTAGTAACTTATTGAAACATAGACTGTACTGTACCTTATCTTTTCCTGTTTCACTTTCTGGTAGAAACACAGCTAGACTGTATTCATAACGACACCTTCTTAGATGATCAGCAACTAAACTATTAGCTGCTCTTTGCATGAGTGTACCTTCATCATCTTGTTGAATTCTTGTCTCTGAGGATGAATGTGATGTTCTGTGAATTGTAGAGGATCCTCGCAGCTCATGCACCAACTTTGTCCTTAGTTGAGACTGTATCAAACACAACAGGACATTGTAACAGAATTTGACAATCATAATGTTATTTCCCTACATTTAAATGACATGAATATCACTCATTCATGAGTAATATGACCTAAAACCAATCAACAGATGAATATCATTCCACAACATATCCCGAATAGCACAATGTCTTCTTGATGATATTGATATTAATGATAATGCTAAGTTTAGTCTTCCTCCTATCCTCTGTCACGCCCTTAGGCATTTGTGTATTAACTTGATCCACTGCTCATTGTAATGTATTCTCTGTATTTGTCTTGTTGATGGTTGAATAATGTTGTTAATAATAATATGAAAGGAGAAACAGTAAAAATCTTAACATAATGAACATCAACTAAAAGTCTAAAACTTTTATTAAATTCACCAAATGAAAAATGTGATCAAATGCTGACAAGTATCCATGCACACGTACGTAGATACAACTTGAGTACAAAATATTATACTCTCCATGGATTGGAATGACATGGTTAGCATACTGTACCTTAAGTGAATCCACCAAACCTTTCTGTCTGAAGGAATGGTAAAGGTTTTTCTTCAGTTCATTCACAGTCATACCATTTGCTTCCATTTCTATCTCATCCATTGCCAATGTAGATGAATGTCACTTGAAGTTGAAACCTGAAATGAAATTCCATTAGTCAATAAGGTCAGGATAAGTAAGACTAGCCTAAGGTATGTCTGTGAAGGTGGTTATGAGTTTATGACATAGTCATAAGCCCCCTACATAATGATTTTGGTGCCCAGGGGTTGATTTCAAGAAGCCCTATACTAGGACTAGAGGGCCTAAGACCGACTGTAACTCGAGTTACAAAGGATAATGCATCGTATACCATACTACGTAGGGCTACAAATGCTTCATAAAAGTCCTGGGGCTATCTCAGATTAGTACCCTCAGGTTAGCTGGTACCTAGACCCGTAAACAGGGCCCAGATACATCGCTACTCTCAGATCCTGGGCCCTGTCTCTGTTGCTTGAAAAATGGAGAAACTTTTGCCGCTTGGCATCCGCTACGATCCGCTAGCTGAAATTTCACCAGAATGTTGAGTACTTACGTCTGAATATATGGTCCAATTTCCGCTCGCAGAAAATATTCCGTTCTCAAGAAAAGAGAAAAAATGGGTCCTTCGCCGTTGACTCGTGCACAATTTCCAAACTAGAAATGGTCTGTATTTGTCCGGTAGTGTGGTGCCCTGTTCCAGTCTCATTACTCCGACTAGAGATCGTAGAGAACCCAGACTCCACACAGTACTTTACCTATTGGCTGAATGACTTAAGAAACGACACCAGTCTGGTTGACAAGCAGGCAGAAACCAAACGGCTGTTTCTTGTGTGACTTCATGTTCATTGGACTAAATTTGACACCCGTGTTTTTCATCATGAAAATAATTAAAGAAACCCAAAACTCAAAAGAATGCATTCCCGGTTTTGTTGTAATACAACTGAGAGTGATGTATTTTGTCTGTATTTAAGAAGGAATTAAAGTCTATTTTTTTGTTGACTGATGTTTCATTTATTTTGATTAGAAAAAAATCCTTTATTTAAAGATCCTGATAAATCATGGGAGTTCATATTTAGTTTGAAAAATAAAATACTGTGAATAATTTTTTTTGGTTTATATGTAGTGGATATTACTTTATTACACCAAAATCACTACTTACCTTATGATGTATGTATGGAATGGCTGCAACATCCCACTTCTTAGCTGGAGGTAGCTTCCTTCTGTTCATTTTTTTTAAAACTCATATCCCTCCTCATCAGTGAAACCTTTGAGAAATTCTTGCAGTTTTTTTTAATGGGGCAATTTTCTATATAAACTTGTTTGTATTGATGAGTACAGTTGTATTAAAAAGTAAAATAACTTTGGACAACTTTATTACTTGTATTGTATCTAGTCTCTATTTTTTAAATTTATTACTTCTTAGGGCAAGCAAGAGGTACAATAAAAACAAAAACATTTACAAATCACAAAACCAAACAGTAGAAGAACACGGTAACACCCCCAAATGATCACTAAATGTGATCTAATGCACAATCGTGTGGCTCTCCAAATGCTGGCATGAGTGTTTACCCGGCAAACATGCACTGTCTGGCAATAAAAGAAAAGAAAAGGCAATGTTAATGCATGTTTTTAAAAAATGTACAGATTGAAAATAAATTGGGAACTGCAAAGGATAAAATAAAAATATTTCTACTTAAAGTAAAAATGAAAAAAAAAAATCAAAATCAAATTATAGATTATAATGTTGAATTTCATTACTGCATGCGCCAGACAAATTTAACCAGACATAAAACAGCCGTAGTGTTGCATTGCCTTCTTGCCAATCAGACTGGTACCCTTCCCAAGTCACTTGACAAAGCACTGAGTAGTCAGGGATCCCTACCATTATTTCTAGTCGGAGTACCATGGGAGTACCCAATGCTTTATAATGACATCGGTACAGGGCACCACATCTACCGGACATATAACGACCAAGGAAATATTGTGCATGATTGGATTGCAAAAATCCCAATTTTTCTCATTTCTTGAGAACGGAATATTTTCTGCGAGCGGAATTTGGACCATATATTCAGACGTAAGTACTAAACATTCTGGTGAAATTTCAGCTAGCGGATCGTAGCGGATGCCAAGCGGCAAAAGTTTCTCCATTTTTCAAGCAACAGAGACAGGGCCCAGGATCTGAGAGTAGCGATGTATCTGGGCCCTGTTTACGGGTCTAGCTGGTACCCAGACCCAATAGATGAAGAGCCGTATTTGGCGGTAGTTGTAACCTTGATTTTCAAATGTCATCATTCAATCATAGGCGTACTTTACTTACGATCACTCCTGCATGAGCTGGCAATCCGCCGAATGTTGATGTTTTGAAAATGCGCGTTTGTAAAATGTTATTTGACCGTTAACCGGTAAGACAGTATAATCGCTTTTCAGTGTACAAATGAATAGAGAGTCCGCGGGTCAGCCAGTCGACCTTGCTCTTTGATGTTTATTATATCCCTTTAGAAATCCGTTCACCGGTAAAATAGCCACTTCGTTGTGAAGTTCATACGAGTAATGTTGACGTCTGGAGACTAGACAATGACTGGAACAGGAACCAGTCTAGTTAGATAAAAACCCAGCCGTAGAGGGCGGCAAAAAGTCATGTTGTCGAGAGCGAGCCTGCATAAACCTACGGGATCGGGAACAGGTAGTTTTATTTAGTACACGTCGAATATCTGTGACTGTGAGCACGTGAAGCCAAAAAACATATTGAGCATGCAAGCAGACAACTTCCACGGTAGGCTTAGTCCTTTTTTTTTATCAAACCAATTTACTTAGTTTATTAGTGATTTACTTTAGCCTAATTTCTTTGTTATTAATTGTCATGAGACATGACAGATGATTTATGATTAATTTCGTCTAGGAAATTAACTTAATATAATCGACAAAAATGTCTTTTTTTTTGTTTTTAGGCTAACGTTACATGTTTAACGTTAATAAGACTGCCACTACCACTGTTCCATTCCAGAAGTAAATGAGTGGATACAGCTGCAATGTCTAAGAATTACTCGGGTTATCATCCTCCCAAAAGCAGAGGGAGGGGGCGGGGCCGGGGAAGGAGCCAGCACCAAGAGCAAGAACCAAATAGTTCATCTGCCCGCAACCCGTGGTTTCAAGGACCTCCAGGCCGTCACAGAGGAGAATTGAAAGAACGAGATGGTCAGAGTCAAGGAAAAGATGTATTACATCAGGTGCAAGGTGAACTGTGTGATCGATGAATTAGACCAAGTAACTGGAGGCGCCGAACTCCCTTTTATTATTTTGGGGTTGGCGGTCGGTCTAGACCAACCAACCGTCAACCCCAAAATTTTAAAAGGGAGTTCAGCGCCCCAGTTACTGGGTCTAGTGATCAATATATTATTTGTATGTGAATGCAATAGACACAGTTACTTGGGCACTGTACAATATTAGTTTAACTAATTACCCCCTTTAGCCCCCTATTACTCCCTTACAGTTACACCGTGTAGTACTAGTATGATCTTGTACCATACCAAGAATTTAAACTAAAGTCATTGTGTTTTATCATTTCCAATTTTAGTTCACAAGTCTCAGCCTACAGCAGAAGAGAGATTCCTTCAAGCTTCTACCCAGATCCAACAGTCCGTGCAGAAGCACATGGACAAAGATATTGATGCAGATTCATCATCAGATGAAGATGATATGGATAATACTGACATTTTACAAAGTACATTTAAGATGTACACAAATATCAAAGGTAAGAACTCAACTAGTACAAATGAGCTTGTCAGAGCTCAAGTTTTTGTGCACTCATTTTTATCTGTAGTTCAGTGATTCATACTTTGAATAATTATTTGCATTTATTACAGATGATGCAGATGATTACGGCAGAACAAGTCAATATCTGGTTGATGCTTGTCAGTCAGGAGCCAATGTTTGCCTCGTTTGTATTGGCAAAATAAAACGGGTTGATGCGGTGAGTATGTTACTGTTTGCATTTGTTACGTACGTGTGGTCGCTCGTTGGGCTATTATTGCCCGACAAGACGGTGCACACGGCAGGCACATACTGTTCTTTCTTTATTATTACAATGATAAATGCAACTTTAGAGCCAATTATTTTCCCTTCTGGCACACAATGTTATTTGTGCATGTTTTAATCCTGCAGATTTGTTAACAAATTTCCATTGTTGTGTTCATCTTTCTTTCTAAACATTAATAGATATGGAGTTGCAGCATGTGTTATTGTATACTTCATCTATCATGTGTCCAGAAGTGGGCACAAGAGGGAGCCCTGGCAAATACCATGCAGATGGAAGGAAATTCTTCTACTTCGGATAGTCCGTCTTGGTCATGGTAAGAATTAATGTACAACATGTAAAGTCTGATAGCAGATTCAACCATCTTGTGGTTTTGTTGTTGTAAATCAGCACTCAGCATGGTGTAACATTTAGGATACACTGTGCTGAGTGCAGGGACAGGTTTTATTGTGATGAAGACGTTGACAGAGTTTGGGGATTTTCCCTTTGTCTAACTCGCATCAATTTGACCCCACAGCACGTTTGTGTAGGTGTCCTCTGACAGCATGTGAAACAGGAATGTGTGTGTGTGGTTTTCGGCCTGTTCAGGAGAATTGTCCTCGACATATTTGATTGGTTGTTGAATACAACATATACCCTGGTATGTGCACTGCATAATGCTTGATGTTAGTCAAGATTGCTCTTGGTATCTTTAATGTTCTTCTTTCTTAATTGCTTTGTATCTTTCATTTTAGCCCAAAATGTCGTGAAGAAAGACCCATGTTAGCTATTCCAAAGCGCTATACATGCTACTGTAGCAAGGTCGTTGACCCTCCATTTCATCCCTGGTTAAGTCCACATTCATGTGGTGAAACATGTGAGAAACTTCTGCAACCTCAATGTGGACATAAATGCCTGCTACTGTGTCATCCTGGTAAGTTCATCTTCTCAATATGCGTCATGCTTCAGGCCCTCCTAACTTTAAGCAAGTTTATCTTCTATTATCATACCTGGTTCAATCCATATTCTTATAATGATCTCCCAAACTAATCATTGTGTCATTGCTTCATTTACAGGTCCATGTCCACCGTGTCCTCAGATGGTTCGTACTGTATGTCATTGTGGACGTCAGAGTCCACAGCAGAAACGATGTAGTAGCAAGACTTGGTCTTGTGGACAGACATGTGGCAAGATGTTATCCTGCAGTCATCATTCATGTCAACAACCTTGTCATGCAGGTACAAGCCTTATCAAATATCTATAGTGCATCTCCAATGCTTTATCATTATGTGAGGATTAATACTACTGTCAGTCTAGCATGTTTGGAATATTTTGGAAATAATGATGGCTAAAATGTATTGACGGCTCACATATGGAAATACCCTGAAAGCCATTTGTGTATTGTATTTGGATTGTTTTGTGGTTTTGTTTGAGAAAATTGTTTAAGTAGAAATGGATTTTACTCTGTGTTATCATGAGATTCTTTTACTCTTGTCATAGGTGCATGTGATACATGTCACAAGACCAGTAAGCAAACATGTATGTGTGCTAAGGAGGAAGCTACCAGACAATGTGCTGTACCACAGTGGCAGTGTGATAACGTATGTGATAGGAAGTTATCATGTGGATTCCATATGTGTCAACGTATATGTCATACTGGACAATGTGGTGATTGTCCAAGATCTGGACAGAGAAAATGCCCCTGTGGTAAAACAAGTAAGTAATACTACAGTCAAACCTCATTAACAAGAGGTTAGGAACTTTGAAGGAACTTTGATGTAACAGGAACCTTGTACTTGTATTCACCAGGAATGAAAACAACTGAGAGCAAAGGAATGGGACCTGAAGTTTTCCTTTTTATAAGCAGAATAATGTCTTAGCAATGTGCTTATTAATGAGGTTCAACTGTTCACAATGCATTAAGATTGTCAATGAATAGACCGACATCAACCAAGAACATGTGACTGTGGTGTATCTTTGGAAGTATTCAACAAGATCAGCTGTTTATGATTGAAAAGTGTTGATAGAAAGCTTTAGATGAGCTATACATATGTCCTGATAAGTTTGTTTCATTGTTGTTTTTGTAGGTTTTCAGCTTCCATGTACTGAGAATATTTCAACATGTGGTGATACTTGTGATAAACCTCTTGAATGCGGACTGCATAGATGCACACGGCGCTGCCATAACGGACCTTGTGAAATAGTAAGAAACAAAAACTAGCAGGATTTTAATTGCTTTTATAAGCTTTTGTTGCTTTCATTCTTCTCTATCCTTCTGCCTTGTGTTACGATAAACTTACCACTAACACAAATTGCAAGTATTCACAGTTGTTTTATTTTAACCCATGCTTACAGTGTTTTATTTTAACCCATGCTTACAGTGTCGTCAACTGAGTGTGAAGAAGTGCCGCTGTGGACAGAGAAAGAAGTCTATACTATGCTGTAAGGAATATCTATGTGACACTAAATGTCCTATTATGAAGGACTGTCAACGCCATCAGTGTAAGAGAAAGGTGTGTACATATTGTGATCAACTTAACATTTGTTGTTATCAAAAAGAAATGTGATTTACTAATAGTTCTCTACATTTGTACTTATAGGTGTATGTCACATGAATGATATGTTTGTTTGGTATTATGTAACAGTAACACATCATATGATATGATTCTTATTATAGTGCTGTGATGGTACATGCTCTCCGTGTGATAAACCTTGTGGTCGTCAACTTCCATGTAGAAACCATAAATGTCCCTCTAAGTGCCACCCAGGTATGTTGCATCTTGTTGCTATTCATATGTCTTCCACTTCTAATTTTCCATCATGTAATAAGTATTTCTTATTCTCAGACCTCGTATACTGTACATAATATATTTTGTGGTGACATTTAAAAGTCACTTTATTTTTTAAAGCCTAACAGTTTAAGAGCAAGCAATTCTGGGGTGCATGCCACATATATTAAGGAACAATGCCCCCACCTCCATTGTTCAGAGTAGCCATATTTAAAACTCTATTTGTGTGATATCTCTTTCTGTCAGGTATGTGCTACCCATGTCAAGAGACTGTAGACATTAAATGTTTCTGTCAGTCTACTGTCATCAATGTCCCATGTGGTCGAGAAAGAGTTACTAAGCCACCCAGGTGTAACAAGTTATGCAAGTAAGTAACACATTCAAATGTCTCTTTCTCATGTTCCTCATCAAATATGGGATTTAACGACTCCATCAGTATTTGAACCTGTGACCTTCAGCAGCACATCAGGGATTTTATGGTCGCATTCAAATCCTGCTTCAGTCAGCTTACTGTGATAACCTTTAGATTTCATCAAACATAAGAAGACTTCCTAACCCTCTCAATTTGACAATTTGACAGACAATTTCTTGTAATATTGTGCTCACTGAGAGGTAAAGCCCAGAAATTGAGTTGAAAATATGAGAGTAACCTTGTGTTGTGTGGTGCAATACTGTAGATTTATGAAACATTTCAGTATAAATTCTGAATTCTCAGCTTCATAAGTTAAGAGGTGAGCATTTGAGTAAGACAATGTGTAAACTGTGTGGAGTACTGTGTGTTACTATATGGGATCTAAACTGACCTATATCTTGATTGATGTTTGTTCCCATTCTTGCATAGGATACCACCTGACTGTCACCATGACGATCGTGATCCTCATCGTTGCCATTTCAACCGTTGCCCTCCGTGTCAACAGATCTGTAACAAACTATTGGATAAGTGCAATCACAGATGTCTACAACAGTGCCATAGTGCAGTGCTTGTCAAACAAATTGAAAATAAGGTTGGATATCATATATTCAAAGCAATATACATTCTACTGTGTTGTTGGTGTGTATCATTTATCCTTTATCTTTGAACATGTTGAAACCCAACATGTTATGAATATGTTAGTTTGGAATGGAAGATGTACCAAATGAAAGACCTTACTTATGAGTCTTAGAGGAACCTACTGATTATGTTTGATTTTCTTGTAGGATGGTAGGAATGCGCCATGGGACCCTCGACCACAGGTTCATCTTGCAGTTGTTAATAAGCCATGCCCTCCATGCCAAGTGCCTATACCAATACAGTGTTTGGGAAAACATGAGGTAAAACCTTTCTTTATATTTACTTCATTAACAGAATACTACATTCAACTTTGTTTCACAACGTCTATTATAAACTGTTTATGTGTAGTTGCTGTAAATCTTTTGCCTTGTGCATCTCAGCGATTTAGATTTGGCAATATTTACCATAATCAACAGATTTGTAGTGACATTTGTTGTGTATTGCTTTTATTTTATTATTTGTGTAAGCTTAATTATTAATTTTGATATCTTTTATAGACACAAGACGTACCCTGTGCCTTTATTCGTCCATTTTCATGTAAGAGACAATGTGGGCGAGAGTTAGCATGCACCAATCATTATTGTATGCTGGAATGTCATGAAGTAACTGGTGCTGAGAGTCACATTAAGGTAAGTATTATCTACTGATGACTTTCACCTTTGTCTCTTCTACATTTTGACACACGACTGTCTTACTCTTGATGTATTATCTTCTAATATATTATTAATTTCCACTTTTTTCTTCAGTTTGGTGAGCAGTGTGCAGTATGTGAGGAAGGATGTAGCAAATCAAGACCTGTGGGGTGTGTGCACTCATGCCCAAATCCATGTCACTCTGGACTGTGCCCTCAGTGTAAGAAGAGTGTTAAAAAACGATGTCACTGTAAAATGATGCTACTGCATATTGATTGCCAGTAAGTACAAGTAGTATTAGAAATACACTCTTCCCTAATCCATGTCACTCTGGGCTGTGCCCTCAGTGTCAACAGAGTGTTAAAAAATGCTGTCACTGTTAAATGATACTACTGCATGTTGTAGTGTGTCGAGTAAAACATCCCCCTACTTTGACCACATATTGTCAGGCTCCACCCCTTCCTTCATCCCTCCATTCAATCCTCCATTCTTCCTTATGTTCCCTTTTTCACTTTTTTTTACTATTTCTTCATTTCTTTTTCTATTCTAAATGTCTTCATTTGTTTGTTTTATCATTTCCTCATCACATCCGTTTTCTTTGTATTTGTTTCCTTCAGTAAATGGACAACGTCCAGTGATGATGAGAAAGCCGAGATGTTGTCATGTAAAGGACCATGCTCCCATCAGCTGTCTTGTTCCCATCTCTGTAGTAAAAACTGTCACCAAGGAAACTGCTCAAAGACTGAAGACTGTACACACAAAGTCTATGTAAAATGTGCTTGTAAAAGAAGGAAAAAGGTATTGCTTCTGATAATAGTCTCTTTTCATGTTGTCATATTATATTCTGCATTGACAGAGGATTATAGTTACAAAGTTTATGTCAGCTGCATTTCCAGAAGGAAAGATATCCAGCAAACCCAATACATGTAATTGCACTCTCTTGAAGTTTAATCTTTCTGAAATGGGACAATATGAAATGTTTGTCTCGTTTTGAAATCATCAATGTTCATTTGAAAAGCAAGTCATTATTTCAAGAAAGAGAATGTAATGTTTTGTTCATGCAGTAATGTGACATGATTGTTATTGTACATACAGGATTTTCCTTGTAAAGATGTCAAGGGAGGTAAGGTCCAGGTGGAATGTGATGCATCTTGCAGACAAGCGATACAGAAACAGGAACAAAAGAAAGAAGAAGAGAAATTACAGAAAGAACAAGAAGATGAAGCAAGACGCCAGGTTAGTCAATCTGTGTAGAAACATGTTAAGTCAAGACTTCAGTTTTTATAAGATTTACAGTCACTGTCTCATAATATTCATTATGGCAAATCCTCTTAGGGTTTCACTATTAAACCTCAACAAACCTCAAAATCCATAATAATTTGACTTGAAACATCTTGCCTGCTTGTAGTGCTTCACCATAGTATTTAAAGTCTGTCGCATTTGTTCATTAGGATTACTTCTTCAAATAGCTTTATCTGCAGATACTGGTTGGTGATTCACCACATGTTTTCTGCATGAATACTAAACACAAAAACCTTTGATGTTTTTTTATTGTACAGAAAGACCTGGAGGAATATGAACGTATGACGAAAGGGAAGAAACGACGTGAACGGCGCAGAAAAGAAAACATCATACAGCCCAACTTCTGGCAAAAGAACAAGAAAGTTATCTGTATTTCTGTCGCAGTAATATTGATGTCAGTTGCTCTAATCTATTTCGGGTTCTCTGCTTAGATTTAATTAAAAACCAAACCAAGTCAAATGTTTTTTCAATGGGAGACTTTTGGAGCGGGCTGTCGATAGAGGGCAGCAAACTACCGTTCTCCTGAAAACTTTTGTACAGCGATTGTCCAAAAACTCTCCAAAAGACAAAGGAAAATGCTGCGAACATTTAACTCAAGCAATTTACAATTAATGTTAAGCTCCACAGTTTCAATGCTGCCCAAAGAAAATGCTGCCGAGAACTGTGAAGGGCGCCCCCTTGAGGTTAACAATGGTTAGTCAAAAGTCTCTAGTTGCTTTATCAAGACTGAATACTAATATTGGAATTGTGTGCGCCAAGATTCAATTTCATTTCATGAATTGAAATATCAGGGGTGGATCCAGGAGGGATAAGAATTATAAATAAATAAAGAAATGTTAAAAAATAAATGAATAAAACCAACAAAAAGAGAGAGGGAAAGAGACTCAAAAAGAGGGGGCAGTTATTGCCAGGCCCACCGTAACCTGCTAGGTTTGATCAACCTTTGAATGCATCTGTTGCTATTGCATTGGTGCATTTTATTTCCAGTTCCTTCTTTTTGAGAATCCTGGATCTGCTCCTGCATAGCATAATTATATTAATAATAATATATTGTTTACTTTGATCTAGTTGAATTAAAACCAAAATCTTTCATGTAAGATTGAAATATGAATTCCAGTTATGCACGATACTCTGAAGATGCCAAGTAAATAGAAATATTAAATGGTGGTGGTATTTGTTAAGGTTTTGGATTCAGGCATGAAAAAGAAAGGAAATAAATATAAGGTTGAAATTGAGAATGTAATGTTGCATGCATCCAAATGTCCTTATAACCGCAGTTGGGAGACAAATACAAAGACTTGGAGTTTCACATGCACTCTGTGTGCAAGGACATGAGCTTTTCATTAGTAGCAAGTCCTGTAGGAAATATAAGTGGCCTTGTATAAGCTTGACTAAATCAAAGGTCCCAAGTCTCAGATATCAATGTAAGAAAAACTGTTCCTCTACATGAATTTGATAGTCTTTGTTCAGACAATACACACATGATTTAAATATAACAAAGAACAAACAGTCATTGATTTCATTGATTTTTTATTGTTTCAAAACAATTCAAAATGGAATCATTTTCTATTCTCTTAAAGTATGAAATTTCCTTTATACTTTATTTACAAATTATAAAATATCCAAATGGCATTTCAAGAAGTGACAAAAATTTGTTTAACATTTACATTGTTGGAAACACGTTTTTGTTCCTTGCATTATACTCATGGTTTCAATTTCATGTTCCCTAAAATACTGACAATTACTGAATATTTGCAGCCAGATATTAGAAGTGCATACTGAATGTATGCCTTTGTTACATTGATGTTCTTAATTAGGCAAAGGTCATTCAGCATCCAATAACAGGCGTATTTCTCAATGAGTGTTCATATATCACTGTGATACATGGAATGGTTTAATGAAATCCCCACACTTGTCTTTAGATATAAGTCAATATCAATTTAAACCTAATTTATTCGCATTGTATAAAAGTAAACATGGAATCCTTTCAATTTAATGTATAACTAATAAACTAACATGCACAAATAAGCAAAACTAAGTCTTTACTCTTGTCTTTTTCAAGATAATTTACAAATACATAGTCCATGTGAGATGATGAACCAATTATAGCAGCACCATTCATGAAATTGTGGCAGTCCTGGAGTTTAATTGCCTTCTAAAATTGACTAAACAGTAAAATCATTCCTGTGGCCATCACTTCGTGATTGTACACAACTTTAGCAACAAGCAATGCATGAATACTGCTTTTTATTTATTAATCTAAGGTACCGTAAACCAGTAGTGTCTTCCCGTGTGGAATTCGCATACCACATTGTCAAACTTAAGAGCTACGTGGCTTATAACAAGGGCTCGTATCCCTACAGCAATACAAAGGTATATTGTCTCTGTGCAAGTGTGTGGGTGATTGTCAGTAAGGTAATCACATTCATAACAAATCTGAACAAAAAGGCAGAATAAATAAAAACAAGAAGTAAAGATGAGCGTTCGCATGTCTATATTTGTATTCCTAATGGGTATAAAAGCAAGTAATTCATGTTCTCACTTGGTTGCTCAGCATTACTAAGGTAAATTTCTACGACAAGCAAAGTAAAGCTGAGAACCACTTTGCAAGTAAAACATGTTTTTCATTGGTTCATTACATGTGAATGAAGCAGTTGACGATAAAGTGACAAACAAACAAAATTTCAGTCCCTTTTTTGATGAAGAAAACATCTCAATGCAAAGCAAATGTATGTTGTAACCCTACACTAATATTTACACAATTTTGTACATAAAAGCAGCAGCAGCATTTTATAGCAAAACAGAGAAACGCCACAGAAAGTGAACATTTTTATTTTCTCATGGGCAATTACTTTTCTGTCATCCAATTGTCCATATCCGGATCATGCTAGTAATGGTATCATACTGTCATGTGTATGTGTAATCGTATTACACATACTGATCAATTGCCTATTTTCATTGGTGCCATACATGTACATTGTATGTACCTACATGTATGGTCAATATCCTGAACCAGGTCTACCGGTATACAACTACCAACTGTGCATTATATGTTATACCAATTATCCTTTATTATTATTGTAATAATTGGTTAACATATCACTTCCAATGGTGCCATATGTGTGTGCCAACAGTTCACATTGTGATCCATAATCTATAACACTTGTATACACTTGTTATGATACCCAGGCCTTATATCTACCAACTCCCTGATTAATGGATGGTATAGACCAACAACCTCTTCAAATCAACTACTAATATTTACATCCTGATCAATGGTTATGCCATAATACCCTTTAATACCCAATGTTCTAAAGCATACTTTACTAGCTGAATGTGCCATTTTGTTTGTTGCATTCCAAGAAATACCACCTGTACAGTCTTATAATAAAATGCTTTTCCAATGCCTTACATATTCATGTCAACAAAAAAAGAAAGAAAGAAAAAAACAGCCTCCTTAAAGTCAAAAAGAAGTATTAACAATAAAAATGTACACACTCGCATACTATGTACATTTGTCTTTTAAACAGAATCTCTCAAAGGTTTACATGTAGTTTTCATGTGAGATCAATGCAGTGGGCCCATACATACATGAACTTGTCATACAATGTCTGTGACAAAAGAATTCCCAGGCAAAGATATGAAACAAACTCAATGTTTATCAAAAGCGATTCACACATAAAGCTTGGTGTTTGTTTACAATACATGTACACTGTACATGACTGAGTGGGCCTCTTCCATACTGTCAGATACAATCTTGTCATCTAAAGAATACAACTCAAGCAATTGAATCATGTACACAGTTTGAGCAACTACATTCGTACTTTATAATCTCCATCAAATAAGCATAGCCAGTTGCATTAGCTGTAATATGTAAAAAGAAAATGATGTTACTCCATGGTCATACTCATCACAGGCCTGCTACATAGTACATATGGAGAAGTACATGCCCCATATGGGCATGCACATTCTGCTAAGTGCACACTTCAAGAAGGGAGCAATGTACCCCAATTGCATAGTCATTGTATTCTGAAATGCGTTAAAAAGCCTATATCTCTAATCCACTGGAATGTTTCATATTTTGTTGGATTATATAAAGGGTTTGATATGTATTCTGAATGTGCATTCACTTGTTACCATTTTCAACTTGCAATCAAGTGCTTCATAGGATCTAATCAATGAATGAAACATGTCCCTACCAAGACCCTAGCCATAGGAAACATTATGCATACCCACAGATAACAATCTACACTGTAGGCTTACAGTCATAGGCCACACCCACAGAGAATAAGATAAGCCACAGCCATAGGCTACCTCCATTGGTCCTTACCACAACCAACATTATAGGCTATAAACACAGGCCAGGGGCCGATTTCACTAACGCTTTGCGATCATCGGTAAAGCCCAAATCCATCGCTAATTGCTATGCCAAGTAGCGATCGATTTTCCGTTTGTGGATTGTCACACACATTGTCAATACATGTTACATAGGCTAGACCCATACCTGTATGTCACACACATTGTCAATACATGTTACATAGGCTAGACCCATACCTGTATGTCACACACACATAACCCATACCTGTATGTCACACACATTGTCAATACATGTTACATAGGCTAGACCCATACCTGTATGTCACACACATTGTCAATACATGTTACATAGGCTAGACCCATACCTGTATGTCACACACATTGTCAATACATGTTACATAGGCTAGACCCATACCTGTATGTCACACACATTGTCAATACATGTTACATAGGCTAGATCCATACCTGTATGTCACACATGTTACATTGGTACACAACATGGTCATGAATGGATACGGATGGATGTTATACTCATTTGTTCAATGACTCAGCTACATTCTACCTCAATGATGTTCTTGGGAATTTCACAGAATTTATAGACGAGTCTCTGTCCATCTACCTTGGCTAAGATCCCTCTCTGGTAATAGTATCTGCAGAAATGAACAATATAATATGGAAATATAGACGGTAATCATGTTGCTATTATATAATAATATGCCATTAATGCAATACACCTAGCACATTGTATGAAACCAGAATGGTCCTAGAATGCCTACATGTGCTTTAGCATGGTATATTCCTACTATCCGACTATTGACACCATGATCATGCCCTCAGGATTGATCATTTCTCTACACAAAATTTCAAATATGATAGTGCTGCAGGAAACATATGACTTTTGTCGGTGCAAATTTTTCAATCTGAATTTCATATGCATCTCACTTTTTGTAATATGCAAGTGATGTACAATCCTGAACAATGCAGTACAGTGGAACGCCATTATAATGAACACACTGGGATGCACAGAGATTCTTTGTTATAGTGGCTGTTTGTTACAGTGAACAATGTTCAGCATGCCTATACATTGTATATGAAAATTGGGAGTAAAAGATGATGTTCGGTATAGCGGTGTTCATTATAGTGGTGTTCCACTGTAAAACACATGTTGATATAGAGAGTTCTTTATTCTTATGATTCTTACCTTAAAGCTCTACCCATTGTTTCATAGTTCATGTCTGGTTTGTTCTTGTGTTGACCCCATAACTTTGACACTGCCTTGGAGTCCACTAACTTGAAGATACCCTCGTCCCTATTTGTCCATTTGATATAACGTGGACAAGTTTCAACATTCTGAAGAAGTTCAAGTAGAAACTCCCAAAGATAGGTGGTATGACCTGGCGAAACACAAAGAACAATTCATAATGATAACAGAGTACACGAAATTACAGATCTAATAAACACAAGGGAAACTGACTGAATTTAAAGTCATTGAAAAGTGAACAAAGAGCACCTGTATGGTTTTCAGGAGGTCGCCGGTTCGAATCCCGCTCCACTCATTTTTTTTCTTCGTTCACTTTTCAATGAAATTACACATCTGTTATATTACCAGCACCGTGCAATGTTGGCACAATATCGTAAAATGTACAAGGAAATCAAACTTTATGCTCAATGATCAAATTTCAAACTAAAGTTCAATGTATTGAGCATCTTTTGTCATGCTTGTGTTGTTTTATTCTGGGTGTGTTTTGTGGGTTTTTTTTAACTGAAGAAAGTACTGATTCATATCATGTACAGGTACATTTAAAAATGCACTTGACATTTACTTGAGTGTAACTTTCATCCAAAACAGTTTCAACAGTTTAAAGAAAACAAATAATGATTTTTGTTTTGCGAGCAAATTTTTGAACAATTTCTGTGCAATACATTAACAAGTGGCACACCTGCACTATTTTACTTCCCAAAATATGTGATTGATCTGTAAACATGTACAGAATGTCATGTGCATTGTTAGTCATATACAACATGCACATGTGTAAAACAACATGTAGCTCAGTAAACATGTAGAATGTCAATGAACGCAGTTTAATACATACTTTCTCTGCTTTTCCTTTTACTGCACGGCATCTGTGCATCTTCATGAGATCTCAGCTTAGATTTCCGACCTAACAAAATATGACCAAAAAAAGATTTAAATGATAGGTTTGGTGAACAATCAAATGTTCATTTCACTATAATTATGCTTCAATTTGTAAATATTAAAATCATGCACAACGCAACTTACTTTTTTTACTGAGCTTTTTACTGTAATTGTGTGTTGCCTCTGGGAAGTATGGCACATGAACTTCATTAATGGAATCACTCTCAAGCTCAATCTCATAGTCAGGTTCATTCTTAACTATAACTGATGGATCTATACGCTCATCTGCAGTAAGAAAATGAAAGACAAAATGTAACATGTAACTGACGGACTGGCCTTAATGTCCTTCTCTGTAGTTGTAGTCTCACCATTGGTATTATCACCTTATGACAGCAGGTTGCTTGATGTATGTATGTCTGTATGTATATGCACACTTTGCTGCTTGAGGGTCAAACTAATGACAGTGCTCTTCATATCAACCAATTACAGGTTTCAAACTCATGTTATCTTATTCCACCGACTTTCAAATGATTGTATTTATGTCTAGTCTTCATTCCAGTGTATTTATTTAATGAATTACCTGATTGTTGGCATGAATTGGCAAGAACGGTACAGCTTTCTGGAGTATCTGAAGGGAAAAACAAAACGAAAGGAATACAACTAATCACAAATTAGTAAATGCAAACATATGTAAATTTATGTTAATTTGTGCATATGCCATGTGCATGAGCGGTGTATATGTATGTCATGTACATTTGTTCCTGTATGTAACCACATGTACATTTCTAGATGTCAGTCTATGTCGGTATAAGTTCATATTCCAAGTGACCTGTATGTTTATTGCATAAACAAACACCACGTCTAGAGTGACCTGTACCAGTAATGAATGGGTTTGAACACTGAAGAGATTTAGGATGAAAGTTGCAATGCTGCTGATTAATGTCATACCTGCTTGTGTAGGTTCAACCTCTTTGTCTGATGCAACCCCACTATCTGCAGGACTTGGAGGAAGGGAACCTGAAACATAGATTGATGATTCTTATGTTTAATAGATGCACACTTCAGTAATGCAGTAATGCTGTAACAAGGCCAGTAATTCTGTTGACACACGTGTCAAGTTTTGCACAGTAAATTAAGTTGCTACAAGTGTTGTGTATAAATATATACATGCAGTGACTTCAGTGCTTATAATGACCTTTGAAGTCAAGTCAAAACTCCAGGGCTCGATTTCATGAACGGCTAAAAAGTGAACATGAAATGCACATACGACTAAACAATACTAAGTTACAACATGTATGAAGATACTGTCAACTTTCAACAATTTATTCAAATTATGTAAATTGCGAAGCTATTTTAACCTGATACAGTACTTCCAATCTATGTAAATATTACGGTTAAGATCATTCTTGTTGCTTAGCAGTTGCAGGGGGTCATTCCAATTAACAATGTAAACGGTTCCATTGACAGTAACCATGGTAACTAACCTGTATTGGAGTAACTTTGAGAGTGACTTGGTGATTTACTTGTACTTTGTACAGGGAATGATTTGTCTTCACCACTTGTAGTTGGTGATATGTCTAATAAAGCACGAGCTGCCATCATGTCACGACCATTCTCACTACTCCCAGCTGAATCACAAGCATGTGCTAACATAAACAAAAAAACAAAACATCAAAAAACAAATTAATAAACATGAAGATTCCAGTTTTAAAACAATAAATTCTATAAAAAAGCTGGCTTATTAAATTGAAAACAATCATAAAGTTAAATACAGTATTTCAACTTAGTCTCTCTTCATTGAGACAGAGGGAACTGTTATTGCTATAAATCAATGATCTTGTAACAGGAAAGATGGGTGGTGTTTATGTACATGAACATAAACTAAATTCTGAATCCGAGGCGTAATGTATCAAAGTAGTCGTGCTTAAAAAAAATGTATTCAGTCACACACCTAAATCCAAAATCATGTGTATAACCAGTATGTCCAGTATAATAGCAACTACGGTCACAGTCAAAATTAGTCAATTATAAGATCAATATAAATACATGTATTGTATGTACTGTAGTAAACAGTACATGTATGCATGTTACATGTACGTCTGCACACTATGTACAATGTACAGTAGACACATTTAGAATTAGCACCTCTAACATACGTGTTCATGTATCTAATTCAGTAATACTATTGACACACTGATTGAGGAATAAGGATAATACACAGAAGAAGGAAAGAGCAGGAAGTTCTGGTTTATTTTGTTGGAGGGCTTTTGATTACATCCTGTATAGCTTCTATGGGTTGTATCCTTTGTCATAATCAATTGTTTTTGTTTTAAGGCAATGAATGTGATATCTTGAGTATTAATTAATGTAGGATCGTGACAGTTTGAATTTATGACTTATACTTTCCAACATGAACATGCTATGTACAAATAAATGTTCTTAAATCGTGGAGCATACCAGTCACCAAGCGTGAAACAGGTTAAAAACAAAACACAGGAGAAAAACACGATATGTTGATGCCTGGTTCTTTCTAAGGGAGGGGGAGCTTTGATGGTGATTATTTCAGTTAACACATCAGGAGCCTCATACATGTCAAACATCTATAGCTGATCGTGTCAAAATAATAAGCAGGAATAGAACAATTTAGGGCTCCAGTTACTGGATCTAGTTTTAATAGATCTACTTCATTATTTTCAATGAATGTGGTTGATATTTTAGCTGCTGCTGAGCAATTCAAATTAATACGTATCACTTAGATTTTTAATTAAGAATTGGTTTGGTCCAATGCTCCCTCTATTAAATGCATGCGTTAACAAAAAATTGAAATGATGTTAACGACAAGCTGTTTTTGGGGTTTTTTTTGTAGGCCACTTAAAAAATGGAATTTTGAACAATAAAATAGCTGTTTTTTGGTTATTAACAAAAAAGACATGGAAATAAATTAAGATTATGCTTTCTGATGATCATTGCAAGAATAATTTCAAAGCAAACTGTAATTAAAAAATATTGAAATTTGTTTGCAAGTTGAATAAGCCAGAGTGGTTTGTCAGTGGAATGTGAGCAGGACTCAAATTCAGACTACGAATCTATTTCTACCTCCAGCTTCCATGCCCATGGACTAATTAGTAATTATTTCGTAATTTAACTAAATAATTAAATCATGGATGAGATTAACAATGTCACATGGGAAAGAAAAGTATGATGTTTAAAATAAATAATTGGTTGCAATTGTTTGAGTCAATACCTGAATACATGTTATTAAGCATAGGCCACTTCACTCTTGTTTTGTTATTCCTTGATTCATCCTACACAATAACATATTAGAACCATGTGGCAGCCATGCTCGCCAGCTTCAACATTCACACACAGCCAGGGAATAAAGTAAACTATTTCATTTGGAAACATTTCACATAAAAATGTATCAACTTGAACTTCATATGCACAAATAAAGGCTTCTGTGGTTATTCGTAGTCCTGTTTCCAATCTTTAATCAAGTAATCCTAAGATCAGTTCTGTGTGAAGACACAAAAACAAACCACATTCGTCGTGGCTGTCCGTTGCTTTTTGTTGTGTTCATTCAATGCGTGCGCGACGTGCATGGCTTCCATGCAAATTCACTTCCTGGTTTTTTCAAGTCCGGAAGAGAAAATCATTCGCGCGTAATTCAACGTGGTCACGTAATTTTGCACATAGAAATGGAGATTTCCGTTATCAGGATTTGATTTAGGAATATTCTCGTATAACAATGATACTCAAAGCAGGATATCTTACCAGCTTGGAGAAGTAAATCTAAACTCTTTCTTGCGTCGGAAGCCATCGTATTTTCACATCTTCAACAAACACATCTTACATATGCCAAATTACGTGCACAGCGTACTGCATAGTATACTACGTACGTACGTATAACACAAACACGAGGATACGTTCGTTCCTAACGACTATATCAAATATCGTTACGCATGGTGATTTGCCCGGAAGTGAACGACTACAGAGCCTGGGGGCACGCTGTAGTAATTATCCAACCATATTCCTATGCTTATATGACGTTATCGGTTCATCAAAGGTTATCAAATACCTTTCAAGAAAAACTCTTCAATGACGGATAAAAAACACAGGTTTACACGGTCAATTCAATGTATGAAAACGCGGACCTACATGATACTTGGCGCATGGAACAGGCCAACGTGCGTGCGGTGTTCGGTGTGCAGCTGCATGAAGCCTTCATTGATTGAAGGGACTGTGTATAGTAAGCTGGGGGGGGGGGGGGTGAAGATTATAACCCGGGCAAGTTTCTTTGAAAAAAAAAATGTATTATAATAATGCACTCCTAGTATTCGCAATATACACCACATGCACAGCCCGTGGCAATGTAAACATGAACAAATGTCAGTTTTGAAATATATTTCATCATCATCATACTTACTGGGGTACGTGCCTTCTTATGGTTTAACTTTATAGTACATATATATTTTGGTAAAGTTGATAGAACAGCTGCGGTCTGTTCATTATTTGATTTGTCGTAAAATAAAAACAAACCCGTGAAATGTCCAGCTCAATTGATCATTGGAAACAATATAAAACAGCGAAAACCCGTTGAATTGTAAGGTGTCTGCATGGAGGTATAGAAATAATTCGACCTCCATGGTGTCTGTAATTGTGAGGTTTTAATCTCGGATATCAAAACTGTTTTCGGTTTTTCGTTTTACTCATTCAGGCGGAAAAAAATTAACGATATGTTTGTACCAGGTCCATCTTTATACTCTGTAAGTTATACGTAAATCTGAACATTTCTGTTTTGATTTCCTACCAAAGTATTCTTCAAAAGTAGTATCATACTCGGAAGAAAAAAAAACCCAGAATGTTCACAGATTTGCCTTTACAGCCTTTACAGGGTATGGTGCTGAAACATACCGTTACAATTTTTCCGCCTAATTAAGAAATTAGTAAAAGCGACGGAAAATATTTGTGATATTTAAAAGATCAAAAATAACGGTGACAATTAAAGATAAAAGAAATTCCGTGGGACGGTTTTTCACTGTTTTCTCAAAACGTCAGTATACCCGGTACACGTACTGGACTGGGAATTTCGCAGATGACTTTTACTGTATCTTTCTTGATATTTTTGCCCATGATGAATCTGCATTAATAATAATAATAATAATAACTGGTATTTATAAAGCGCCTTTACAGGAGATCAAAGCGCTGTACAGAAAGTATAGACAAACAACAAGACAAGGACAGGGGTTATGGGAACAAATATGATTTAAGCCGTTTCCTAAAAACAGTGACAGAGGGTTACAAAACAGAAGCAGAATGAAACATGCCAAAACTATGAGGTTTAACTTTAAAATAATGAGCTATACATTGCATGCTGGGCATGTTTTGGAATACAGATAAATACAATGGAAGACAAATGCAGATAATTCAATACATTAACAGATATAGTCAATAAATAAAAATATCTTTTTCATGAAGTGATATCCTGTAGGCCTCTATGATAAATCCAAGTGTGCATTACACATTAAAGTGTATGATACATTTTGTATTTCATTTGATTGGATTTATCAAGCAACAACCATACCATCTCTCCATTATCAATACAACAACTAACACTTTCATTATACCTTTAAGTACTAATGGGTAACTTCTTATATGTTACAAGTCCCTAATGAATGTTTGCAAAACTTTTCATACCAAGAGATATTCTGAAACGAAATTCCAAGCAATGTTTCTCAAATTAATATCTGTATATCCCCACTGTCGGCTTCGGTATACATGCAACTGTTCCGTATTATAGTGCGGCAGTGCGCAATCTCATTTATTTTTCTGTTTATGTTTTCTTTTCCTGTTTTAGACTATATCAATGCATCTGTTGATATGTTTCCAAATAAATCAATAAGGCTGCATTGCCTTTGTCTACATAGTCAACAAAACAATTATTTCCAATTAATTGAAATGTACAACTTACATTCCTTGGGAATTGGGGGTTTACTTGCTTCGTTGTTCTCCTGAGGACTAGATACTTCAATTTCTTCAGCTAAGTATTCTAATGCAGTAGGTGTACCAAATGCTCCTGGTGTGAGAGGCATATTGTACATTGACTGTACAACAACTGAAGGCCCATCATGAATTATGTTGGGTTTTCTCTAGATCACAGGAAGAAAAATACATAACTAATTTCCTAAAATCATATCACAGAAAATAACAACCATGGAAAGTCAGAGCTGGTATTTATTTATTTATTTATCTATTAATTTTTGTAAACTATTTTTTTCTATTATTGATAATGGGGAACCCATTCAGTTAAAAAACTGTTCTCCCATGACTCCCAGTGAATTGTACAAGTTTCGGAAAGAACCAATTTGGGTAAGGACCATCAAATTAAAAGAATGCACTTTTCATTTCCACACGAAGTTCATAAATTCCAAATCTTCACACACGCACTAGTTCTTGGATGCCACTATCTAAATTTCCTTACCATTAATCATGTGGAAGGTGGGCTCAGTATGTATGTATGATTTAACTGCTACTCAATCATTCAATGTAAGTAAATTTGTGCAATCCTTGATTATTATTCATTACGTAGAATAAATTGCAATGTCTCACCTCTATAAAATCAAACTCTGCAAGTGTCGACCGGTCAAGTCGCAGACACGATGTTCTAAAAAATGTTGGATGAATCTCAGGACTAGGAACATCGTTGTTTTCATTGTCTGTGTTTAGAGCAGGAACCAGCTCAACTCCAACACATGCCATCATCATTACCACCAGCAGGGTTCATTTAGACATCTTCCCATGCAGGATCAATATGCATACGATGTACTTTCACAGGGAACAATCTGCAAAAAAATAACAATCGAAACTGACTAGGTTTCAAGCATTATAATGCAGCAGCAGCATGGAAATAAATTGATTAAAAACTGAAACTTGTCTATACATATGGTGCACACTTTCTGTATGATTGTCCACATACAAACCTGACATGAAGACAATGTGCACAGACTACCAGAACTGGTTCTCTTAAAGTTAAACAAAAGTTATTATTTCCTCCATTCTAACTTGACCCAGGCTATGTAGTATGTATAGAAATAATTAACTAGAATATATAACAGGAAAGTGCAGGCTTTGACGATGCTTGACTTCATGTTTTAAGCGAGCAAAATATGCAGCTACAAATTATCTGTAGTTTTCCATTTGTTTAAAATAGCTAAATTTAATTTAATATTTTGGTTGATGAGCAATAGGCCTACTTGTACATGTATTTCTAAATCCTGGAAGGTCACTATATAGCAAGAAAGTTTGTTACAGTTCAGCGAACATCTATAGTCAACTGTGCAGTGAACCACAACACATGTACCAGACTGAAAAAAACTTTTGAGCATGCATACTGTATGTAGTATTTGGTAAATATGGCTGATGTTTTCAACCTGTCTCATTATTTACAGTACAAGTGCAGTGTGTGTTACATGTATACATGTACGTTATGATGTGTATGACACAACCACTGCTCAATGCCCAATGTACTTAGTACTGTATTCACTGACTCCATGGAGCTACCTTACAGTACACTGTCTGGGCCACTCTCTGGGGGTACAGTGAAATTGTGTACATTCCATAGTATAGGTTCAGTACAATACAATGTACTGTACTATATGTGAATCAATACAAGGCATGGCAAGTCTAGACAGGGACATACCATGACTTACATGTAACTTAAGGACATTTTTATGATGAGGAATTTCTGTGCAGCACTATGGTTAAATTACAATTCACTATACCAGCCAATACAAACTTGTACAAAATCTTGATTCCCAGAATCGATACCAATTGAAAGTTACTCAATTAATTCATTTGTATGAACTATATAACTTCATACGCCAGTGCAAATTAATTTCATTTCACATGTTTAATTGCAACTTTTATTTTGATTTCACCCAATGATGATCGCGACAATTAGGGATTGTACAGGAACATTTCATTTGTACAGTGCACAGAAGGCACATTTACTTGAATTGACTTTTCAACCACACACCTTTAGGTCACCTTTAAAAAACACAATTAGCTAGTCAGGAAATGTAAACTCAAACTGGACTCAAACTAATTAACATTAACAGATTCGGAGATCCACTACAGTACATTTTACTTATTCCCCTATTTGATACAGATACCTACATAGTCACAGGTTACATTTAAAATATCAGTAGTTGCAGCATGCAATTGCCACTTTGATGGGAAAGGATATCCTTTGTAGATGACATATTATCTACTGTAGTGAGCCATTACAAAGTGACCTTGAGGCATTAAACAGGCCATAACAGACCATAATCACATGATCACTGAACTGTTTTGTCAAAACATACTGATTCCATGGTAAACTGACACTTGGTAGGCCTACTGCACAGCATGTGAATTATACTGGGCAGTTGTATTTGTTTTCCCATTGTGCCAAATATGACAGAGCAAGGAATCTTGTTTCTATATAGCCTAGACCCTTATACTGATATAATGTACACTATAGGATATACATGTATCCAACAGAACACTGTACACTGTTCCATACATATCACTGTACACATGCATGCCTTACTTGATCTTGAAGGCAAACATACCTGTAACCTGGCAACAGATCTTGATAGATTATTATCATGCATGCAGGTTGTGACCACTACTCATATTCTGAGAAATAATGATCAACAGCACTGTGCATTCTCTGACACTCAATAACAGAATGGCATTTGGATACTAGATGATTCACAAACATGGATGGCATGCATTCAACTTGAACTATGAACCGTTTTCCTTCCTGCACAAGTGCACAGATTGTACTAACCAGTCACATCTTACAAACAATGACATTTGCATGAACATTGTCAAGTATCATGACCAGCAATGCTTGATCTGTTTCCCTCAGTTTAACCATAGCTACTGTACAGCTGATCAATTACAATAAATGTTTCTGCATTATTCATAGTACAAACAGAAAAACTGTACTTTTTGTTTTGGTTTAAGTTCTCAAATAAAGACAACTCAACAAATCACTAATTACTAAATTAGCGTTGGTTTTGTTCATGTGGGTGACTTTAAGTTACATCATGTTCTTTTCGTTTATGAATTGATTAAATGTAGTAACATACAAGTCAGGCAAATTAAATACGTGTATAACACCGTACTTTGGCCTGGTACACAGTTCACATAGTGCGCAGGTGCATACTGGACATGCTTCAATATCAATACAAATCAATTGAACAGTGGCGACATTATTAGTTGTTTATATTACAACAAATATATGATTTAGCGTGATCATACAAAAATTGCATTCACTTGAAATTTTACTTCAAATAATATCCCCATAATATAAACACATGGTGCACACTGCACACTACAACAAGTGCAACATTCAAGTTTCAACTTAACTATAGTGTAGTAGCCAGTATTATTAACCATTCTATTTTGTCGTTGAATACAGGTAGATCTTAAGGGTATCCATTCATTTTATCAGCAAAATTAGCAGATTCCTACATACATGCATACGCAAAGTATTTAAACATGTGTTACTGATTACTTGGTTAGCCACATGTACAGACGGTACATACGTACAATTGATAAGTGCATACATACCTTGGATACGGTAGAATATTGTATAATCACTGCAATTTCTATGTCTATTTGGAAATAACTAGGTGACAACTTTGTGAATATAATGATCTGAATTCACGCTAAATACAGAATGCACATCTGTCTGAAAGTAGAAATATGCCATTATGATGGGAGTATCCTTTTATAGTCTAGCATGGCAAATCCTAATGGTATGGTCCAAGGTATGACCTCATCAAGAGAAACTACATCACAGTGACAATCTATGAGTCATCCTATATGTAGACTGCTATGGTGATGGCTGCTTCAATGGACTAAAACACATGTGCACTACTGTAGCTCTGTATATTACTATGATCAAGAATTACTAGGCCGTAACCAGCATCAAACATTTTTGTCATAAATTAAAGACAAATTTGAATCATTTCAGTTGTTCATTTCATGGCTCAAATTATATAATTCGATGTATAAAGTTATTAGTTTGCATATGTGCCGGTACGTTGTTGACTACAATTTAAAGTGGAAGACCCCAGCATGAATGAAAAACAATTTTTTTTAAATCAATCACAAAGTAATTGAGTATTGTCAACTGGAATTTTCAAATCCAATTCACCTGTAATTCATGATTGACGGCCTTGCCATAGAATAATATTATATTAATGAATGGTTCCCATATCACTATGGGGTGACCATTGTCAATGTCAAATATGCTGTACATTTGAATGTGTCTTGTTAAAACTCTGCTTAATTTTGATTAAAGTTCAAAATGTTAAGCTAATTCTGCAAAGTTGATGCATGTTACCGCAACATATACTGTACATACATTATAACTGTGCATACTGATACTGATTTAACTAATATCTACATAAATATATTTCATTTGAAGAAAAGTACAGATTTAGAAGCAACGCACAGCATGGAGGAATAAAACACACAGCTAGTCTTCCAACATAATTTCAGGACAGCCTGATGTATCCATAGGCACAACAATTGGTTTCATGTGCAAAACGTTTGGGGCACAAATTTACTCCTTGTTAGGGGGTGGGGGCAACATGAAAGTGTTGCTAAGATCGCATCACAGAACAAGTCACAGATGACTTCTTATTTCCCCAAACAGATATCATTTATAGTTTTTGCAATATGCCCCCCCGGGCCTTTGGGAATATGGACCACGTGACCCTCCCCATCCTCTGACCCCCTCCCAAACTGCAGCCACAGGCTGCCAATGGCAACCTATGTCCCAATTAAAGTCTGCCTATCATGTTCACTAACATCACCAATCTCTTGACATGCTTGAAGAAAGCAAAAATTACCCTAGAGTTATGAGTTATGACATTGATAGGGTAAACAATTTAAGACTCTTTGTGTGAGGACTCGGGAGTGCATCACCATGACAACTGATCGAAGCAATTATGGGGTTGTTTTTAATTATTTTTTTTGCTAATCTAATTAGCCATAATGATTTAGTTGATAACTATGTTGCTAGAGTTTTAAAAACCTGCTAGGTACAAGAAATAATAAAAGTGTACAATTTATGACTTAATTATCTTGTCATGACTATAAGTACTGATGACAGGTAGTTTGTATACATGCAGTATAAGACCATGAAAAAAACAGTACTTTACAATAGAACTTGTCACATACATAAATAAATTGGTCAAATGCAGTCAAATCAACCATCCTTAAGTTATAACAAATCAAGGCCTGGTCGGGAAGACAATGCGTGTTCGCAACTTCGCATTGCAAATAATGGCGATCACATAGACACAAATTGCATACAAATTCGTACTTGTCAAATGTCAATTCATTTTCTGTTTCTAACACACACAACAATGACACACCCATTTGGTATGGTAATTTGTTATTAACTTTTTGGTCGGACTCAACTTCCATTCAAGTCCACACTTCTAAAAAAGGAACACGAACAACCAGTACCTACCTACTGACCTAGACTGAAGTTACGAATGATGATCTTGTGAACAGATTGTCGTAACTCCGTAAGTTTTAATGTGCATCAAACAGCCTTCAATTCATGGCATTTCGTTCGTTCACTTCGACATTCCATTTCTTGGACTTCGACTGTTGTTGGAGTTAGTTTCTTTTCCACAGTAAGTTCACCGGTCACGACACCCATACGTCATGCGGTACTGATACACAATCCCCGCGTTGTGCAGTTTTACGTCTGGTTGTGAGTTAAATGCCTCGCCTACCTGTTTTCAATGTTTATGGTAGGCCTATTACATATGTAAATTTCCTTTGTCATACACAGTATTTGATTGGTTGGTTTTCTAAGAGCAACTCTCCATATATGGACATTCATTTGAGTTGGATAAGTTATAGATACTGTACATAACAGTATAAAAAGGTGATATCCTTCAATAAGGAGAGATAAATATGCATCTGGAGAAAAATATGACCAATGATAATCGGCCATCACAATCATTTTCATTACAGAAAAATTGTGAAGGCAGTCTGGGAAACTAATATTATTTTTATATTTATTAGAAATCTGCTAAATATCAGATCGGCCCCATGGTGTAACGGTTAGCACTCGAGACTCTGAATCTCGCGATCCGAGTTCAAATCTCGGTGGGACCTTATTTTAATCAATTTTGAAATCCTTTTTTTATTCTTACTTATCATGTTGACCTATCACTCTACGGGTGCATATATAATTCGTAATTGATTTTAATATTTGAATTTTATTTTTCTTGCGTATAACATTATTATCAGCTTTCGATGAGCAAAAAAATGCAGCATAATGAGCGCACTGGTCCGCCACCGGCACCACATGTGCACATCATAATTGACATGACATCCGGAATAAATATCATATTATCCCCCATCCATCTCCATGTGTATAATCATGGAGACATATTTCTCCATATTTTAATCAAATAAAGATACCTTCCTCCATAGGTATATTAATTCGTGGAGGAAGTAAAACAGAATAGCTTAGCCTTAGGGAAGGGCTAGCAGAATCAATGACATGCATGATGGGCCTACATGTAGTGCCGATCGAAGCACCGTTTGGAAATACAGGAAAATGTACTTATTGCTATAAAATCATGAACTTCCTAAGCAAAGACGACACGTGACCAGACTGGCTATAATACGGTGAAGTTTTAGGCTGCGAAGTGGCACTGGCAATTTTACTTTTTTCCCCAGTCGGCAAAGAGTGCGCCATCTATGATTATAGATTTTTTAGTTGAACGCGAGAGGGCGCGCGTTGACCTCTCTCAACATTCGTGAACCGGTGAGAGTTCATGACATGCACAACGTGTAGGCGCTTAATAATTTGCTCTGATTCAGGTCGTTTTACTTCGAAGTTCTTCTAGCCTTCTTGAGTACTTCGTCTACTTCTGTACTAGGCCCTTAGCCTTCTTGGAAAGTTGGAAGACAGGTGTAAGTATATATTTTTTTTCTTTGAGTTTGAGCCTACAATTTATTTACACATGTTACTTTATACTTAGGCCATGGAGGAAGGAAAGTCTTTCCTTCCTCCATGCTTAGGCCCTAATTATGAACTAACGTCTTAACGAGTAACGTTAGGCCTAGCCCTGCCTAGCTAGCTAGGCGCGGCTAGCACTAACGTTAGTGTGTTGCCAGGCTGTTGATCAATCTCAAATCAAAACGTGTCATGATCACCCCACTCATCATGTTCATGTTCATGAAAACCATTATTAATATTAGGCGTACCGTCAAGCCAAGGGCAGGCTCCATATAATGATAAATACATACTACATACATGTAGATAGTGTACATAATTTTTATCTGAAAGGATTTCACTGATGTCCATTGCGGAAAAGTGGGCGTTCCTGGACATTTTACTTTTTAGGCCTATAGGCCTATATAGGTCAGAGTAAACCCATCATGGAGAAATTTGGGTAATGGTGTAGGGGCCTATAACGTTAGGCCCACAAATTATTACGATAGTATAAAGGGGATAAAACAAATTTTGTAAAGAGACTTACCTACCTAAATATACGTTTGTGGTGTTCTCTTCAATATTATTAACATGATTAAAAAGGGCAGGGCTTTGATTTTTGAGGGAAATTATGGGGTAAAAACGGCCAATGAAGACGCGACTTTTCACAAATGCCCGGAACGGCCGCAGACGACAATGGTCTAGCGTCTGCTCTCATTGTGTGGACTTTTGATATGTTGGTTGTGGGTACCAAACTAAACTAGACTAGCCAGACCAGATAAAATGGCCGACGGGCTGTTTTCAAGTTTGCAAAAAACAGGTAAGAAAATGGTATTTGTTCTCTAAAATGTTGCACAAAATTCTTCTATCTGGGGTTTTAAGGACTCAGGAACATTTTCTGAAAGTCAAAAACATCATTTTGGAACAGTAGAAATTATTAAGTTGTTTTATTCCCTTTATAGGTATCGTAGCCATTTGTACACTATTACCAAATTTTTCCATGAGAATGATGAGTAAACTAAATCACAGTGCTAAAATAGTATGACTCAGTCTTCATCTGTTGGGTCTGGGTACAAAAAAAGGAAGTCTTTAACTTAATACTGGTTACAAGTTAATAAGTTATGATGAACTCCAAATTTCAATCTTAGCTATGTAACACTAACACTGGGGTACAGGGTAGCAAACCTGGACAGCTAGAAATTGAGTTTTAAAGTGTTTATTGACCTACGCTGGCTACGCACTTCAAATGATGCGGCAGCCTTTATTTCAAACACCCACTGTTGGTCCCTATAGCCTCATTTGTGCACAAGTTATTGCCGTCAGTGGACTTCTTCCCCTCAATCTTGGGGTGCTACGTACATTATATTTGGTTTTAAAGGTCTATGATAAGTATGAGTATCACCCGGTAATACAGGGGTTCCTATTGTTTCGGACACCTGAAAACGAATCAGTTATTTAAGTTCTTGAATATAAAACAGCTTCTATGCTTCCAAAGTGAGATTTGTAACTTACAACAAATGTTCCCAAGTCCATAAAACCCAAGATTGAAGGGATTTTGAAAATTGTCAGTGTCAAAAACCAATGTTATACTTACCTGCTTGCCAGTTGCATTCAGGTCTGGTGATTGTGGTACCAGACCCAAAAGAAGAAGAGTTGCGCGTGAAAATCAGAGAGGAAACCAGGGACCATTTTCATGGAGCTGCTAAGCACAAAAAATTGCTTAGCACAAAAATGTCTTGCCCAATAAAACAAACCACCGTTGAAAATTTCATTTGATGTTTATGGTCAGTGAAAAGCAGGCAAAGAACAACCATTAACGATACACAACACATGGAAATTTGGTTGTTAACCCTGTTTTTATTAAGACATAAGTTTCATGCTTAGCAAATTTGTTTGCTAAGCAGCGCTGTGAAATTGGCCCGAGACTGTATTCAGCGAAGCATTTCATCTGTTAAGTGTCGCCTCTTCGTTACAGTTTTACTCCCATAATTTCCCTCAAAAATCAAAGCCCTGCCCTCTCAAGAGAACACCATTAGCAACGTGTTTTTAGGTGAGTTACTTTACAAAAATGGTTTTATTTCCTTCTATGAATAGGTGTCTGAAACTACAGGAACCCTAAAATAGAAAGTTCAGGGACCACAGAGTGAGGAATCTATGTATGGGTTGTTATAAAACAAATTAGTCACTCATACACATCCACATAAATTTATACTTATAGGCTTAGCATAACCATTTTACAAGCTTCACATTTTTTACTTGTACAATTCAAACAGTTGTTCACTCAGTTTTTTTTTTAACTATGCATATCTTTATCTCTGTCAACATGAGATTCATGTTAGGAGGGCATGATCCTCATTCTTGCTAGGGTCGGAATGTGTCAGGCCCTCCTAACTCCAAGCATTTTATAAATTTCAGGTCATTATCTTGGCTGATGAGCAGTTTGCATTAATTTGTGTCACTCATTAATAAAATGTTTTAAATGTTTCATTAACAGGAATTGATGAACAAGAACTGTGTGAAGTAACTTTTAGGAAGACATAAGACAAGTGCAGAGGCTTGTAATAATCATGGAGGTTGGAAATGTGCATTCCGAGGAAGTGTTTGGAGATGGCTTGAAGACAGGAAGTAGTGATAACCTTCGACCTGTTTCTTCTAAGAGTACATTAGGAGCAAGTTACCAAGCTGGTGTTGATTTTACTGCTGGTGCACTTGGTAAGCTATTCTGCTAGAGCTAGGAAATATTGAAATTTTGTGACAGGGCCCTTTTTCTTTTTGTATGAAGGAATTACATGTCCATAAGTAAATTTAAAGCAAAATCTCTTTGTATGCAGCACTTTTTAATGATTGAGTGCTTAATCAATTTTGATTGTGTTTTTTGTCTTTTCAGGTGGTGTAGCATGTGTCTTAGTTGGTCAGCCCTTTGATACTGTGAAAGTTAAGCTACAAACATACCCACAGTTGTATACAAGTGCAATCAAATGTTGTAAACAAATCTGGCAAACAGAGGGTATACCAGGCTTATTTCGAGGCACTTTACCTGCCATGGCAGCCAATGTCGGAGAAACCTCTGTGCTATTCCTGTGCTATGGGCTTTGTCAAAAATTTGTCTGCCGTTTGTCAGGAACTGACAAAATTGAGAACTTGAATGCTTTTCAAAATGCATCATCAGGTTTTGTAGCTGGGTTCTTTTCATCGTTAGTTCTTTGCCCAACGGAGCTCGTCAAATGCCGACTACAAGCTATGACAGAGATGATGGCAACCTCCAAAGCACAAGCCCAGAGAGTGTAAGCCATTCAGATGATTGGTTTTCTGTGCAAATCTAAATGTTATGCATGTATTGATTTAGCTCCTATACATGTACTGTGTTTGTGTACCATACACACTATGCTTGGCCTCATGAATCCAATCATGCATGTTAACCTAAATGGTGTATGTCCAATGTACAGAGATGTGTTCATAATTTCTTTTTCTTTTCACTTCAGTGTACTCTTAAACCTACAAGCACAATGGGTCTTTGCATTGACCATTGTGTCAAGCTTGTTGCTTCTTGTCTGTTACCATTTCTGACCCATGTCAGCCACACATGATCCCAATGCATACTGGCCTACATAGAGCATAGACACCGTAACTTCTGATATTCTTGGCCCAACTCGCATGTGTTCTTAACCTAAAGGATATGTCATATTGAATACCAGAAGGTGAGGTATATGCTGCGACTTGTAAAATGATCCTGAGAGTAATTTAACTGACTGAAATACTGTAATCCTGTGTTGTCTTTTGATTTCATTTAGTGGTCCATGGCAAATCACTAAAGGTATCATCAGGAACGATGGCTTCGCAGGACTCTTTCAAGGACTAACCAGTACATGGTTACGTGAAATGCCTGGATATTTCTTCTTTTTTGGTTCGTATGAAGTGTCTAGGACACTTCTCACCCCAGCTGGTACAAGCAAAGAAGACCTAAGTAAGTACTTGTTTGCTTGATGCTTTATTCTTTACATTTCACATCCTTTTTTGTTTTATAGTCTAATATTTGAAATGAGTAGTGACAAAGCATGATACTGTCCTCAAACAAAATGATCCATTTCTTCTGAATGGCTAACTCTGTACCCAAACAAAAATCAGTTCAATAAATCCTTAAAGGTAATATCATACTTTGGTTTTTGTCAAAGAAACACAGTTTTAAGGGGGGGGGGATCAAGAAAGGTACAGTAATAGTCGTCTGTGAAATTTTCAGTCCCATTGGGTGCCCACCTTTTGAGAGAACAGTGAACAAATGGCCACAGTATTTTTCAAGTCTTTTCACCATTATTTTTTGTTTTTGGTCAATGGTTTTACTCTTTTCTGGATAAATACAGCATTTCAGGCAGAAAAGTTTTAACGGTATGTTTCTACCATCACCATCTTTATACCCTGTAAGTTATAGGTGAAGATGTCTGTTTCGGTGTGCTCAATTCAGTCAAATCTGTCAAAATCTATGTGCAAAAAAGCCAGAGTGTAACTCAATGTGTTGATATGTCTGTCTCATGATGATTGTTTTTTAGGTCCAGCTCGTCAAGTAATATGTGGAGGAATGGCAGGTGCAGGAATATGGGCATCGATCTATCCTATTGATCTTGTCAAATCAAGAATACAAGTCAGATCCGTCTCTGAGAAGATGCCAGGTTTCCTCAAAGTTACCATGGATATCATCAAAAATGAAGGTAATTTGATCTTTTTAGAATGCTGTATAAAGTAATGAATGTGTCACTGGTCAACCTCTCAGGTCTTTCTATTAATCAACCAACCACACATTGGGGAAGGTACCTTGTCATACATTCCACCTATTTAAATACCTCCATAGATTTCCTTTCAATGACTGTGACAACTTCAAAGACAAGTTGTGCCAAACAGAAAAATAATTGTGCCTACCTGATGCAATTAGTGCATCCTAAACAAGTTGCTTGTGCGAAAGTTCATTCATGTGTGATAGTTGTGCAGTTAAATTGTGTCCATTTTCAGCAACAAGTGCAAACAGGACCATCTAAACAAATGAATGTCTACATGAATGTAAATTTGATCCAGAATGAATGTCTGATTTTGTATATTGATTCACCCCATTTTGTCTTTGCAGGTTTTACAAAGCTGTATTCTGGTATAGCTCCCTGCATTATTCGAGCCTTCCCTGCTAATGCTGCATTGTTTCTCACCTATGAATGGAGCAGGAAACAAATGATGAAACACCGACCAGACTGGGCAGTGTGATACATGAAAAGAAATAGAAGTATATCAGATAAATCAAGGAAGTATTTCATTGAATGGAGCAGGAAACAAATGATAAAACACCGACCAGACTGGGCAGTGTGATACATGAAAAGAAATAGAAGTATATCAGATAAATCAAGGAAGTATTTCATTGAATGGAGCAGAAAACAGATGATGAAACACCGACCAGATTGGGCAGTGTGATACATGAAAAGAAATAGAAGTATATCAGATAAATCAAGGAAGTATTTCATTGATAACCTTCCACTATGCAGGACATAAAAGAAAAAGAGGCCTGTATTGTGATAATGACCTGAAATGACCCGTGTATAACATTTCCAGCCTGAACGTTTTTTAGCAGACACTGAAATTATTAAGACCCTAGTTATTCAAAGTTTTTAAAATTCAAAGCCTTTATTTTATGATGTTTAATTGTTTATACATGTATTTCTTTAAAAGGAATTGAGGAATAGGGGAAATTAATGAAATAGTGTTTATTTTCTTCACATAAATTCATTTATTTGCAGCATTAATCATTTGAAGATAAATCATCATATATAAGATGTATCTATTCTAAGCTGCCCCTTTTTGTGATTCACGAAACGGAATTTTGGGATTAAATCTTGATGACATTGTGATAACAAGATTGGGCAGCCTTTTGTTAACTTGTTATTCAACTAACTGTTATTATTCCTTTGGGATATTTTGCACCCCAATATTATCATGTAAGCTAATTCATTGGTCGTAACATTTAATACATCATTTGTAATCATGTCAGGCAAGGCAATGCATCGTTGACGAATTTGAACTAATCTAACACAATCATTTTGATTGATTAATGTAACTGATATTCAGTGGAGAAATGTTTAGTTTGGTTTGTTACTGGCAAGGAAAAAGCAATACCTCTCTGACAACTTTAATACAGAAATTGAGATATATTGGTACAGGTGTATATGGTAATACAAGTTCGAGATGAATCGGCGGATGCATGATATTTTAAATAAAAAGTTAAGAGTAATACAGAATTTACCTCTTGTCATTTTAATACATGTACAAGCAGGACTTAAGTTTGGTATGTATTATAAATAATGTACAATGTATCCCGTACTCCCTTTGATTATGAATTAATTTTTGACAGAATGAATATGTATACATGGTTTCATATTTGATTTCTACTGACACTTTGTATGAATCTTAGATACAAGATGGTCTCACCCAACTGTCATTATAATAGCTGCTGAAGCTTATTATGTGTGTGTGAGTTGTCAGTGCTTGGATTCAATTACACACAGGTAGCAGTGGCGGATCTAGTTATCAGGAAACGGGGGTTACAATCAAAAAGTGCCATTTCGATGAAATTAAGTCCTAAACTGAGTCGCAATCATGAAGAAGGTGAACCTAGAAAACTTATCAAGGGACGTGTAATGGCTAGTATGAATCTGAACACGGCCTCCAATTCATCGTTTACAAATCAGAATATTTTTCTGTCGAGACTTTTTCTCAAATTATAGGACATGGCGAACAATCAAACCATAGGTGGGAAGAATGCTCCGGAATTTAGGTTAAGGGAGCCCATTTTTCTCCCTTTTTAAGTTTTACTGATAATACATCCCCTAGGTCCGCCACTATGGATGGGAATGCCGATTGGTTTAGAGATCGACCATTATCACCCCCAGCGTCCGTGATGTTATTTCGAAACCCAGGTCCTATCCCATGGGTTCTATAAGTCCTCTCAGGCTAAGCACACGACGACACGAAGCTGCGATGTAAAACCAATTTCATGCTTAATAGCGTCATTCTGTATCTCATTGATTCGATTATTAAATAGTTATCTTTATTGTTCTGAAATAAGGTCTACTAACTTGTTTTATTCCCTTTAAATGAGCCATTCTATTAAGATTATACTTGCACTTTATGTTTTTAAACATGGTAAATCATGGTCAATTCAGCTGACATGCTGCGAAATATGACACGTAGGCCCCCTATATTAATAAATTTGAATGAATGATGAGTTTCAATAAATTTGTCTCAAATTGAACAATCCGAGCTTCCTGTGTTTGAAATATCCTTGGATTTCTATACATGTATATTTATTAAGGAATGCGTATTATTAATGTTGGAACGGATGATTTCTTAAAGGTATAATACATGATTGGTAAAGGTCACAGAACAGCACTCTCACTTTGTCTGATCCAGCATGTACATGAAACCTGTGAAAATTTGAGCTCAATCAGACATCTGAGTCACGAAAAATAGCGAAAGCCTGACTCATTCCACGTTTCTTATAAAACAAAGAATGATTTTGATCTTACCCTGAGATCAAAACTGTTTGATGTCTTTCTGGATAAATATACCATTTTAAGCGGAAATATTTTAACGGTATGTTTCTGCCAGCACCATCTTCATACCCTGAAAGTTATACTTAAATCTGTGAACATTTCTGTTTGGCTATGTTACCAATCCTGTATTGTACCTTTAACTTGCAGGGTCATCCTAGTGAATAACCCAGACAGAAGGTTTGATCCTACCGCCATGGTTTGATCCAACAATTATTGACTCGCATACAGGTCCTGATAACAACCCGTCGACAATTGTATGCAAACGCATTTTATCTACTTCTTTTGTCAGTTTGTGTGCTATATCAGATAGCAAAGATAACATGGGGACAAAGTATACAATTATGACAACACACGTCGCATTATATTATGGCTTAGGCGTTCTTTGTAATATGAACCGGCCGGATTCCACAGCAAAAAAAAAAGTTCTGTGCACATGCAATAGCGCATGACTATATGGTATTTATCTTTGAACTGTCAAACTATCTTAGAATTATGAACTATGATCCATGTAGTTAAACATTGGCATCCTAGAAAGTATCACATTCTATATCGCAAAATACGTAATCGTTTCTGTATGGCAGCCTCGACTTTTACCATGATGTCATCATTCCAAATTATAGACCAAATGATTTTGAGATGAAATAGAACTTCACCGAATGAATGGATTTATTTAAATGTAGTTAACTGAATTATCTTATTGAAAATCTCGTACTGAGCAGCTGGGTTGATATTGATATTGATTCTTGTTGCCTCTCGTTCTTGCATCAGTTTGTTTGTAGTTACAGTACAACAGAACTCAAGTTCTGTCTGAAGACTCATAAACATGGAGTATGAACAACTTGGAAATCTGCATGAGATGTTCAGGAGACAGGCAAAGCTGACTCCAGAAGCTGTTGCTATAGTAACTGATGATGGCAAGACGATGACGTATAGGATGCTGGATCAGGTGACAGACATCTTAGCTACGAATCTTCACGGCAAGGGCGTGGTTCCTGACACCATGGTTGGAATATATCTAGAGAAATCTGTGGACTACCCCATTGCCTACATTTCCATACTGAAAGCAGGTGAGTATGTTTAGACATTGATGTTCAGTGCCTATATACTGTTATGCAATATGCAATATTCAAGAAACAACTCTGTTCTTTGCTTTAGACCTGCATCGAAACATCGACAATATATAAACCTTCCATTAAAGGAATATGCTATTGCTATAGTGACTTCGATCTTTCACAATGTTGTGTCTAATACCTTATTTCCCTTATTAGGAGGAGCGTATTTGCCTTTAGATGTTTCTTATCCTCAACCTCTTCTTGATGACATTCTTGAAGATGCTCAACCTCAAACTGTCATCACAATAGCTGATCTGGTACCCAGACTTAAAGGTTGGTGCTGTCATTTGGAAATATCTGACTAGTTTTCATCAACTTCATCCCATCGTGTGCCAGACAATCTATATTACATTTAGATGTTATTCCATCTCTTTCCTGTGCCAATCTGCAGGTGCTCGAGATGTAACGATATTAGATGCAAACTGGTCTACTCGGCTGGATGAAGAAAATATCAAGAATGGATTAAATGTATCCATGTGTCCAAAGATTACTCTGGACAATTTAGCATTTGTTGCTTACTCATCTGGGACCACTGGGAAACCAAAAGGTGCGTGGGAATTGTGAATGAAATGTACTCAATTATATTACATAATTCTTGTTAATGTAAATGTTGTAATTATTATTAATCATTATTAATTCTAAATTGGGTTTTATTTGAAGGTATCATGTGTAAGCATCGAGCTGCTGTTTTCTCCTACCATTGGAGACATGTCAACTACCCATTTGAGGAGGGAGATCGCATCGCATGCAATGTATTCTTTGTTTGGGAGATGCTAAGACCATTACTTAAAGGTAATCATTGTTTTCATTGTCTGTGTGTGAGAATTGACATTCATCATCATTATAAAGAATCATCATTCCAACATCATTACCACCGCCACATCACCGCGGTTGAATCCCACTGTTTCATCACCATAGTTGCATAGTTGCACCGCATTGAATGGTGTGTTGTTACTCAACAATGCAGCTGTTGTCTGAATCCATATTTTCATTGTTTTATCAACCAAATTTTTTTTTTTTTTTTACACACCTTTCAGGTTTACCAATGTACATCATTCCTGATGACGTCATATATGACCCCTCCTTACTCTTGGCATTCCTTGAGAGGAATTCTATCACACGGATGTTGTTTACTCCGTCTCTCCTGGCAACCGTCCTAGACACGGCGAGTACTGACATCTCGTCTGCTATGAAATCATTCAGGTAGGCCAGTGAGTTGCTATGAAATCATTCAGGTAGGCCAGTGAGTTGCTCTCAAATAATATTTAGTTGATGAACAGTTTGCAGCAATGTATTACTTGTATTAAGTTTATTACTTGTACTGAGTGCTATAAGTATGTTGTTATGTTGTGCTCTTTCTATTTGCAGACACTCCTATTGTTTTTAGCAAACTGCCAGGTCGTTTAATTGTTTTATTTCAGAGTGATTGTTCAGGTCGTTTAATTGTTTTATTTCAGAGTGATTGTTCAGGTCGTTTAATTGTTTTATTTCAGAGTGATTGTTCAGGTCGTTTAATTGTTTTATTTCAGAGTAATTGTTCAGGTCGTTTAATTGTTCTATTTCAGAGTGATTGTTCTTTGTGGTGAAGTGGTGACAGTTAGTTTGATGGAGCGATTGAGTGAACTTCTACCAGACGTGACTGTTGTGAACCTGTACAGTGTTTCTGAGACACATGATGTAGCAGCTACAAACCTCACACTGGAGATAAAACACATTCTGGTTCGTCATAAAACATCTCTTATAAAAGAAACGAGTCGATTGGTCAAACAGATATTATAGATTTGCATTCCATTTCGGTGTCCAGAGTTTGCGATGTAAATAATTAGATATTTTGTCAAATACCAGCACCCATCACTGCTATTCTACAAATTAAACCTCTTTGTCATAATATCTCATATATCCCAAAGGGAATAATATTATCACTATGAGTGCTGTACATTTTCTATATTTTTCATTTTATTTTAAGCAGTCTGCAAGCAAAGGTAAGACTCCACAGTTTTGCCCGGCTGGTAAACTGCTTCCTGGTGCTCATGCTGTTATATTGAATGAAGACATGCAGCTACAACCTGTGGGCTCATCTGGAGAGGTAATCAACCATCATTATCAATCATTACCTAGATTTGCACATCTTTGTATTGTTAACACTCAAAACATGATAATATCAACATTTCTCTAATATGTTATCTTACATGCTTTTTATTATGCCAAACTTTATTTAAATCTAGATTTATATAGGCGGTCCTGGACTCGCTCGAGGTTACCTCAATCGTCCTGAGATGAATGCTAAACGTTTTATAGCTCGACCAGAAACTGTTCCAGAGTATGTTGGAGACAGGTTATATAGATCAGGTGATTGGGGATATCTACTCTCAGACGGACACCTGGAAATCTGTGGACGATGTGATACCATGGTGAAAATAAGAGGCTACAGTGTCGAAATACAAGTAAGAAAACTTCTTTATATTTTTTAAAAATTCTCTGTGGCTGATAAAAAGGATGGGACCCGTTTGCTCGAAACAAGCGCAGTACAGTATATCGGACTCATAGATTTATTACTTTATTTTATCAGCTTATACTATTATAACTTAGCAATCATCAGTAGAATCACTCATAGGGTCTATTCACCAACACTTGACCCTGTTAAACAGCACTTACTCTGCTAATTACCACGCCTTGTATGAAACCTGGCATTATTGGAATGTAATGTAGAAAATGCGAAGATATTTGTGTTAAGTTTTTAGTAACATTAATTGCTCACCCGTTTATAATGTTTGACTTGTTTTTTTAAACCAGGCTGTAGAATCAGCACTTATGGATCTACCAATGATCAGTACGTGTACAGTATTGGCCAAAGGTGATGAAGGTGATGACAAATATCTGGTAGCTTACATCGTCAAATCAGGAGAAACAAGTAAATCGGAAATACGCACTGAACTCAAGAAGAAGATTCCAGCATTTATGGTCCCTGCGTATATCGTCTTTCTATCAAGGTACGGATGTAGTTTTCTATCTCATATTTTCACCGTTTGAACATTTCTGGTTTGCACGCTAATACACTAAATTCGTTTATGCTTGGATTTTGTATTTTGATGGTCATTTTCCATCGTACAATTTAAGTTTGATATTTTTCCTACTTTTCGACGTTCTTATGACTTTTCACATGTTACTTTTCCTGTATCACACATAAGTATTCTGTTTGCAGACAGACATATAAAATGTCATTTAGCCGTGTTTAAAACAGGGCAAGGAAAAACTTCTCATTTCTAGTTAAAATAATGAAGTATTATGTTTTTCTCCAATCAGTATGCCCCTTCTAGCCGCCTCCGGTAAGTTAGACAAGAAAGCTTTGCCACAATTCAACCCAGAGTCAGATAACGTGGATCTAAATAACATCGATCAAGGCAAAGCAAGTACAGAGACTGAGAGGAAAGTGACTGCTATGTGGAGTGATCTACTGAGAATCAGAAATGTAGACAATCAAGAAAGCTTCTTTGATCTTGGAGGGTGAGTTATGATCTCTCAGACCTGAGAACTATAGATGTACATGTACTAGATATTTGCGCTCTGTACACTGCAGAACCTGTAAACCATTTTATGATTGTTTTATCCTTTGAAATGTTAATGTAGACATTTCAAATGATCTGCAATACAGAGAAACGTTTTTGAAAGTCATTTTGTAAAGACACTTTTTGTTGAAAGGTCGTACGGGACAAGCTTCTTAGCAATACACCTGTATATTCAAGGGTCTACAATCACTAATATTCCAAATCCATTCGTTCTAGCTTGGGTCCATAATTTTGATCGGTTGCTGTTTTCTCTGCTTGCTTTTGCCCGATGTTTATTAACATAACATAATTATTTGGTTTTTCCCATCATAGTCATTCTCTATTGGCTGCACGGCTATTAAACCAGATCAAGGATGGATTTGCTGTTGAGATGACCGTTCGTGAATTGTTCACTCATTCTACAGTGACTCTAATGTCACAACTTATTGACTCAAAGATATCTGGGGACATGGTTAATGAAAGGTAGGGCCTGTTTCAATTTTCAATCTTATCAAAATTAAATAAAATCGAAATACTATGATGAAACGGCGTTAAAAAGGAAGGCGACCTATATACTTGTCCTTAATAATTGATGGTGATATATTGATATTTTACAGTTCCCAATATGCATTGGATCTACAACAGGAAGTTGAGCAGCACGATCAAGGGGTTGTCAGTATTGATATGCAATTACGTGCCTTTTGGCGCTCCATAACTTATGGAGATCGATGGCGCGCCGGAAGGGTATTACTGACTGGAGCTACAGGTTTCCTTGGTGTCTTCATATTGAGGGATCTCTTAGTGGACACACAGGTATGTAGTACAAACAAATAATTAATTCTTTGTGGATTCGTCATTCCAGCATGTGGTTTCTAGTCATCGCTTTTCCAATAAACCTGGAAAGACCTTGTCAAAAAGCTCGAATGAAGCCTGAATATAGAAGCAATACTTAATTAATTTATGTATCTTTCAAACATTTCTTTTTAAACAGAACCACGTGTACTGCCTGGTGAAGGAAGTACCAGACATATCTGGCAAGAATCGTCTTATTGAGACTATGAGACGTTACAATGTACTCAGTCCTAAGGATGAGAATCAAGCAACTACAGACGACTTAATGGCGATGTTCTGCAAGAGAGTCACCACAATTACAGGTTTCTATATGTCTTTATTTTTACTCTATTTTTCACGAATGATTATCAGACTTGTCCAGCAAACATCTTTAATTAGACAAAAGTCAATCACATAACAAGCAAACAAATAACGGTGTCTGTTTTTATAAGTGGCATTGTTCACGTTCTTATACATGTAGTTGTATTTTGGTTATCACGATGGATATCAGATGGTTCGAATTTTTAGATATGAAAACGTAGGTTTGCTTTGTATGAAAGCATTTTGGTGAAAGGGGAATTGTTACTAAAATATTATTGTGGTGTATGTATACTCTTTATAAATAGGCAACTTTCAATTTGAAACCTAAACTTAACTTAAAGGTACAAGGACTGTTTGTTTTTATAACTAATACGGCATATTTTTATCATTTCAGGAGACGTATCATTGGCACGCCTCGGTATGATGGAGGAAGATTACACATATCTCTCCTTCGAGGTGAGTTCAGCATAGGTCTCTTCTTTTCTGTATAATAATCTATAGGCCCTAATTGCTGATTTCGAGACTTAACTAGCGAGACCAGAATTCGACTGGGCGTGTCAAGTCACGTTCCATCATCCATCAAACATGTGGATATCTAGCCTTGCGAGATACAGGATGTTATCATTGTAGTTGTTTCTTTTTCTTTCAGATTGACAGCGTTATACATGCAGCTGCATATGTGAACCTAGTTTACCCCTACGAGGCTCTACGAGGTGCTAATGTCATTGGAACACAGAATGTAGTTCTCTTCTCTTGTACCAATAAGATTAAGCCACTACATTATGTAAGGTACGTCAAATACTAACATGGTGACATGATGTGACATTTAAATCAATTTAACATTTTTATTTTTTATTTCAGACTATTTTCTATACAAAGATATGATTGATTGAATAATCTTATCTCGTTTCTTATTATACCAGCACAAACTCGGTGTTTCCTGATGGTCTTCAAAACTGTCGTGAAGATGCTGACATCCGTAACTACAGCAACCAACTGAAAGATGGTTACAGTCAGAGTAAATGGGTGGGAGAGCGACTGGTTCAACGGGCTCAATCCAGAGGTCTACCAGCAGTAATATACCGCCCAGGTACACATGTACATTCCATTTCTAAAAATGATAATAGCCATCCAGCTAACTGCCACAATATGTCATCTACACTCGTGCAAGTATAGTAACATTTATTTAGCCTTTCATAAATTAAGTGCATGATGTCCATTTATGGTTGTCAAAGAGAGCGATACTTCTGCAATTTCTGACCTAGAAACACATTGAATAATCCTTGGGAGTTGTACAAGTTTGACCTTGTAAAATCATAGAGCAAAGGGATTATTGTAACTTATAGCATTAAACATTTACTCCAGTCCTTGCATCCCTAGTTTCTCATCATTCAGAATGCACCAACCCACGGTGGTAATATCTCTGTTTAAGCATTTAGGGGTCGAGAGCATTGACATGTGATCATTAAGGGAATCTGACTATAATAACTATTAATTATTTGCAGGTAATTTATCAGGTGAATCAGTCACATCAGATTGGAATGCATCTGATAGTATTCTCCTGACTCTACGTGGCTGTTTCCGTACTCTCTCCGCTCCCGATATTGATTGGTTAGTGGAGATGACACCTGTGGATTTCGTTAGTAAGTTCATCGTCAAAGTCAGCCAGAATATCATGATAGGAGTTGGCAAGGCGTTTCATCTGGTCAACCCAGTACCACTCAAATCCAGGTTCGGAATGACAAACATTTTGTTTCTTTACATATTTGATCTGTCTTCCCATTAGGTAAATGAACTATTTACAGTTTTAACACAAATTTACCATTTTATGCAAGTACAAGTAAAGGCATTCTTCCCCAAATATCAATGATTTGGTTTCTCTTACATATTATTTGTCCATTGTGAATTCTTCACTTGCTCTTGACTTGTTTTCTGAGCTAATCAATATTGATCATTTCTGACCGACAGGACATTGTTTCAGCTAATAGCAGACATGGGTTACCAGTTACACCTGATGCCGTTTGATGAATGGTGTAACAAGTTGAAAAGTCTACACAGTAGTACTGATGCTTCGGATACACTGTTGGCCAGTATGCTGGACAATATCACCAAGTAAGGAAGAAATATCAAATTCATTTGGATATGATAATGATTATATAAAAACGATTGTATAAAATGGACTCAAAGATTGTCATAAAAAAAACACACTGCTTGATCGACAGACAGAGGTAATATATATATTTTGTTTTCTTTGTGGTTTTTGATACAGAAACCAGCATTTCTTTGAAGGTTACACATCCTTCTGCAATGGCAATCTGGATGCAATTCTTCCTTCGCTGGGAATGTCATATCCTGCATTAGATGAAAAGCTCATCCACCAATATGTCAGAGCGCTTATGAAGAAGAAGATCTTGATGCCCCCAATGTCAACATTCATGTGTAAGACTTTAAAGGGTCTCTGCAATGGGAATATTATGGCTTGAACATGTGCCAATAAAAAAACTGTACATGGGGATTGTAATTTTACCCACTTCCTCACACTGATTCAGGGTTAAAAACAGGTTTTTTGGTTTGTATGCTAATTAGCATTTCCATATTCATGAGCAAAACTGTGATGTCATCTGGGGAACTGAGAGCAGTAACCCAATTGATTTGTGCACAAAAAGTTGCAGTTGTTTTATAGGTTTTCTGACAGACCTTTTCCTCCTCAATGGTTTTATTTTGCCAAATATGTTCCTTTCACTCAACTGGTGGTGTAATTTTTTTACCAAACCATTTCTGTAGGTTAAGTTTGCCTCTTCATTTCTTATGTTTTTTCATTATATTTTGGCTGTTGGTTCCCTACATGAGTATGCGTGAAAATCCCCCGTTTTACAAAGCCATTCAAAGGAAAACCAAATGCTGGTTTGAAACGAAAATAAGACTTGCCATTCATTATTTGTCAGTATATTCTCTGTATGAAGGCAATAAAATAACCTGACTGAAAAAAGCACTGCAGCCGCCCTTTAAACTACTTAATAGGCCTATGGCAGACACCATGGCTAGTAACGCCATAGTTCACTAGTTGAAAGTTCTCTATAGGTCTATCACTGATGAATTCCAAAATTCATGTGGTCGTGTTATCAATATTAACAAAAGTTAATTTAATTTATTTCATTTATGTCATCAATGTTTGTCAAAGCAACCCTATAAAGGCAAATTATGAAATTAAATTTTCTGTCTGTGAATTTAAAAGTAATGTAACACTAATCCATGCACGCATTACATTCATAACATACAAGTTAAATTCAAATCATGTCCACCGCCAAACTTAGCCGAGTTAAATAAAAATCCCTCCAAAATTAATGTTTCGTGATCACTATGCAACTAGCAATGTCGTTCAGTATTTGTTAAAATGTATTGGGAATTTGCGTCTGAAGTATAGGTTCGTAGTTTCCTTACATTAAGGTAGCTTAAGTCCGCATGTATTCACATTCCATAATGGGTTGTTTATTGCCATTTCATTACGCTTCCAAATCTAAGCACCTATATGGATTGGTTCTTGTCCCAAAACATAAAATATATAGGGACAGGTATTACCATAGGGACTAGCAGTGACTTATAAAGGCTCCTGATTGGGTCAGCTCTGCGCATGAGCAAAGAAGTTTTTTTCTATTTATAGAGATGATGTTTACCAGTGGGCTTTAATCATAATCGATAGAGAATTGTGTAAGGCTCAAAGGTTGTAGATATCTGAGAGGAATGCTACATCCATATGTATTTATTACTATAATTATATGCGTTTAGCATAAACCATTGAGTTTGCATGGCACACACGTGCCGTGGCCGTATGTACTATAATTATTGTAGTATATGCTGTCTTAAAATTTTTCAGCATACTTTATCGTCTCTACAGCTAGCTAGTCATGGGTACGTTACATCGGTTATTTGGATATATGATCCAGAATAATTCTCAAGGCATTTAATTTTGTGGTTCATTTCATGTTGTGGTTTGCTTTACTATTAATTATTGTAGATAAACCCCTACGAGGCAAGGTGGCTATCGTGACTGGAGGGTCGTCAGGAATCGGCCTCGGTATCGCTAAATGTCTGGCAGAAGCAGGTGTATCAGTAGCAATAGCAGCAAGACAAGAGGAAAAACTAGAGCAAGCAAGACAGATGATTGCTGAGATTGGAGGCAAAGTCATTGCATTCAAAGCAGATGTCACTGTCAGGCAACAGGTAAGAAGAGAGCTCCTTCATCAATGCAATCTGTGTTATACATTGGAATTTGTATTGGAAGTATATATGTTAATGCGAACGACACAATTAATGTCTATACTTTTATTTCTGCGTTTTTGACAGATGAAAGATCTTGTGGCCACGACTGAAGCAGAGTTAGGTCCAGTTGACATTCTAGTCAATAATGCAGGTGTTATGCACTTTACTTTGATGAAGAACCTAATGGAAGATGTATGGGAGAAAACTTTGGATATAAATTGCAAGGTGATTATATAATAGCCTTGTAACCGTACCAATCACAGAATATGTTGGATTGTTAGAGGTATTTGTACTTATTCATATTTTCATACTTAAATTTGTTTGTATCGTGTATAGTACTTATTCTATACTTTGCTTTTACAATTTCTTTCTTCTTTTTTGAAAATCAATGTAAAATGAGAGAATTCCTTTGTAAATTCAACAGGGTGTTTTGAATGGTATAGGAGCTGTCTTGTCTGGCATGATTGCAAGGGGCAAAGGTCATATCGTCAATATGTCATCAGATGCTGGGAGAGCTGTAAGTATCTTAATTTTCTCAATTGAGGTTAAGAAAGATGACTGTAGGCATTTTAAGAATACAATCTTACAACAATCATTTTATTGTTGTAGACATTTCCAGGACTGGCTGTGTACTCAGGGTCAAAGTTCTTCGTGGAAGGGATGACGTCATCTCTTAGGAAGGAACTGGTTGGAACAGGTATTCGAATTACCAACATACAGCCTGGTGACGTCAAATCAGCCATATCCGATAAGATACTTGACCAAGAAGTAAGTCAAATATTTTGTTGTAGAAATGATTAAAACAAAGATGATTCTTTAGTGCTGTGCTTCGATTGTTTGTATTATGTACTGAATTAGATTGCTAGCTTTGAGATGGTAATTTAGTTTGTTTTGTTTGATTTGATTTGTTTTTCTACCAGGCAGCTGATAATTATTCGAATCCAGAAGTTGAGAAGTTTCTTTCTCCTGAAGACATCGGCAGGGCAGTTGTATATGCTGTAAGTCAACCTCATGGTGTAGCTATCAATGAAATACTCATTGAACCTACTGACTTTCCAGCAGTTTAATAAACCTCAGAAATGCAACGGTGACTTCATCCTCATTCAGCTTCTAAAGATTTCAGTAGTTAAGATGAATATATTTTTGACATTGTAGAAAAAAGTTCATTATTAATTAATGACTCTAGATGGGGGCCTGTAAGAGTGGAATAAAGGATTTGGACTGAGGTTTGGGAATCTAAGTCGCACTAGTTATAATGATAATAATGCTAAAATTTTTATAGCGCCTTTTCTAAAAAAAAAGACTAAAACGAAAAAACTAAAAATTTTCAACTATTTTCGTATTATTTTTATAGTCTTAGTGAATAGTTTGAATCCGTCCATAATATTTTAGTCGATTTTATGTAATGGATTCTGCAGCTTCTTTGTGTTCTGTTTGTTTGTCTTTTAACTTACATTTCACTGCAATATGAGGGCGCTATTTGCGTATTGCTGATCATGTGACACCGAAAGAAATGCAAACTGATATAATGACAGTTGGCATCAATAATAAGCGAGCCAATTTCACTTCTTTAGAAGTCCCGAAATACTTGACATCAAATTATCTTACATTTTACACGTGCATTAATAAACGAGCATTAATCTGCTCTAATCCCCAAACATATAATAATAATGACTTAATTAAAGGTAGTATCATATGCATACTTTGGTAGCATACCAAAACAGAAATGTTCACAGATTTACCTATAACTTACAGGGTATGAAGATGGTGATGGAAGAATCCGTTAACATTTGTGTGCCTGAAATGCTGTATTTATCCAGACAAGAGTACAACCAATGACCAAAATTATTTTTGATCTTTTGAAGATCAACAATAAAAGAGAAAATATTTTTGAAAAATTCTGTGGCCGTTTTTCACAGTGATATCCGTCAAAAAGTGGGCACTATATGGGACTGGAAATTATAACAGATAAATGTTATTGTTATCATCCTTTGCAAGTAACATGATGTTTTATCTTAGTATAGGCCGTTATTTTTTATTTTTTTTATATGCTAGTATGAACCCTTTAAGAAAAACTAGCATGAGCTTACTAAAACATGAGGTAGTGTTGTACAACCTGCTAATTGTTCTAATCTACTTTTTAATCACTGTCTTCTTTAAGTTCTTTTTATGCAAACTGGGATATAGATATGGGGCGTGGCTATGCACCCGCAGAGGTTTAGGTTGGAGGTGTACAAACATTCCCCTCTCGGGTTTCTATCGGGCGAATCGAAAATATAACCTTTATGCAATAATATATAACAGTTTATGCAATATATGACAGTTTAAAAATTATGATAACAGTAGTGTAGGTTGATGAACAATAATAAGAAATATAATCAAGTTTAATAATTATTTTCTAAAAGTACGACCTCGCTATATAGAGGATCACCCCCCCCCCCCGGCCTTTATAGAACCTGACGTATAGGTATACGCCACTGAATGAAACTACCATGTGTGCTATAGTAACATTTCTCAAATAATTGACCGTACATTCTTGTAATTGTTATTAAACATTCCAAGAACATGAAGTCAAATTGATGTACACTGTATTGTCTGAATTGTTTTCCTTATGGTTTTATATAAATAATAAACGAATTTATTGGTCGCCTTTTCTGAAATATTCAAAACGCCCCCGATAATAACCCGCCCAGATGGACTAAATTGTCAGGAAGGTTGCATTGTGATTGGTTTATTTTTAAACAAATAATGTTTCTCCATCGACAATTCGGCATGCATTATTAACTCTTCGAAAAACAGCCATTGTGTATGCACTTTGCCGCATGTTCGTGTGGTCTTTGGTTCCAGTCGCTTTGCAGTAACACAGACCACATTATTAAGACCTTGACGAGCATGTAGTATGTAATGTGTATTGACTCCCGATCTGTATGACATATGACCTTCAACTGAACCTTGCTCATGAATGCGCGCATCGACCTTCCTGCAACGGGACGGATTACATGCAGTTCACAAGTCAACATTGTTTCCTATTATTTTACAAAGAAGATTGATGTGCGAGCCAAGTACTGCTTAACAACATGGGTAAGTCAGACAGAAAATACGTTGTATTGGGTATAGGCCTATATAGCCTACATTGAAGTGTTTTATTACAAAAACGTCGTCCATATTTGTTGGTTATCGTTTATGTCATGGTATAAAGTTCAATATGCAATGATTGTTCTCCATGGTGTCTAGCTTGCATGAATGTACATGTACACAATCATATAATACGTAGTATATACATGAATACATATCACCAGGCATATGTGTTCTTTCTTCCATGATCACAGTCTCTGCCAGTTGTAGAGATAAATTTGCATTCTTATAAGTTATATATGTTTTATGCATATAGTGATGACTTATACGTACCCCCCCCCCCCCCCCCAACAATCCTTGCCAAAGAAATCTAACAAATTAAAGTTTATCAAAGTCGGACCCCAGGCCTGTACTATAATATGTAATGAGGAATTATGTAACTTAAAAAATGTTGTGTCAAAGAACTGTATGATTCTGTAACTAGTTCCCATCAATTAATAGTGCTACATTGAATGCAATTGCATGTTTCTCCACCTCTTGTCAATATTCCTTCTATCTTCTATTATGCAGATAAACCACTACAAGGCAAGGTTGCTATCGTGACTGGAGGGTCGTCAGGAATCGGCCTCGGTGTCGCTAAATGTCTTGCAGAAGCAGGTGCATCAGTAGCAATAGCAGCAAGACAAGAGGAAAAACTAGAGAAAGCGAGACAGATAATTGCTGAGATTGGAGGCAAAGTCATTGCAGTCAAAACAGATGTCGCTGTCAGGCAACAGGTTCATAAATCATTTCTTGGAACTAACTTGGCAAATTGACCTGTAAAATTAGCAACAGGGAAATATTTCAGCGTGTGGAAATCAAATCACATGCTTCTTATGTCTTTATGTGTTTGTTCTTAAGCTGTTCGAGCATGAGACTTAATTTATTACTATGGTGTGATAATGTGGACTGGTCAATAATAAAGCATACATGAAATAAAGCATAAAATACATTCAATACATAATACTAACAAAAACATTTGCTGCACTTTCATACACATAGGTGAAACAACTGGTAGCAACAACAGAGGCAGAGCTGGGTCCAGTTGATATTATGATTAACAATGCTGGAATATGGTACTTTGTCATGATGAAAAACTTACATGAAGATATTTGGGAACAAATGGTGGACGTGAACTGCAAGGTAATTGACTTAGCTATAATATGCGCTAAATTGAGAATTGCATTATCTTCTAATCGACTTTTTGTTGTTTGTTTTTCCTTTCTAAACTATGTAAATTATTATCTCTGTCAAAATCGTATTCATGGTTAGTTAATTAGCCGAATAAATAATTTAAAATAGTATTAATAGCATTTTGATTGAGAATTCGAAAGCCAGATGAAAATCAATGTAAATGAAAGAATGTCTTTACAATGTTCACAGGGTGTTTTGAATGGTATAGGAGCTGTCTTGTCTGGCATGATTGCAAGGGGCAAAGGTCATATCGTCAATATGTCATCGGATTCTGGAAGAGCTGTAAGTAGTTATGTGTTTATTTGAAACAAAATGTGACAATTTCTTCACGTAAAGAGAAACTATTGAATATTCATTATTCTTCAAAGTCATCCCCAGGACTGGCTGTGTATACCGGGACAAAGTTCTTCGTGGAAGGAATGACGTCATCTCTTAGGAAGGAACTGGTTGGAACTGGTATTCGAATTACCAACATACAACCTGGTGACGTCAAATCAACCATGTTGGATAGGACAATTGACCAAGAAGTAAGTCAAATTGTAAAAAAAAAGTTATGTGATTAAAAAAAAAAGATAAAAACTGAATGTTTCAATGCCATGTATATCTTAAAACATCATGATAATAATCGCTAGGTCATGTCGTTCATAAGTTAATAAAATAACGTGTCCATTCTATGCTCGTTGTGTTAAGATGTTGATTTTATTCCAACGATATTATTTTTGTCTTATTTTGTTCTCTTTGAATCAGGCATCTAAATACTGCAACTCGGAAGTTGAGAAGTTTCTTTCTCCTGAGGACATCGGCAGGGCAGTTGTATATGCTGTAAGTCAGCCTCATGGTGTAGCTGTCAATGAAATACTCATTGAACCTACTGATTTCCCAATAGTTTGAGACAAACCTCGGTAATGCAACGGTGGCTTCATCGAATTATCCAACATTAAATTAAACAAAAACGCTTAAGATGTGAGTAGTTACCAAACTACGGAGAAACTCATAAAGAGTGGAGTATGAGCGTTGAATGAGCATCCAAATAGCCAACGTTTATGTTTAACTTTAAACTAACAATTTTCATTTCATATTTTGTTGTCAGTGAATAGCTTGAATCAGTCCGTGATATTCTAGTTGATTTTAGTTTTCATGTTATGAATTCTGCAGCTTCTTTTTGTTCTGTTTGTTTGTCTTTTAACTTACACCTCACTGTAATATGATGGCGCTATTTGTCTAATACTGATTATGTTAAATCAAAAGCAATACAAACTTACGCAGCGTGACTGTTGACTGTTCCTTCCAAGGCAGCACGAAGCAGCGAGCAATTGAAGAAATTCCCAGAATGTCTTGCAATAATCTTGAACATTCAATAATAATAATAACAACCAGTATTTAAAACGATCTTTTTTGTAAATTAAATCACAGCGCTTACAAACAGCACAGTCATTATCTTACATTATCTTTCATTTTGACATATGTATGAATAGCGATCGAACTTTCAAAACTAATTGCGTGGTGCAGTTTTACTGTCATGGCCGTTATTTAAAAAACAAATAACCACGAAGAATACATGAGGTACAGTGTCGTGCAACCTGCTCGTATAATGTGCTTGTATTCACTCTCCTTTTTAAGTAATACGATGTACCATTCGTGTGCCATATAACTAGTGCTAGTATAATTATGCTACTATATGAAGTATTACTCAAAAAATGGACTCAACATTCTTCAAGAATTATATTAAACAATTCCAATTAAGAACATGAATCCATTGATGTCCTGTTTGAACTGATTTCCTTGTGGTTTCTATGGTAACCGCCGCCTCCGGTGAACTTGACTATTGCATTGTGGTTAGTTTTTTTAACAACATGAATTAAATTTGATCATCTTTTTGATTATTGAAACCCACAGAAGGCCATGTGGTCTTGGCTCCAGTCGCTTCGCGGCTACGCAGACGTCAAATTAGCCACAATTTAGGTCTTGACGAAAGGCTAGCGCATGTGTACTCACCCACTCCCTGCCTACGCCCTTATTGAACTCGAACTTGGGAAGACTGAGTCAATTTTTTCCTCCAGGTCTATTGGTCAAATTGAACATTGCTTGTAGAGTAAATACACTATAGGAAACAGATCGGAGGACTGGGGTGTGAGCCAAGCACTGTTTAACAACATGGGTAAGCCAGAACATACGTTGTAAACTTAGGTATAAGCTTAAATATTGACCTCTATTCGTTGGTTATCGATCGTTCGGTGAAAGCTTAGGCCCCCCTAATGTTCAATGAGTTCTCCATTTTACATGGGGATGGCTCGCATCGTGAATGCACATGGTGTAAAAGTATACCACACTTGTAATTTGAACACTTGTAATACAACATGTAGCACACGCAGCAGTACCATGACAAGTTGAGTATGGGGGTAAAAATATATTTGGTATTCCTCCTTCAGAATACACGCATGCAGAGTCCCGAAAAAAAACCCGTTTCATCTCTGCCATTTAGACAATGGGCAAAACTAAATACAGTCTTAAAATAATTCATGCAACAATTTATTGTTAGCAGTGACGTAATTTCTTGCAACCGAAGCGCTGGGCAGGTGTGCGGCTAAAAATGACGGTTGATCAACCCCCATATTCCCCCATCCCCCACCCCCGGGATCGACACCCATGGCTGCGTGACTTTAGTATGACTTATTCATCAAATTTATTTTGTGCAATTCCCATGTTACGAAACCAATGCAAGCCGTGTCTAGTTCTTTCTGAAACTGTGCATGGGCCTGTAGACCGTTTGGCCGCGAAATGAACTCTTTGGCGAATGTATTTTCCCCTTCGTGTTATTGCTATCTAAACTTCAACTATGAAATGCACTGAACCAAGATGAACCTGGCCAGTGTCATTGTCAGCAACCTGTATAACCAGCGCCTCATTTGAATAAAGTCCTTTTATCATGGTACTAGCAAAGAAAACACTGCTGTACAGTATAGTGGCACATTTTGTACATGCATGAGAATGTGCCATTCACTGCGCTCACAGAATATAGCCTAGCTTCGCTCCATCGCATATATCCTTCATGTTTTGCACCCCCCCCCCCCCTCCTCCCGAATTATTGTCCACCTTACAAGTTTGTCGATCTTTTAGTTCCATCAAAATGTTCTTTTCTTATATGCAGATAAATCCCTGCAAGGTAAAGTTGCTATCGTGACTGGAGGGTCGTCAGGAATCGGCCTCGGTGTCGCTAAATGTCTTGCAGAAGCAGGTGTATCAGTAGCAATAGCAGCAAGACGAGAGGAAAAACTAGAGCAAGCAAGACAGATAATTGCTGAGATTGGAGGCAAAGTCATTGCAGTCAAAACAGATGTCGCTGTCAGACAACAGGTTCATAAATCATTTCTTGCAACCAACTTTGCAAACTGGCCTGTAAAATTATCGAGAGGAACAAATATTTCAGCGTGTGGAAATCAAATCAACACATTATGTCTTCATGTGTTTGTTCTTAAGGGCAGACTTTATTATTATATGGTTTAATATAGGCATACTTTGATGTCCACAATTCAACAATACGGGTTGAAATAAAGCATACATTCAATATATGATACTAACAAAAAATGTTTACTGCACTTTCGTAGGTAAAACAACTGGTAGCAACAACAGAGGCTGAACTGGGTCCAGTTGATATTCTGGTTAACAATGCTGCACAGCCGAACTTTATCATGATGAAAAATCTACATGAAGATATTTGGGATCAAATGGTGGACGTGAACTGCAAGGTAATTGACTTAGCTGTGCTAAATTGAGAATTGCATCTCTTATAGATAGAGGAGGCTCATTATAGGCATAAGTAGAGGAGGTTCATAGGTATAATAAAGAAAATTAATATCGGGCTTGTCTCATCCACTTTTTCTTGTATGTTTCCCTTTCCGAAAAACTCCCGTTCATAACTTTTGTGAATAATTTGGGATGTGTCATTTGTTTTACTTCCTGTCCAAATCGATGTTTATGTTTTGTTATTTCTTGGCCGAATCATGAAATTATAGTACTAAGAATCTTTTGTTTCTGAATTTGAGAGAGGGATGGAAATCAGTGTAAACTCTTTTGAATATTCCACAGGGTGTTTTGAATGGTATAGGAGCTGTCTTGTCTGGCATGATTGCAAGGGGCAAAGGTCATATTGTCAATATGTCATCAGATGCTGGGAGAGCTGTAAGTATTATAGTTATGTATTTATCTGAAAACAAAATACGCGATACTTTCCTCATGTTAATTTCTACACGTGAACAAACTATTGAATTGTTATTCTTCAATTAGAAATTTCCAGGCATGGCTGTGTATACCGGGACAAAGTTCTTCGTGGAAGGAATGACGTCATCTCTTAGGAAGGAACTGGTTGGAACTGGTATTAAATTAACCACTATACAACCTGGTGGCGTCGTAACACCAATATTTGATCAAATAATTGACCAAGAAGTAAGTAAAATGGTAAAATGCGATTAAAACAAAGATCAAAACTGAATGATTTATAAGTATGATAATTTATTTGTTCATACCTCCATGATAACAACCATGAGGTCATATAGACGTATAATGTTCAATGTCTTTCATACGTTTTATTATAATAATAATCAGGTGCATTCTTCGTTGAGTTAAGATGCTTATTCTATTTGAATGGTTTATTTTATTTTGTTCTCTTTGCATCAGGCATTTGATCTATTGAAGATGCAAGTTGACAAGTTTATGTCTCCTGAAGACATAGGCAGGGCAGTTGTATATGCTGTAAGTCAGCCTCATGGTGTAGCTGTTAATGAAATACTCATTGAACCGATAGACTTTCCAGCAGTTTGAGGTAAGCCTCGGAAATGCAACGGTGGCTTCATCGAATCATCCATCATCTTCTTTGAAAAACGCTTAAGATTTGAAAAGATACGAAACAATCGAATAGATTTAAGAGTAGAGTACGAAATAAAGTAATACATAATTATTGTATTATCGTGGGATTTTTAGCTTAATTCGGACATCCATTTTGGGATAACTAAAGTTTGCTATGATGAATGTAGATGGTGATAAGGTAGAGCGTATAATCAACTTAGCATTTTTCTTTTTTGTAGCCTTATAATCATAGTTCTAAGAAGAGATTTCTGATTACAATGAAATATTTGTTAAAGTGTTACCTGTTTATAGTTAAGGCTGGTCGGCTGTACATCAACAACATTTTATTGAAAGGGTCCCAGTTAATTTCAAATACATTCTAAGCATCTTAATGTCTTGGCATTACAAATAAATACTTTAATTAAATATCTACGTTACTCTTTTTGATAATGTGCGTTTTAGTGGATATAACTTGGAGGACTATCAACTTATCATCAACAGTTATTTAGCAAATACAAGGCATAATGCAGCTAGGAAATCAATTACGTATCGGTGTAGGCAACTAATATAGAAAAGCTGAAAACTATAGCAAAAGTGAAGAAACGGTGAAAAGTATTACGTTGTTAAACAGTATAATCAAGTTGGTAATGTCTATTCTTCTATTGGTGATTTTTCTTAATGTGTGAAAACCGATGTTCTTAAACACCCTTTTAACAAGAGCTCTTATTTCAGTTAAAATAGCCTACTAACGATTGTTTTATTGGAGACGAAGTTTCTAATCTTTTTTTTTATTTACTTTTTTGCTTAAATGAAGTTTAATCAGTTTTGATATGGATGAATCAGTTTGAAGTGTTTATTACTAAGCAGTGTGTGTAAGATGAAATGAATACATTACATTCTTTTTCCTGTTCAAATATTGCGTATAATTGATTCGCCGTTTTGTCTAGCTCTAAAACGCCACTTCAGATTTATCAATTATGATATGCCGCCCTCTTAAGGCTAAAGACAGTTAGTCTGTAATGTTTGTTTGGATATGAATGCCCGTCCCATTATTGGCATCAGTTTGTGGGTTCTTAGGACTTGATTTGCTGGTTGTCATCTTCATCGTAATCTGGTATGAAGGAAGGATTGACAATTTGTGTGTCGTGTATTTCCATGTTCATCTCGTTATCTCCTTCAGTGGGGGAACTGTTCCTTCCCCATCTCCATTTCCGCATGCAGTTGCATCTGCAAAATAATGTCAATATTCGTAAGACCATAATAATATTATCACCTTAATATAATACGAGTATTCAGAGTACAGCCCTGCAAGCGCATTATAGCAGATTCCCTTCCATCTGTAACTAACAGATTCCTAATAGGGAGACAGAATTATACACAATGCCTATAGCTTGCTGTAGAACACGCGCACCATGACCCCGAGTGTAACTATACGGAGGTCAATGCTCTAACTTTTGGAGTGCCGGTATTTATCATACCTTGCATGATACAATATTATACCTCGCTACAGACACGACACGCACACAACACCATGTCATCACGAGCTTGGCCTTGGCCTAGTCTACGGTCTGACACAGTTTGTTAGAATTAAAATAGACGTGATTGAAGGTATAATAATGCACTTACTTTCCAAATTCCTCTCCATCTTGCAAAGTCTGAGGAAGCTTTTTACCCTTAGTCTCAGGCATTGGGATAACTAGAAATCCAGCCAGAAGTGAAGCCACACCAAACACTATCAGAGGCAGGTTGGGCATGTTCAAATCCACAGCAAGGTTGAATATAAACGGAGCAGTTATGCTACCTACACGTGCAGTTACAGAGCAGAGACCTGCAGTAGTGGTTCTTTGTGTAAAGAAAGAGAGAAAACACCTGTCATTATTAATATGAAGCAAAGGCATCATTAAACATGGATTCGACAACGTATACATGGATTAAAACAAAACATTCAGTCTTGTTTGTCATCAGTTTCTCCAAAACAATACATACATTGTTTACTTTACCTGACAGGTGTAGGGGATAATTCAGTAGTCCACAGATATACTATATTGAATGATGCTGTTATGCAGAATTTCCCAACCATTGCAATAATAGTCCTTGCAGTTTGGTCTTCTGTTTTATAAAAAAAAAAATTATATTTTACATTAATTTTTACAGACTCCAGAAGATACATAATTCCTATAACCGTAAAATTTTACCGTCCTAAAAAAATAGTAACATTAAGGGCAGTAACAGTAATGAATAGAGCATAAACTTTAATCCCAAACTCATTCTTGAAGACTATTATATTAGAATGCTTTATAGGTCAATAAAATGTATATTACAAGAAACAAACTCCTGCAAATCACAGCTTGTCAACCCAAATAATGACCTGAAAATAATAAATGTTGAGGTAAGGCGTTTCGATCCTTGCATGATCTTCCTCAAGGTCCCACCTCAAAGTATCTTCGGCCTTACGAAAGATCTTCTATGATCCTGCTTACCTATAAATGCAGTTGCTAAACAGGCTGCTCCACCAATCAGCTCCAATAAGCTCATGTTAAACTTCCTACCGAACCATCGAACACCAAGAGTAGCATAGATCAAGGCTGGGACTTCTACTGCACCAGACAGAAAGAACGTCCAGTATTCATCAAAACCTAAATTTCCAGTGCTGAATGACAACCCAAAGTACACCATACTATTCACCATCCTAAACAAAAGACATCAGACGAGAAGAAATACGCATTATAATTTGATTAAAAGAAATAATAATCCATGAACTATGCCGTGTATAATTCAGAAATGGAATCATAGTTTTCACGGTTCACCTTCCTATGTTATCATCGTGTTTAGACTTCCGTGTAAATGTATGTTATGATGGGCCAAACACGTAACTTCATAACGATAAGATGATTTTCATGATTGAGCGAAGATTTATCGATGAAACTATCATCTTTATTTAAAGTATGCGAATTGAACGACCGGTCGTGTGACATTGCCAATAATTATGGGCATTAAATTTGCAATGAAAAAAAAAACTACTTTTACGTTGAGACATGCCAGACAGAATTGTATCTTTCTCTTCATAGCTAGCTATAAAAGCAGCTCTCAAAAGCACTTTATATTTACTAGAATAACTTGAACATGATTCTGATCCTTAAGATACAAATCAATCAACTCACCAATTGTATTGTAGATTCATTGTCCTGAAGCACATATTTGGTGTCCGATACAGGTCAATGATGGAAGGTGTACGGCCTTTGGAAGCTTGCTAAATCCAGAAATAAAAACATACTGTCTATGTTAACGCCACTGTTATACAAGATGCTTCCTTATAGGATAATTAAGAACCTTTAAGGGTATCTTTATGTATAAGGCGCGTCTTGCCATTTACGGTATGTGTATAGGCTCCTTAGTGATTATACAGTAACAGTGGAATCATATTCATTGCAATATATTTATTACTTTCAAGTTACCTTGATTTCTTCAATTTCTGCCTCATCAAAGATTTCCTTAGGTAATTCTTTTCCATTCCATTTGCCGACCTTTCTAAGTACTTCCTCTGCCTCAGATATTCGTCCTTTGGCAAGAAGCCAGCGCACAGACTCCATTAACACTCTATAACAGGGCCGAATCACAATAATGCAGTCAAATATCAGCCTTTCTTTATCAACTTACTAATCTAATCCCATGGACGTTTTTCCTGTTCTGTTCATTTCAATTTGGTCACCAAGTTATACCAACACTTCGGGAGCATTTAATTCATAGCTATGACGACCATGATTTCAGAAAAGAATCGTGAAGCTTTGGCAAAAAGAAATCTTGTCTATATAAAAAAATAACATTTTACACCAATTCAATAAGTACAGAATTTTCGAATTTATCCATGATTCTAACATTTCCTATACATGCCAATAAATTCATGTAAATTGACGAACTTATACAACGTTATTGTTTGTTTCGGATGTAATTTGAATTGAATACCGACGACAATTCCTTTGCATATACATGTATCACAAATCTGTAGGAATATTCTGTAATCTTTGTTGTTATAATAAACGTTTTACAACTCACAGCATGACGAATAGAGTCAGAAACACTGGTATGATTGGCACAAATGCTAGTACACGCCATCGTCTGATCACCATAGCAATCAAAGCTACAGACATGAATCCTAGTGAATATGAAACCCCGATCAGAACTCCAGCTACCACACGCCATTTGGCTCCAACAAATTCATTGACTGAAAATTGAGAAAGAAAATATCAGAAAAAATTGGACATTAAACGCAAAGACGGGCTACTCTCATGCATCAAATTTAATTTTCCGAATGGGAATGGTAAATACGTGCTTTTGTTTATAAAACGCCATTTTACTGATAATGGAAAGCATGCAAAGCAATGAGACAATCTCACCTAGAATATATGCTGGAATCCATCGACCTAGCTGACCAGCACCAGTTAAAAATCGAGCAATGAAATATTGCCATGGCGCAGCTGTAAATGGAGTTAATGCAATCCCGATGAACCACACAAGCATTGAACTCATAACAGCTTTCTTTCGTCCATACCTGTAGGATGGAAAATTACCAAGAGTATATCAAAGTCATGGAAGAGTGATAAAATGTTATATGCAATCTAAGAGGGGAGAAGGGTATATATAAAGACAATAGACAAAGATGAAAAGGGATACAACTAACCAGTCTGAAACGATTCCGAAAATAAATGAACCTGCCATGTAGCCAACGAAGAAGACTGACGTCATCATATTAGGAACGCCCTTGTTCTGACATACAAGATCCCACTGAAACAGAAATTGTTATAAAACAAAAGTCAGCCATGAACAATAATGGATCGCACAAAATAGCATTTGAACAAGCGGAGTATTAAATTGGCCAAATATAAATGTTTGTTATGTCTCTGATACAGTTTCTGAAGCATTGTATGCATGGGAAGTGAAAACTGTATAACGTTATTAATAAACGATCATTGTGTAAAACCCATAACTATCTCCGGTATATTTACCTTGCATCCTCATGGATTCCCATAGCTGTATACAAGTAGTTGTAACAATAATGTTTATAGCCGTGTTAATGAAATTCTTCATAATTATAGTGATTTATATACTTACATCCATTATTAGTGTAGTTTCGTACTGTGACGTATCATATTCCCATCCATTCTTGCATGTTACATTTGATGCATTATAATCAGTATGGTTTATATAAGGACTGAATTCCACGTATTCTGGTAGATCCCATTGCTGGCAATTGTCGTAGTAATACGCACTACCATCTTTTGCCTTCGGGATACTAACTGTCTTGATAGCATCAGTACAATTCTTGGGTGTATCCAAACCAAACGCACTGCAATTAGGCTTATGTGTAGAAAACGTCTTACACCAATGATCCGTTTCACCGGCGTAGAAGACATGTAACATGCTGGTGTAAGCTCCAAAGTAGTTGATGACATTGAGGAAGGCAAATGCGAAGATTTGATACCTGCCAAACCCTCCCAATATCTTCAAAACTTCGTCGAATTTCATCTTGAACAGATACGACGTGCTACTAATCAATGGTCGTGTATAGGTGTGATTGCTTGAAATACAAAAAGGCCAATTATTTTGTCAACTCTTATCGTACCACTGTGCCCAAAGTTCGTTTCAAGTAATAACTGGTTCTAACCATCAGGTCAGAATTTGTTTACATGTACCATAGTATATCAGATATACCATTGGTAATATAAGTAGGTTTTGAACAGTAAACAGACCCTTTGGATTTTATTGGTAGGCATTATATACAAATAACGGTATGGAATAATATGCACACAGCGCGTAAAGTAGGGCATATGGGACTGCCTGTATGAATTACTATGTCATGTGATTAGGGGCGAATCCAGGGTTTTCCAAAAAAGGTGGGGACGTGGAAATAAAATGCACCAATCCAATAGCGACGGATGCATTTCGGCCAATTCGGCGCGATCAAAGCTAGCTTATTTTGTCTCCACACTTTTTTCTTCTCTTTTTGAGTCTTTTTCTCTCCCTATTATATCGTTTTTTTCCCCTTTTTTTTATGCTGGAAGAAAAGGGGCGTGCGCCCCCACGCATGGATCCGCCCCTGGTGATCTTCATGCACAACTTGTAATGATTCCATTTTATGCCGTCTTCATTAAGTATGTTAGCCATGAAATGATAATGAAGTACCTGGTCTGATAATGTACTTTTCGCTTTGGTCTCATCCTGTATACATGGGAATCACGACAGAAAATAAACAACACAATACGAACAATTGACTTTGTTATTAATACGTTTATAATTTTAATTAATTGTGCGAACGATCATGAAAATGAAATAATCTTGATTATAATTATTTTAAAAACAGTAGCAATCACACAGCCTAAAACATTGAATGAATCATATAAAAAAAACATAACCATAATTTCATTACGGGTTTATATTTAGCAATAACTCAACACCCTTTCCTCATTGATAATAAAAACCTTACTGTTTTAACATTTTAAAAACCGTAATGGTCAAAAACCTGAAAAAATATACTTCTTTTCCAAATGGAATGTTTTTAAAGAAAACAAAGATTACGACATTCACTGGTAAATAACTCTCTAATGGACTAGTATAGGAAAGTAACAAATACATACTGTCTTATTGTGATACAGCTAGAAACATATTTAATAATACTGTTCGCGTTTATTACGAATATTTAAAAAGTCAGAAGGATCAGTTGAATATGATCTTAAAAAATACAAAAGGCGTCTTGGAATACAGAACTGGAGTAGAAATATAATGCTGATAAGTGGAAGAACATGAACATAATGTTTGATTTGATCTATATACGATGGAATTATGATATCTGATTGCAAGTGAGATTCAAGAATATAAAGAGTACAATGTACCTATTTGACCGGAAGTTGACCTGCACTTTATAAAACCACTTCAGGGCTGACCAATTATCATCATGCGTATTAATAACTTTAAATAGAAGATACTTAATTATATGGGAAATATCCAAAGGAACATCACAACTCTATACTACATGTTCTTTTCTAAATTCTTCTTAAATGTTTAACCCGCCACTTATCTTATGAACACTAAAAAGGAAAACGATATCAAAACATCAAAACGAAGGAAATAAATCATAATAATTACTGTACAAAAACTTAATTAACCAAACGCACTTGATTGGTTAAATAGATGTCTCGTGGAATGTGAATACAATTCCATCCTCCAATGGTGACTGAGTATTCGAATAGATAGTTACATAATCAGGGGGCGGGGCTGTAGCAAGGGAGGACTTGATTGGAAATAAGTTCTCTGTAGATCCTAGCGGTGGGTACCCGGCTTTTCGTCGGTGACCAGCAGCTGCTGGTCCCCATTCAGCACTTGACATCATAGCTAATCGTAGACCCTATAAAACATCAAACAACATCATCAATAAATTGGAATAATCTTCATGCAGTATAACCACCTACATTTCTCATGTGACATTCTTCATATAATGGGGTTTGTTTCAACTGGACATCAACTTTCATTGCATTGGAAATGTCAATTTGTTTATGATTTGATTGGAATGTACATTTACATCTCAACAGCATACCTATTGTATACTAAGGTGCTTTTTCTTTGATCGGGGAAAGGCCATAACAGAGACCCCTCCCCCGCCTAAAACGAGTAATGATATTGTGTGTGTTCCATACTAAGAATGCCAATGTCACGTAAAATGTACATGTAATTATTTGCGCATAATGATGAAGTATTGACTAACCTGAAGGTTGAAACCACGACCGCTCCTCATGAGATAATAGATAGCATATATAGGAATACATATAATTCCAGATATAACCATCATCCATCCCAATGCTTCTCCAGCAGGTGGATATACATAACCAGCATATTCAAGAGTAGTATAGGTGACACAGAATGAGATGAAGATCAACTATATGAGACAAAGAGACAAACAGAACATGATATGAACAAATTGCATCTCATGTAAAACAACTTAACCTGTAATAAGTAAAGACTAATGACTGGAGCCCCAAGTACTTGAATGTGTCTTTATTATTGACCTGGCTCTATTTACATTGTGTCTAAGGTAGGCCTTGCTCTATCTACTTATGTTGTCTTTCAGATTTGATTTGGATGCTAGCTTAAAGGTCTTCCCAAAATGACGGTATTTCCTTAAGGTTGCTCAATGCTTCATTTTAAATATCTAGTCTCCTCTGGTAGCGTTGAATGACTGTTCTCTGAGACATCGTGTTAGACAGGTAAATCATATTGCGATTTCCACTTATTAATGTTGCTCAAAGGCAATCGCTCGAAAGGCTTTTGAATCCGAGTCAATTCTCTGAATATTCATTCGGGAGTTATACCCATTGCATTCTAGACGAGCTTACAGCATCCTAGCACAGTAAAGTAAATGTTGTTTTGACATAATGTGGAAAAACATACTTACAAAAAGTATAGCTGGAGTGAGGAATGCAAGGCAGATCTTCCAATAAAGGCCCAGGCCAGTTGGTACCATTACAGTCATGTCGTTTACAAACTTATTAATACCTGGTAATAGATAACAACATAAATCAATTAATAGGCATTAACTTCCATCATAATTTGCAAGATGCATCACTGTTCATGGCGGTTGAGTTCGTGCTTCATTTGAGCTTTAATTGATGGACCCAATTTGAGGATGTGAGTCTTTTGATCATTTGAGGGAAGATGTAGCACAATTGATTTTGAAGAATTCGTAATAAATATTTGTAAAAATTAAGCCATTGTAGCAATACTAACCGTAGACGTAGCTGATGACAATACACTCTGTGAATGCTATGAGTAATAGAGAGAATCCAGCGCAGTATTCATCCATTAATGTAAGCAGGTAGATACCTCCCTGGTAGATAAACAAAGAATTAAATGAGATCTCAGACAAATTCAGACAAGAAACATCTCCCCTTAGATTTGACCTACTTCTAAAACCCACCCTTCATGTGCCTCCGAGCTGGGAGCATGGCTTCGGGATTCATACACATACTTTATTATTTATGAGCATTTGTTTCCCATTTTATGTCCATATTCTCACTGTTCAATTTACTGATCAAGTTATGAGAACAGCCGTAGGGTGATGTTGACATGTATAAAGATGTTGACATGTTATTACATGTACATGTACTGTAGAATGTTGACATGTATTACTGTAGAATGTTGACATCTTATTACTTTAGAATGTTGACATGTTATTACATGTACATGTACTGTAGAATGTTGACATGTTATTATTGTAGAATGTTGACATGTTATTACTGTAGAATGTTGACATCTTATTACTGTAGAATGTTGACAAGTTATTACATGTACATGTACTGTAGAATGTTGACATGTTATTATTGTAGAATGTTGACATGTTATTACTGTAGAATGTTGACATCTTATTACTGTAGAATGTTGACATGTTATTACTGTAAAATGTTGACATGTTATTACTGTAGAATGTTGACATGTTATTACAGTAGAATGTTGACATGTTATTACTGTAAGAGTGAGTGTCTCTGCAGTATATGATTGTTGGCGTGTTACTTCCCCAAGATTCACATGTAAACGTCAAGTGCGTGTAAATATCAACTTGTTCTCGTGAGTCAGGCTTACTTACCCCTGTGGTCATTGGTAAACCTAATAGGAAGAATGTGAAACAGAAGCCGAATGTAATCAACGCTTTCCATCTCAAGATGTCTGTGAAGTAATATTTCAGCTCGTCACAGAATGCTGTGATCAGTGTTTCCATGGTAACAAACTGTATGACGGATAAGAAAAACAAACAATTTTCATGTAAATATTGAAAATATTTGAAATGCTTTATCAATTGTCATCAGCTGATTTTGTTAGATCAGTATGACAATATAGATCATTTGGCAAAGTTTTTAAGGGTTTGTAATTCGGGCAATATTTGGATCATTTTATATATATTTTGGATCAGTTTCAAGTTCTCGACGACAACTTCGACTATCTTCCGATTATTCTTAACAACTGCGATGATGCAACTTGCTTACCTCGCTATCCAGTCCTAATGTAAACAACATGAAGAAGAACAGAATTGACCACACCGGTGCACCGGGCATCCTAGCTAGTGCTTCAGGGTAGGCCACAAAGGCAAGACCCGGTCCTGTAAAATGACAAAAAAGATACTTCATCCTAAAATGAAATAACAATTTGATGTTATGATGTACTGATTCGATCATTTGTGAGGGATCATACTGACCTGTATCAGCAACAACTTCGATGGGTAGACCTGAATCGTATGACATAAATCCAATGACAGAGAAGATAACAAAACCAGCAAAGACACTCGTACCACAGTTGATTATTGCAATCATTACACCATCACTAAAACAAATCACACAAAGACAACCTTGTTTAGTTATTGAAGTTACCGTGGATATATTTTGTGCAAATCAACAATATCTGTTTTTCCAATGATTCAGGAACACAGGTGTTAGATTTCAGTGACCAGTGTTTTGCAAGGAGTCATTTACTTGGAACTGAAACCTTTCAAACTCACCGTTTGAAGTTATTGTTGAATTGATTATAACTGGCTAGTGTATGTAGACCACCCCAGGCTGGTCCAAGAGAATAGAAGATCTGTACAGCAGCATCCTTCCATACCTACCAACAAAATATATACACAGGGATTATATCTCACAACCATTGTCTGTTTCTTTAATCAATTTGTTGAATTATTGAAATCTTTGTTTTCTATAGTTACCTTAGCATTTAGGAGTTTGTGGAATTCAGGTTTGATATAAAAGATGACTCCTTGTAGAGATCCGGGAAGTGTAGCACCACGAATCAACAGAATGAAGAGGACAACGTAAGGAAATGTGGCTGTGAAATAAACAACCTGCAGTAAGCAGAAACCAAAGAAGATACATGTTATTATTACAGAAACAATTACAAGACAATGCTTGACTGGAAATATAATATTCTTTCTTGCTAAGACAACTGATGGTATAAACTCGTATGTAATAAGGTTTATAACTGATATCTCAAACTCATATTCACCTTGCCGGAAGACTTGACTCCACGAACAATGCAGAAAAAGACGACAAGCCATGCAAACATTAGGCACAATGCAAGTTGCCATCTGACAGGACCCATGTTCTCCAAACCCTCCGTGCGTCCTAGACATTGGTGGCTAGAATAAAATCCATCAATAAATCATGTAAATCAAAGCACTAGCAGGCAAACTAAAATATGAAAGCCCTTGATATATTAACTTGTAATAGCTCGCTGTGTTAATATCACATAAGTCTACTGTCACCTTTGCAGAAATAATTTACATCAATTTGCTTGAAATAAACGGATTACATATTAATGTTAATATTATCAGTGACAACCTACTCCCAATATTCCAATGATGGTCTAGTTGTTGTATTGGAGAAGGCAGTTATATTGGTCCCATTTGCTTTACTGAGTGTACAGTTAGCAGTATTCCAAGGTTGATTGCAATCACTCCACGGAAGGACAGATGTAAATGATGAGAAGAAATAGAACACGGTATATGTGATGACAACATTGTAGTAGACAGCCACCATAGCAGACAGTACACACATTGAATACCCCAAACCTGTCGGAACAAACATAAGGAAAATTGATCCTTTCCGTTAAGTTCATATTCACATCTGCATGACAGATCAAGTTCCTCGATTAACAGATTTGCATATTACTTCAACCATAAAACAACCGTCACAATAAGCTCTGTATTTCTACTTCAAAGTTCTTACTCATGATGTTGGCTGCTCCGTCGCTTATTTAAAAAATAAGATTGGATATTATGAGTGAATAATTTGTATTTTAATCAAAACTTTAAGCAGATTAAAATGAAGAATGGGGAGTCATTCCACGCCTCAGTCCAATACCTCACTTATCACAGAACCGTTTCCTATAATCAATAAATCTATTTCATTGTCCTCATTATTATGAATTTTAATCAAAATAATACTCTTACGTGAATGGAACATAATTATATACACATTACGATGTTTTGTCACTGATTGCTACAAATGTAAAGATTATTGTTAAGGCAATCAGATGAAATTGATAAGTCTTACCTCTGAATAAAGGTGAAATAGTCCAGACGGAGATACAACCTCTGCTAGCGAATTGACCAAAGCCCAACTCAGCCACAAACATGGGTAAACCAGCAGCTAGTAACATGAAGCAGTAAGGTATCAAAAATGCACCTGACGATGGAATAGAGACAATAACGATAATCAATTAAAATTCATCAATACAAGTAATAGTTCATCAAGATAAGTTTGGGATTACAAAACATGTTAGCTGCTATCGTTCGCAGCAGTTTCTATACCATGATATGCACGGTATTACAATCAACACCATATTAAAATTACACCTGCTGAAATAACAGGTGTTTATTAAAATTGACTCACCTCCACCATTGATGTAACATAGGTATGGGAAACGCCACACATTACCCAAACCAACAGCATATCCAACCGATGATAGGATAAAGTCATATTTACTGCCCCAGTTTCCACGTTCCGTTTCCTTGTTTCCTTCAGCCTCTAGCTCGGGAGGGGGCATTTCTATGGGCGGGGGCACATCTTGCGTGGGGGAGGATGGTCCACGTTTGGAAAACTTGGGAATCTTCACAACACGACCCGTGATCTAAGAAAGAAAGACCACTGATATCACTAGACAAGCAACCACTTACACAACTTCTCAAATTGTACTCAATCCATTTCAGGTAAACATTTATTTCATACTTCATTGCGAGGTAACATGGCAGGATAATTCACACTGTGACAGCTTAAAAAACAATGGACAAGAACAATGGACAGAGACAAGAACACATATGAAAACAGACAGCCTGAGACAAGAAGAACAGACAAGACTAGACAGACGGACTTTAAACGTTGATCATGTATACAAATTGAAACGCAAAATGACTAAATTATCTAAATATTACACAATAAACTCAACAGTTATATTGCTTGATTTTGACTGCAGTTTTGACTACTTTCACAGCCGTTTTCATAATGTCCTGTTAATATTCAGGTAGATGTCAACTTACCGTGAATAATTTCTTCTTAAGATTCATGGCGTCATCTTGTTTCTTCGCCATGGCCATGGATGTGCTATGACCTGAGCAGGATATAGATCCTAGTATCTGTCCAAGTGATTTTAAAGCAATCAATATTTATTATTTTGTTATCAATGAGTATAACTGGGTATGAATTTATCACAACAAAATACAAAGACAGACTTTCCACACAAATATTGTTGTGCCTTGGCAATAACTCTATAGGCATATCTGAGATCGTCTCTAGGTTCCGTTACATAATTTAAGAATAAATAGTGCACTTTCATGTAATTGTGTTATTCAAGGTACTAGTGTTGGCGATATCAGGAGGTTGTTTACATCCACTGAACTGGTTGATTCATTATTAACGTATTTGCTTAAAGTTGTTGTAAAGTTGGTAGTCTTGTCCATTTCAGTCTGATTTTGTTTTATAAACATTCGTATAAGCCTAAAAGAGAATTCGTGGAATGGCCTTAGTCAGTGCATGTTTTTTCCTATTTTTGGCCAAATTTCAAAAGGAATTACACATGCCAATAGTACTTGCCACAAACAACCCAAAATTAAGCAACTGTGTATATTACGATACGAATAATACACGGGCCTTCTGTGGTAATTGCATACGTCCACACCGTATAATTGATAGTACCAGCATATTTGTTTCGTACATGCAAGGCCAATTCCATCATGGCGCTAGATATTATATACATGCAAATTAGCCTGTTATTATAGGATATAACCACACTCATTTGCATATACTATCAATCGGATCTTTTCATCACCGAAGAGCATTATAAAAGGCCTATGAAGAAGGATTTACTTTGGTATTAAGAAATGATTTCGTTGTTATTGTTGTTGATGGCTGCAACTTGCATCCATTGTTCTATGGAGACATTGCTCCAGCAATGAAGAATTCTTTTTGACAAGCCACAATAATGTATGCACTTGTACATGTATATAAAAATATAGACAAGGAAATTAAAGTAGATCTTTATGTTTTGTATATATGTTCCAATAAGATAAAACAACTCTTCCCATCTTTACTCTTTTCTATAAGCCTTATCGCAAATACCGCCTGGTTGATTTTGGACAATAGTCGAAAGGCACTGTGGGAAGGGAAAAGGTACAAAATATGCTCCTTTTTCCTTCCCATGGTGCCTTTCCACCATTGTCCAAAATCAACCAGGCGGTATTTGCGATAAGGCTTATTGTAGGGCCTACTCCTCCCATCAGTACAACGTACTTTAAACATAATAACGGTTTCACCACAACCAATCAAGTAAGCTACAACGTAAGTCTGAGTGTTAATGAAAAGCTCGGCATCTATTGCTTAATAATGCACAGAATTACTGCTTTATAACTCAACATACCTTCCAAGATTTAAATAACCAGTAGAATTGAACAACCTGTCGTTGAAAACGATTCTTCGAAATACAGTGGAGGAAATGAGAGTGGTTTACTATTGCACACCGTGCGGTCGTACACCTTTTCACGTTCACTCACCGTTTAAATGAACGCGTTGTTATCATACAGTAGTCTGAATATGTGTGCCCCTACAAACAACCCGACCTACAACCATTCACTCGGATACGCTGTTGTGAATATACACAATAAGGAGAACGTTCTCTCGTGGTAGAGCCCAGAATGTCGGTTTTCAAATGCAAATTACTTTAAATATTACGGGGAAGAAATACCATTGGTGTTATTCACAATCTAAAAACATGTAAATGTATATAGTGTGCTGTATCTGGGTCGGATGACAAGGACATATTGATTGTGACGTCACTGGCGTGATCTCTATGATTGATGATTCTCTCTTGGTCCAGTGATTTGAAACGATTGTGAACGGAGAATGCACAAGGATTTAAGTATATTATTTACAACTTTAAATAAACAGAAAGGCCTTGACTAGTTAAGCAACAAGCTGGTCATCCTGGGGGTCTGTGCAAATTTAATGAATAAAATACATCTATGAATAAAATTATTTAGCCTTTGAGAAAGATCATGCTAAGGATCGAAACGCGGCAGGCCCTCTAACCCCAAGCATTGAATAACATAATAATGAATAATGAATAAAATGATAACAAAACTTATGGAAATTAATTTCCAACAATCCTGGAGCTAGCGCCATGGAACAGTGTCTCTTGCTGATTCACAGACCTAACTCTGCAGAGCCAGTCTTCTTATAGCAACTTGCTGATGAAGTGGATGAGTGCTTCTCTGCTCAGATCTTGCCAACAGGCCTTTGTGGATTTGTGTGCATGTGTCGGTCTCTGGTAATGTCCTTCATAACTTGCAGACATTTTGATTTACGGATCAGTGATGGCCTTGCTGATTTCCCCCCAGCAGGGAGCTGGTCACAAGGGATGATCCAAGTTGGGTATTTTGCTTTTGGACTCTTAAACTAGCCTTCGAAGGCATGTGTGTGTTTGAGTGCTATGTCTCTGAATTGGCCAAGGCATCTCTGTTGGATATTCTGTCTTCAGAGACGTGTTGGATACAGCGCACTCGACGCTTGTCATGTAGAAGTCACGAAGTCTCTCAAGGGTTCACTCCTTACTTGAGTACAAGAAGACGTAAAGGTTTTAAGTTTTGTACTCAGCTTATTGTATGCCCATGGGCGTGTCCACATCCATGTCAGCCTCAGTGAAGTAACACTTAATCAGCTCGGCATCTTGAGACAACTTGTCTAAGATGGTCACAGCAGAAGCATAAGCACCGTACCAGCTGATACGAGTTGACGCAGTTGGGTAGTTTGACATCATAAGTGTTTTCGGTCTTTCGTTTTACTCATTTCTGGATAAATATAGCATTACTGTAACAGGCATACAATTTAATATTATGGTTTGTGTACCGGATCTATATTTATCCCCAGCCTGTAAGTTATACGTTGAAATCGCGACGAGTCGTTAATGCACTTTATTAACTAGAACAGTGATGTGTCTTTCTTTTATTGAGTGGCAATATGGTTATTAAAGGTACAGCAACAGCATTGGTAACATACCCAAACCTAATTTCTGGATAAATACACAATTTCAGGCGGAAATATTTTAACGGTATGTTTCTACCAGCACCATCCTCGTATCCTGAAAGTTATACGTAAATCTGTGAACATTTCTGTTTAGGTATGTTACCAATAATGTACTTTACCTTTAATGATTCGTGTATGAAGTGCATGTACAGTGCAAACAGTTGATGAGAAACTGTGGTTGTTGAATAATACAATACCAAGTGATTCTCAACGGAAGTCTTGGTGAAGTAGAACCAACAACTAAAACCGGCTTCAATCACCTCCGTGATCTGACTGTTTAAGTCGCTGTGTTTCACAACCTCTTGATTGGAATCAACTCGTGCAGCAATGGTCAATGCCAAGAAGTATGCAGAAGGAGGACGAGGGTGGATGGTTGTACTGGCTTGTTTCATTGCCGAGTTTATTGTATATGGAACCATGAAAGCATTTGGAGTTCTCATAACTCCCATACAGCTCGCATTTGGTACTGACCTATGGATTATTGGCTCCATCGCTATTCTTTACTATGGTGTGGTGTTTTTGCTGAGTAAGTTTTTGGTGGAAATTTTTCGTAGTAATTTTTGCAGCTTCATTAGGCCATAAAATGATATTTCTTCTGATGAAATTATTCATTAATTTGGTTATACCTCAAACCCAGTTCAACCATTCTAACCATTGTTCTTTGACATGTAGTGAATCATTTTCAGGGGAAATACTAGTCATATTGTGCTTGTACAGCCACTTTCTAATACATTTAAAACAGTCACTGATCGTCTTGGAACTTGGTAGGTGTGATGTCTATGCTACACCAAGACTGCCTCTGTGATTACGTAATTGTGACGTCATCGGGTCTTTTTAATGGTTTTTTTTGGTCGTTCTTCTTCTCTAGAATTAAACCATATGACATAACAAGGATGCTACGGGGCAATATTTCATGACTCCAGTTACTCAAGTTTTTTTTAAAGTTTGATTGAAGTTTTGGAAGACTACTATACAAACAATAAATCTGATTAAATAAAGTCGGAACAGCTCTTTGTACGTCCACGAACACTTAAATGTTTATTTATTCGATTTTGTTTGAATCGTTTTTATTCCCACCAAAATAATGAATACGTTCCCATGAGTTGTTCGTGGGAACTAATAACAATTCGTGCGGAAGATGGGAACGGATTTGATGAATAACATCATGCGATCTTTAAAGAACAATTGCAAGTTCGCGTAATGTTTGATATTCCTATTGATTGTCATACACATATTTCCTTTAGGAACAATGCCTCATGGTTATCATTGCAAATATGACGAGGAACTGTGAACGATTGTTTGTCCAGTGTAACTGTTAAACTACTTCAAATCACATGGAGTAAAAGGAGCTCAATTACAATTACTTCATTCTTTGAAGGCGGTTCAGGTTTTTCTTGGTCATTCACATTCCGCAAAAGCATATTTCTTAGGTTCATTTGACATTTACAACAATCAAAATGTTACACCCAATTTAAATATACTATTTTCTTAAATGTTAAATATAATACAGCCTCGGATCTCGCCCCTCTCGGGGAGGCCTATATACGATCATCATCGAAACACGAGTTAAAGCCAACGCCTTGCAAAGTGCTGCGAAAAAACCTGTGCTAGACTTGAGACTGTCTTTTGCAATCATGGCGACAGCTTCACGCGTGAGGCCTGTTTGGGTTTCCGTTTTATCACATATGGCCGACGCACTGGTGCCTGTGCTCACTACTGGTTTTATAGCCGTGCATATGTCTGAAAGCTCATTGGCCAAATGCTCGTAAAACACTTGCAAAACCACCGCGTAAGCAGGAGTCGGTAATGCACTAGACTAGGTAAGTAACGTGCCTATCTTGGATTGAGCGGATGGTACGTTATCAAACAATAGAATACAATATGTGGCAATATCGTTATTGTGGTTAACCTTGATGACATGAGGTCGATTTCACCAAACTCATCGCATCTTACTATCAATCGTAGGACTTATGATATATTGCTACCCAACCACAGTGTCCCCAGCGTGCAAGCGGTGCCTTCTGCGCGCACCTAAAAGCTTCGTGTACATGTACGTAGTGCAAGCAGTTGATGAGAAACCGTGGTTATTGATCAGTACAATATCAAGTGATTCTCAACGGAGGTCTTGTATTGGTGAAGTAGAACCAACAACTAAAACCGGCTTCAATCACCTCCGTGATCTGACTGTTTAAGTCGCTGTGTTTTACAACCTCTTGATTGGAATCAACTCGTGCAGCAATGGTCAATGCCAAGAAGTATGCAGAAGGAGGACGAGGGTGGATGGTTGTACTGGCTTGTTTCATTGCCGAGTTTATTGTATATGGAACCATGAAAGCATTTGGAGTTCTCATAACTCCCATACAGCTCGCATTTGGTACTGACCTATGGATTATTGGCTCCATCGCTATTCTTTACTATGGTGTGGTGTTTTTGCTGAGTAAGTTTTTGGTGGAACATTTTAGTAGTAATTGTTGCAGTTTTATAGGGCCACAAAATGACATTTCTTCTGATGAAATTATTCATTTATGTGGTTATACCTGTTTAATCATTCTAACCATTGTTCTTTTAATATGTAATGAAAATTAATTTTGATACAAGTCATTCTGTACTTGTAGAGCCACTTTCTAATAATTTTAAAGCAGCGCTTTTGTTTCCGATACGGTAGCTTTAAGTGACCATCTGAGTTTCAGACGTCTTTCCGTTATAACTTACCTGGGAAGGACGTCTTTCCGTGATAAGATATCACAGAAACTCCGAAATTGGGATGGCCACTTTAAGCTTCCGTACCTTGAAGTTGAATATGTTAATTAACGATGTAACCGATATACCACGTATATGGCTTCATAGTTATCCTGACGATAATCTATTTCAAACGTTTTTTCCAGATCCAATTACAGCCATAATAGCACGTAGATATGGAGGTCGACGTGTAGTCATATTTGGTGGGATAATATACGGACTTGGCCTGGTGTTAGCTTCAATGTCTGATAGTGTTGCACTTTTTGCCACGTCACTAATTGTTATTGCCGGTAAGTGTTGTACTATCTGGCTAAGTTCGTTTTCACACTGGTTTGATATGTCTACATTGCATTATTATTAGGCCTATACCAGTATTTGCAGTAATAATTTTTACATAAAGACTGTCCATTCAGGATTCTTTTGAGCATAGATGCAAAACAATGTGTTACAATGCAATTACACAATCAAGCCAAATGTATACGGTGTATTCTCAACTTCACAATCAAGCCAAATGTATACGGTGTATTCTCAACTTCACAATCAAGCCAAATGTATACGGTGTATTCTCAACTTCACAATCAAGCCAAATGTATACGGTGTATTCTCAACTTCACAAACAAGCCAAATGTATACGGTGTATTCTCAACTTCACAATCAAGCCAAATGTATACGGTGTATTCTCAACTTCACAATCAAGCCAAATGTATACGGTGTATTCTCAACTTCACAATCAAGCCAAATGTATACGGTGTATTCTCAACTTCACAATCAAGCCAAATGTATACGGTGTATTCTCAACTTCACAATCAAGCCAAATGTATACGGTGTATTCTCAACTTCACAATCAAGCCAAATGTATACGGTGTATTCTCAACTTCACAATCAAGCCAAATGTATACGGTGTATTCTCAACTTCACAATCAAGCCAAATGTATACGGTGTATTCTCAACTTCACAATCAAGCCAAATGTATACGGTGTATTCTCAACTTCACAATCAAGCCAAATGTATACGGTGTATTCTCAACTTCACAATCAAGCCAAATGTATACGGTGTATTCTCAACTTCACAATCAAGCCAAATGTATACGGTGTATTCTCAACTTTACAATCAAGCCAAATGTATACGGTGTATTCTCAACTTTACAATCAAGCCAAATGTATACGGTGTATTCTCAACTTCACAATCAAGCCAAATGTATACGGTGTATTCTCAACTTGTTGACAGGATAACTCTGTACTTATGAATAGATAAACTGCAGAAAATGCCTGCTGGAATGATATTGATTAAAATTGCATCTTTTCAATGTTGTGTAACTTTGGATGCGTTCGTTTAGCATCCACGAGGCAGCCTTGACCTGGAAATGGGCGTGTATACGTCGTATGAAACAAGCAAGAGGATGGACGAGGTTGACTGGTATAGACTCGTGAAAGCTAAAGGAACGTACCTAATGCTACCTCACTTTCGCTGGTATTGAGATAGTGTATTTTTTTCTCAACAGGCATAGGAGCATCATGCGCTTTGAAACCATCACGTGGAGAAATAGCCTTCCATTTTCAGCGGCGATTCAATTTAGCTATTTTCCTGACACTGATAGGTAGTCCAATTGGAGTCATGTTGTATGGTCCAATGACACAAGTTCTAATTGATACTTACGGCTGGAGAGGAGCATTGTTAATACTTGGAGGGATTTCATTTAGTCTTATTTGGGCTGGTATGTTAATACAAAGGCCAAAGGGGATATATGCAAGTATCCCTGATGGAGACTCATCAACTGATGATGATGTTCATGATGAACAGTCTGAGAAACATCTACCTAGCCATCAGAGAAAAGCCAAATATGGACAATTATTCATATCATGTCTGTGTCTCGATATTTTCAATAATTTCGAATTTAATCTTATAGCTGGAATTAAATTATTTACGAATGTGGCCTATTGTGGGTTCATAGTGTATATGGTGCCCAATGCTCTAGCGCTAGGACTTACGCCTAAAGAGTCATCGTTCTTAACTACGGCCTTTGGAGTTGGAAGCTTGGCTGGACTATTCTTAGGTGCTTTGGCGATTCACACCCTGGTGTTACCCATTAATGTGGGTATAATTCTAGTCAGTATCGTAACCAGTCTGGTTTTGGTTGTGACTCCAATGATTCCATCATTTATAGGCCAAATGGCAATCACATTTATGATCGGAATAGGAATATTCTATGTGACTGAGGTTACAGCTGTGCAAGTCAACAATCTACCGTTTGCTGACGATTATTTCGGCGTTGCCATGGGATGGATGGGTCTTCTCTCTGGTGTAGCCAGCTCGGTGGGTGACGTCATATCCGGTGAGTGCAACATCTGTTTTGTTTTCTGACAATTATATCAGAAATCATTTCATTAAGCCTTCGATAAAGATCCTCTCCCCACAAATCAACACGTCAGACCACTAGGCTACAGCACCCCACACATTAACAGTCCGTATAACAGCATTTACGTCATTGTATTGAGTAACAAGTTGTCATTAATTTCCAGATTAGAGAATTCTTTCATTCTCTCTGCCTCTATATCGGAATTGCACTTGACATTATAACACCGCACATCAGGGCTAAGCAAATTGGAGTATGAGCAAAGCAACCAATCCTAAATCAGAAAGATGACATATTTGTTCTTTTTTGTTTGTTTTCCTTATTGACAGGTTGGGTTTATGACAGAACAGAGAGTTTCTTGGGAACGTTTCTTGTTTTCACTGGTTCAATGTTCTGTGTAATATTGTGCTGCATTGTGGGGCTTATCCGTAGCCACTTCATACAGCGGAAGGATGCAAAAATCACACAGTATGAACCAATAGATTGATCGGGGACGATAAGTATCCAGAGCAGACTGCAGCAGACTATAACATACTATACCAGATTGCAACAGACTGCAGTAGACTGCAGCAGACTGCAGCAGACTGCAGCAGACTATAGCAGGCAGACTATAGCAGACTGTAGCAGACTGGAGCAGACTATAACATACTATAACAGATTTCAGCAGACTGCAGCACAGTGTATCAGACTGCAGCAGACAGTAGCAGACTGCAGCAGACTGTAGCAGACTGGAGCAGACTATAACATAATATAACAGATTGCAGCAGACTGCAGCACACTGTAGCAGACAGCAGCGGACTGCAACAGACTGCAGCGGACTGCAACAGACTGCACAGACTATTATTTATATCGATATTGATGGTGATTACTGATGGTACATGTATTATATCTATTTATCACATTTTTCAGATCCATTACCAAGGTATGAGGGCGCCATTAACGTCGAATTTCAAGAACTTTTGTCTTAATTCTAAGTGAAAATTTTCAATTGATTCGATTTCTCTGATATTCTTCTGATAAAAGTATATTACGTAATTTATACGATCATTATGTGTGTCAGTAATAATTTATACATTATCAATATCATATCACTAAAGTTGCTGTACAATTTTAAGTAATTGTAATCGATTGAATTGATCAATAAGTTTCCCCCCTGAGGAATGAGTTTTGGACTCACTCGAAGCGTTGGGTTGTAGTTTTTTTTAAAATAATATAAATGAAATAATCCATTGTGTACACATTATCTCTGATTTCCCAAATATTTGTTATTTTCTGTTTCACATTTAGTGCATGTGACATTAGATCCTTACTTTATACATATATTGAAAATAAACTATTATTATGCATCCTTATATCTTCTGCCAATAGATCCGTCTCACATTCCATGAACGCTCTCGTAATTCTTACTATTGTAGGGACAAGTGAAGGAACAATAGTTGAGGCTTCTTTACACCCTGAGAAACCTTGCGGTCTTTACGTATAACGTGTGTGTACATACATTCAGAATTATAAACCACTAGACCGTGTACAGACAGTAGTTTCTACGATTGTATAATGTGAATTGTGATTTGGTTACTATATGCGTTGGAATGGGTGTGTCTAGTGTTGCCCGGTATTATAAAGTGACTTTTAAGGTACTTGTTGTACTAGTACTACTACTATGTCGAAAACATGATGCCTGCTCGGTCACCGTGAACATATCCCCTCCAGGCCACTCTATCCAACATGACAGTCCTTAGCTCCTACTACTACTACTACTACTATGTCAAGAAGACATTAGGCATGATTTAGCCAATGCCTGCTCGGTCACCGTGAACATATCCCCTCCAGGCCACTCTTTCCAACATGACAGTCCTTAGCTCCTACTACTACTACTACTACTATGTCAAGAAGACATTAGGCATGATTTAGCAAATGCCTGCTCGGTCACCGTGAACATATCCCCTCCAGGCCACTCTATCCAACATGGCAGTCCTGGGTGACACGCCCTTCATCAGTACAAATCGACACTTAACGCCAAGGACGTACAGTAAAAGAAGAGGTAAGATGCTCCATTCATTTCAACTATATATGTACATGTTATCAAGCACCATCGTTACCTCAACTCACTGGTAGTGGTGATACAGTATAAGGCATCAACTCGTAGTGTATACAGTATTACTACTGCTCACTGTAATGCACGTATCAATAACCAATTTTTACCCATCGGTTTGGATTCGTGAATAAGTGTAAATCCCATGTGCAGCTTGTTTACTGCACAGTTGTCTCTGCTTTATATAGGACTAGATAAGAAAATACGGTATTCACATATTGATGGTAACTGACTCGTAGTGGTTTTAATTTCATGAATGAACAATGTGACGTCACGTAACACGGTTCAATGATTACTCAATAATGAAGACGGTAAATGAAACAAATGTTTATGCGGTAAATTTGAGTTGTGTACTTTACAACTAGACCGGGAAGGGACATAATACATATGAGTTGGGTATTCTAGAATTGGAGATTTTGTAAATTTGAGTTGGGTATGGTAGAGTTTATTGAACTCGAGACAAGCTCTATCAGTTTCGTGCCGACGCGATAACTTCTTGTTTCAGCATGACAACTGTCGTGGAATGCCGCGCATGCGCAGCTATCAAAACTTAATCATTATCTTAAATTAATACGCAATAAATTGATGATGGATATATGTTGGAACTCTTCAATAATGTATCACGGTCATTATTTGCTCAATTCGCCTTCATGTACGACTTTCACCTCTCCATTCAGCCACACCCAAGACTGTGCTTGACCCATATAACTACAATTTCTGTAACCCATCATGGTCCCCATCAACCAAATTTACAACCCTATAACATTCTATATGCCTTATATAGACATAAGATAATAAATTGTGGAGTTTCAGTTTAGGTCAGTCCAGAATAAATCTTGAAGACAAAAATTATATTAAATTTCATCTCCATTTGAAATGTTAATTCACCCATTATACATCCCAAGCTTTACGTTAATATCTAAAACTACAGTATATACATGTAATCCATGTGTATGTTCAAGTAATCCCAAATCATCTAATTGATTTTGTAATTGATAATTAAATGATTCATTAATAATTTATCTAATTAACGAGAATCATTGGGTTTCTCTCTCGTCTGAAAGGTGTTCCTTATGTTTTATTTGTCAAGGCTAACACTCTAAAAAAAAAAACACTGTATGTTTCTTCGCTACTCATCTCACCTTTTAAGTATAATTATAGATAGAGACTTGTGTGCAAAATTGTGCTGATTTAAAAAAATATTTCCCCACTCTTTTGGTCACTGTTCCAACCAACCTTTCAAGCAAAAGGCAAACGGCAAATATCATGTCGTTTCCGACGCAAAAATATTTCTGGATATATGCATTTAGGAGAAGTAGGCACGACAATGTCTCGCCTATATGCTCCATGTCTCATTTGTCGGGAGCGAGGTCTAGTCTATTTGTAATTGTAAGAACACCTGTATGGCAATATTATCTGTAAATTAAGTCATTGAACCAAGTCACATAAACTGCTGTTATTTTACATCACTGATGCTATTCAAATATACATCCATCTGAACCACACCATAATCAACCTTGTGTTACTTATATTACACTTCATAGTCCTTTATATAGTCTACAGGTGATATTTAATCATTGACAATAAGTATTAATAACAGTTAACGTAAACAATTCTACTTTATACAGGATACGATGCAATCTTTTAACACTACACGTATAATACTCATGTACTTTATATACCCAGCTGGTGTTTTATTTATCTGATATGAAATTTAATGCAGATGAACTTCACTGCTGCTGACTTTCCTTCTTCTTTTCAAGCAGTAGCGTTTGTTACAATATTCAATTAAGCCTAATATCAAGAAATCCATGAACTCTATGAATGTGATAAGGCTAGCTCCAACCATAAGTCCCATGTAACCTCCGATGTCACCTGAAGCAAAGCAATAAGAAAAGAAGTCAATACATGTACAAGTAATAAACTGCTGCAAACTGCTCATCAGCCAAAATGACCTGAACTATATCAAATGGTTAGAGTTAGGAGAGCCTGATCCGTCACGCCCTCCGCGTTTTCGTATAAGGAAGAGCGCATTGCGATTTTGTGTGTTGGAAATGAGAGATAGATTTTAGGAATAAGATAACATGACGAATTCATGAACAGCATTTAATATGAAACAGTTTTAAACTTGAGCAATGATTGTAATGATAGCAATAAATCATGTGATTTGAAGAAGAATGGATAAATACTCACTCAGTAAATCCGTGAATGGGTAAGCAGCTACTTGGCGAATCTCCTCATAGTTCAATTCTTCGAAGAATATAACCACATCAATGATGTTTTTTCTGTGTGATGAAGATTGAAACAGTAGCTTAAAACTTAGAATTTCTTAAACAACTCTACATAAAGTGAAATGTACAAAAATATTGTATTTGTGTATTTCATTTAAGCAGTTGTACCATCCCAGAGCCGTAAGTAAATCTTTATTTACGGCTCTGTACCATCCAAAGGAAGGGCGCCCTCTTTGTTTCCATATGGTTATTATGTCTAGGTGATGAAATGCAACAATCAGTCAATTTGATGCATGATGTAGAGCGTTGTGGTTCACAGAATGGAGCAGATGCTTATACTGAGTACTAGATGAAAGTATTTTCTTGTCACATATTCCTCATCTTCAGCTGCATACTAAGAAATAATACATTTACAAGATTCCGTCAGCTTTCGGCAGGCTGCATTATATCAACATGTCAAAAAAGCATTACAGGCAAATTGTAGGTTTACAAACCTTAAACAATGAACTAAAGATCACTCGGGTTTGGTGCTTTCCATTCAAACCGTATTCCATAATGCCCCTAAAGCAATGCTATTATTTGTTCAACTTCAATTAACTGTATTAATGTGGCTCAAATTATAGTTCTTGATGTGACCTTACTCGAGTGTCCTAATTGTGTCACGTCCCACAATGTTCCCATTTATAATATCACTTCTTAAGAGTCTGTATATGAACGTAAAATTCTAAAAAAGAAAATAATAGTTTCGCACTATTCTCACTAAGTTATACATATTCTTTCGTACGTAAAGAAATCTAGAAACGTTTTCCTTTTGTGTAAATGTATAGCATTAATTATACAAATCAGCCCTAATCAATCAGAGAAACTAATAATTGTGCGTTTTATAGGTCATTATGGGAGTTTAGGCTTTTGGAAAGCACCATACCTGAGGAAGCTTTCGCTACTGTTGAAGGTTTCCTGTAAAGCTTCTCTGATGTGCTCTGCCGGCCAGAAAACCTCGGATATTCTAGGTGAGAATACTTCCCTGAAGCACGGCACACTGCACAGGCATCGAGAGTGAAGATCGTTGATAAAAGCCCCTGTAATAATATAAATGTGTCATTTATATACCAATCACTAGCACACCACACATGAACTCTGAGGCTTGTAGTTTCATCTGGTCATCATCTGTACTTTATGTTTTTAGATATTCGATCATAAGAAAGTGTAAGAGGAACCTCATGTTAAAGGAAAATACTTCGTAAAGTAAAGAAGATTGGAAATCTAATCATAGCACAAGCTTATGAACTGATAGGCACTCACACTTACGCAGCTCTGGTTGTACGCATTGAACAATCTCACCATAGGAACAAAAGTCCAGATTCATAAGATCTGTATAAAAGGAAATTTATATCATTCAAATCATGTTTTCCACGAAAGTAGAGACATATCTTTCAACATATTTGATTCCTTCCTGTGTGTTTAATTGGTAAAAGGCAACAAACCATGTCTTGATTTAGACAAGGTTTAATACAAGTTTACAATAATGAGTCTTAAACTTGCATATCATTCTTATTTTGACCATCTTCAATTTACAAAATTATGCAGAGTCGGATGAAACAATACACCTTGTCATGAAGAATAAATCCCAAAAGATAGATGATACGGCGAACAATGCCTCTGAATAAAATCAAACAAATTAGAAGTAGGTGCAAGTTTTCAAATGACGTAAAGATTGAACTGCGCATGTCTGACCTGGTCCGGCTGGTAGTTCAATAGGTCGACAGCCGCACTGTTTCACGATATGCTTTGTTTTACATAGAGCTTGACATGTTTCTACCGTGTATTTGAAGCCGTCAATCGTATCCTCAGCAACGCATTCTGTCACGTAGGGTTTTTCCAAATTCACCAACTACATCATAAAAAGCATTATAAGATTATGAACTTTACAGGCTTATGCAAGCCATGGCTAGAATAATAGGGAATAGGTAATAATTAGAGAAATACCATTCCGAAAGCAATATTTGGTGTATCTGTATTCACACTTATGTCATTCCATTGCACCAAAGGTACAGTAACAGTGCACCTGTGCACCTGTACACCTTACACCATATTTGGTGTCAAGATCTCAAGTGTCAATTGTCCATTAAAAGTACAACATGATTTTGTTTTAAATGACGGCGGTGCGCCTGCAGTAGGTTCGAGTATATTAATTCACTTAAACATAACACAAGGACAGTCTTCTGGGTACGTGCAATTATAGTTTACAAAATAAATAAATAACGTTAGACATCTTTGGGTATTTTGCAACTTAAAGGAATACATCCTTAACAAATAAACTAATTAATTAATTAATCTAAAAAGAGCATCCTTGCATGAAACGCTTACAATGTGACGCATAATCCCGAGAGTGATGTGAGCAATGAATCAATACTGTAAATAATCCTCTTGAAAGTATAGTCTAGTCAACTTGGCTCCTTACATCAATACCTTAGAGGGTTCTAATACCATTAGAGACAGTATATACACCTGCTACTTATATCAATTAAATCATGAAGTCATTGTTTGTTATATTAATGCGTATGCAGCAATGTTTTAACAAGCGAATCTATAATATCTCAAGGGATTATGTGATGCACTGCATCAGGGTCATCTCATAGATAAATATTATATCCAACAATTGCGATTACACGCCCGTTCTCAATTAGTACAAATACCCAGGCGCGGTTTTAGAGTCAAAATTTTTGGGGGGCTAGAAGAGCCATTATTTTTTTGGGGGGGCGAGAAGACCCAATATTTTGGGTTCTTCTAACACTCGCTTCTGCTATGTCTTATTAGGGGTCGAAAAACATGCACATTATAGCCCACACAACGCGTTTTTATGTAATTGGCGCTTAATAACTGAAAAATCCAGTATTTTCAATATTTTTTTTTTTCACTTGCATTTTTTTGGGGGGGCTAGACAAAATTTTGGGGGGGCTACAGCCCCCCCTAGCCCCCCGTAGAACCGCGCCTGCAAATACCATCAAGAAACATTGCTCATTCGTAAGTATTGTTTAATCAAACACGAATATCTTGTCCATCAGTAGTAATGCTACATTAGAAGATGATTATCAAATATTACCTGAGTGAATTTGAGAGTAACAAGAGTTTCATATCCAGGAGACACAGCAAAACCAAGCTGCTTGACGAAGGGATACTCGCCCTGTTTATGTAGAATAATCTGAAACACAAAATATTCCAGATAAACTTTGATAAGTATCACTGTAACTACAATATTCCCATCTCAAATTGATTCGCTGCCAGCACACATCTACATCGCTCTTACAATGTGTTGATTCTGATCGGACCGATAATGATTCATATTTAGTAACGATTGTTCCAATTGTTTGATAATGTGTGAAGAGATTGAAAGGATCATTTTACCTTAAATCCAGCTCCCTTGCTCGAACCATAGAAGTAATCATACTGCTCTAAGTTTAGTCTCAAATACAAGCCGCTTTCATATCCTGTTTGTCGTACTTCTAGTGGTTCCGATACATCCGCTTGGTTGTTGAATGTATAACAAACTCCAAAATCAGTCAAAACTTGAGTAAAGTTATCAGCTGAACAGTTGATGCTTGATTTCCAAGTACATTCAACCACCATGTTCTCCTTCTGATGAGCTCCTTTGACGAGGTCATCTGTGATATTCCATGTTTCCAGTGCTGTCAAGTTAAGGGAGCTAATACCTTCTGGCTTTAAGATGTTGAATGCATCTAAAATGCTTTTATCGAAGACTCTCTCGGCGTATGATTTTCTTAGAAGATTGTAGTTACAGATCGTGACAGCCGGAAAGATAAGATCCTCTACGTATTTAACTGTTACGATGCTTGTAACGTTATAATTGAAGAAACGTATTGTATTATCCACAACGACAAGTACCAGGATAGCCATGAAACTGAGTAGTATCGCAGCCCAGATAATCCTATCGATAAAATATCAATATAGTAATAGATTTAAATGATGCATTAATGTAATATTTCCATAAAATACACATACATTCTAATAAGTTATATTTATTTGCTATGTTTATAATGCACAATTCCCTATTTACCATTTGATATCATGATACTGAGATGTATACTTGTGCATTATATGACCTATAGTTAATCGTATATACTGAGATAGTTACCCCAATGTCGTGGTACTAACGATTTGTTACATGGATGAGAAATAAACAAAAGGTGACTTTCGTCTGCCGTAATATTTACGATATGTAATATCAATGCCATACAATGTCAGAAATTAGCTTAGATATTAACCCTCTTGCAATTACCCGATTTGGGGATATGTATACCAATAATCTGACATCGGGTGCGGTTTTGTATTCTTTTTTTTTATGACTTTGTTCTCCCCTCTCAGTATTGTGAAACTAAGACCCAAGAATGTCTACTAATTTCATATGGTTTTTCTCTCTCTTTCTTTATTATGTCTTTTTACAATGGTACCAAAAAGCAAACGACAAGAGTTAATTTTACAAGCTTTATTATGTATAAGCTGTTCCCATGGCAATCCTCATCCAATTATACCGAGATTCAGTTGCAGCTTCTGTTTTCGCGTGACTATTTATCTCCATTGTTTGTCAATAATTTTATCTGTCGTTAAAATCAGGGCTTGTACAAGGACAATATTCTCCTATATAAATGTATATAGACATCTTGACATCCACATTCCAAGCACGTGTTTAATTTCCTGTTTGGATGATTGTCTAGTTGTCAAATATTGAGTTGTCATCTCAACTATAGAACAGCTGGTTATATACCATTCCATGTCATGTGATTATGGTAACTGGGCCGATATTCCATTACTCCACACTGAGTCAGATATCAGTACAATATGACAGTCTATAAACAGAATAGAAATAACCACTGGGGCAAAGTTTGCATAAGTCGACTGCTGTACATACCACAGAGTAGATTCAGTCTTAATATGATTATTATGCTTGACCTAAATCCGGTCACTTAAGAGAAACAAATCTGATGGCCACTTAAATAAGGTAGTGGTTCATTAAAATTAGAGGATTCAGTCGAAAAACGTCGATTATTTTGATAAGTGGACTCATTTAAGACAGAAGGGACATTATTTAAACGTCTATACCTCATTTATCTGACCATGATGGAGTGTTCCTAATAGTCTAGCTCCGTCTCTTCAGGCTTACCAACCCTTCAATACTAAAGGTAATAATAGGTAGGAGACATATTAAATGGACATCAAGATCAGACACTCGAGAAGATCATTTCCTGATTCATCTATGTATACCTAAGGGGCGTACGTTGTATTTACAGAGTTAAACTCACGGTGAAAACATGATTAGAATAGGTGAAGAACAAGTATATGGCGATGCAAGCAAGGAGGAACTTGGGAGGAACCTCACAGGAAGACTAGGCCCTTATACATTGTGAGTTTACCTCTCAGCTGGATATACAACTAATTATGTGAAGATTTAAACAAAATAGACCAGCATGGGACAATTTTGACAAATCACAACGACGATTTGTAATTTTAATGCTCCATGAAAATAATGACAGGGTAATTCTTTGCTGTCGAATTAAATGTGACACAATGATTGATTGATTTCCAAAGACAATGATATTTAAATGCTTGATGTTTATTACATCTTGCATGTTCCGTTCACGTTTAAATGAGCTTTTTACGTAATCCGCATCCTTCCTTATTTACATGCTCTCCTTTAAAATGTCGAATCTAACCAATTTAAGCTAAGACATAATCAATCATGCGCTGTTAACCGTGTAAGAGTAGTTGACGTTGATTCTATGGGTGTGCTGTGCATTTGCTTACTCACAAAATGTGAGCAAGTTGATAAAATGCAGTGGACAGTATTAGACTATACCGTGACCTTACATTAATGGAAGCCTGAACGTGCAATTATGTGTACTTGACATTTGTGTGTATGCATTTACTTTAACCATACGCCATTATGTCATTTTTTTTCTATTTGCAAACAAGTGAGACTCAGAAATTGAATCCGTATGCATAATGTGACGGCGTTTACCTTTCCGTTTCTGATTTAAAGAGTGTTCTAGAATGTTCTGAGGATCTTCATGGGAGTACATCGTTAACAATTTGAATACTAGTTAGCCATCGATCCATTTTTCCATGAAACCAATAGCGATTAACCACCATGCACTTAAATGATTCATTTATAAATATCTAAGATCTTGGTTAGCAGATAATAAATAATATTCTGAAGTTCTATTTCTACTGCTTCTAATTTAGGTTTCATTTCTTTGACTCATTTGCAACTTTCTGTCCTTGTTTGACGTTCAAAGTGACAATAAAGGCTAGCCATATAGCCTTATCTTTAGCAAGCGAGTCCAAATTAACCAAATGATGGCAGGTTTCACTAAACCAAACGAAATACCTTAGAATATGAGGAGCACAAATTTGATGGAGCGCCATTTCTCACCCTCAATAAAATACCTGCAAGTATGATCGCAATGTGGTACAATAGTATGAACATTTAATGTGACTCCCTATAGTATTAAAAAGCCAAATTGAAAAAAATGTAATACAAAATCAGCCAGTATATTTGTTATTTAGTAAACGATCACAACGTTTTATATTAATTTTTTTACGATGATTCTATTCTGGTTTTTACGGTATAGGCCTATGATTAACGTACTAAAGGGAGGTGTAAGATTTTCCTAAACAAATTCAACGTGTTTTATCAGCTGATTACACTGGTTAACTGTCTCTCTATGCATCAGATTGATTAGGTCAACATTAGCCATATCAGAATTGTCCATTTCATATTCACAGAAAAGTGAAAATAATCATTATTGAGTGTAGTGGCTTATTCAAGTTTTACGTCGACAAATTAAATTGAAGTTCTTTTTCGTTTTAAATCCAGTTTATTTTGCGACCTTTTTCTCCATTTATTACCAAATATCGAAACCTTCATCAAATTAATTGACAGGAAGATGACAAGTCTGAAACGGAAAAATTGTTGGTAGAAATGTGATTCATTTGTCCAAGATTTCTTGGTCTACTTCCCATATCATATTAGCCTACTCTATAAGCCGATATCAAACATCCCATTCATCCAGTCTCAACAGTTGTTGATGAATTATCATGATGAGAATGCAAGATTTACATCCGCTGAAATGTATGCAAACTGAATGCTTTTACAAATTGTTGTGTAGCAATACATAGATCAAGGATGGCTTTTAACGAATCTCACGCGTGACTGAAACCTTTTATTCAGAAATTACAGCCCGGCGCAGGATATTATGTTCTATCTATACAACCTTGGCCTGAGTGGAAATGGTATTTGAAGTGATAGGAATATATATGACAGTATTGAGCACGAAAGGACAAAGCAAAGCAAATCATAATATGACTTAATATTGAAATTCTACCAAACAAGATTTTGTTTGTTTCGAGGATTTCATCTGCCTTTATATCACCGACTCCATGATACATGCGATGTGTTTCGCGTGACCAACATAACATCTATTCCGTTATATAAACAGGCATATACAAGAATTGTTCCAAAACTACAGTATACTCTATATTAATTATAATTATAAGTACTTAATTTGATCGTTTATTGGGATGATGTGTTTCTTTGTTTCTTTGTTACATTGTCAGATACGGTGTTAAGGGGGGTGTTTGTTTCTTTGTTTTGGAATGTGTTTTTGTACATTGCGTAAATAAAAAATATATATTTAATAAGTTTACTTTCCATGATGCCTATAATTGGTAGATCCCTGTTCTGTTGTAGGCTATCAAACAAATAAATGAAATAAATAGATAAAGACTGTAAAACAAATGACATTATTGTAATATCATCACGAAAAAGCGTTGCAAATATGTTGCATTCTTGATTCAGTACTTACCTTCTCACAGAGCTGTAATTGGGTTGTGTAATATATCGCATTCCATGCAGTGTCGTTGCATTGCCAAATTCAGTCCATTTCCTTTTAGCGAATATACGACAGCATTTCTCATCTTGAGTTTCTACATCTTGGTCAGTTTGAGTCTGGACAGATCGTTTCACACCCTCAGCATCAGTATTATCAGCTCTTTCCTTCTCTCTCATTTTCATTGAGAATGAGGATGTTGATTCATCAGCTGCCTGCTGTGTTGTTTTATATTTATTCCCTTCAACAGTCCACACATTCATGGTAGCAGCAATAAGGTTATACTCACATTCCTCACAATGATGGACATTTGTTCTGTCAATGCAAAAACAAGAATCATGTCAAGTGCTACATCAATGGAAGTCAAGTTGCATATTCTCTGTGTCAATGTCTGTTGCCAGGTATCCTTTCATGCTATGCCGTCATCACTCGGTATATTATGCACTTACAAACTGGACAGGGTACTTGTAACCTAGTCTTTCATCCAGCCTGGGGTTGACCGGAAACTCATTCGTCTGAGTGTTTAGCTGAAGTAAAATATCTCTGATATCTATGATGCCCGGGAAGGGACAGTGCGGAATATTTTCACTTATTCCTTTGCATGAATTAATTAATTCGTTCAAACGAATTGCTCATTCGCTCAAACGTATTGCTCATTCGTTCCCACGAATTGCTAATTCGTTCCCATGAATTGTTCATTCGTTCTGATGGATTGCTCATTCGTTCCCACGAACTGCTCATTCGTTCAAACGATTTGCTCATTCGTTCAAACGATTTGCTCATTCTCTCAAACGAATTGCTCATTCGTTCCCACAAATTGCTCATTCGTTCCCATGAATTGTTCATTCGCTCCCATGAATTGCTCATTCTTTCCCATGAATTGTTCATTCGCTCCCATGAATTGCTCATTCGTTCCCATGAATTGCTCATTCGTTCCCATGAATTGTTCATTCGCTCCCATGAATTGCTCATTCGCTCCCATGAATAACTCAAAGTAATTTTCTAAATTAGAGACTTAATCCTCATCGACTAGAGCGATTTTATCAAATAAAGCTTTAGTTTGCTCTAGTTTGTTTTGAACATACAGGTTAATACTAATTATTAAAAAAAGGGGGACTTTACAATTCTTAGAACCGTTCTTTGTAATTCAATTGGATATTTCTACAAGGTCCATGTAGTAAAAAGATACCTGTCACAGGAAAGTGAAAAATAATGTGGCAGAAATGGCTTGGAAGAAGACTACGAATTTCACGAGCTTTTTAACTTGGCAATGTAATGGGAATAAAGCATATGTTTCTATCAGCCTGTTGGCAACGGTACTCAGGATTGTGTTTGTCAGACGAGACGAGTATCAGTTTGTGTCATCACAAACTCAACACTTACACACTGTAATCCTAGCTGATTACCATCACACCTCCTTATAGAATAAAGGTCATACAGGGAAGATTTAATGCTTCCAGCTAAATTCTAATTTATCCATTGCCTCTGATTTTCATAAACTGCGTCACATCAATGCAAGCAATATGCTGTCGCGTTGCATTAAGCAGGCTTTGTGAATCTTGTAAAGTAATCACTTTGTAGCTTGTAATTTCGTCTTATTTATCCTGCGTGGTTTTATGCATACTCAGTTTGGCAGGCTCAACGACAAGAGCAGAGAGTGAAATAGTTTTCAAATGAGAGAAAATAGCCTTCTATTAACATGCAGTATATGTATAATAATGCATCCTGACGATGTTGAATCTGCTTAGTGTTGTGACTAGTTCGAGTCTTTTGGAAAACGCTTCATTGTAATTGTAGTTATCAGGGGTGAGGGGCGTACGCCCCTTTTCTTTCTGCCAAAAAAGGTGGAGGGGCGGGGGAGAAAGTCCGACATAATTATATGTGGGAGAGAGACTAAAAAAAAGGAGAGGGGAGACAACATTAATTGGGCAGTACACGTCAGGCCCACCTTAACCTGCTAGCTTTTATCTCCCCGCTATGCACCTGTCTCTGTTGATCATATGAATTGGTGCATTTTATTTCCAAGTCCCTCCCTTTTGGAAAATTCTGGATCCACTCCAGCTCGAGCCCTGCCATGGAGTGATCTGTTAATGGAAACAGTCTACCCCCCCCCCCCCCCACCCCACCCCGAGTTAGAATAAATTCAATGTCTCTGGATTTCATTACACACTGCAGCGTCCAGTTAATTGATCATTCAATTAATTACTTCATACATCCTTGGATGTAGCTTGTATGTGTACTTGACAGGCACTTCAAACAGCATTTGCACGCAAGTATGCGAGGCTTATAATATATACAGGCTTGACGAGGGACAGACATGTTCTGAATAATTTGCACCTCTTTTTGGTTTGGTGGTCGCTTTTATTCCTTCGAGCTGAAAACAATAGAATAACAAATTACATTAGTAATAAAAGTGTTATCACTGAGCAGTTCAGGAGAGAAAGGTGTTTACACATAGCCAACTGTATATTCTAGTCATGGATTCTAGCCAGGACATTGGGGACGGCATTTTTCATGTGGATTCTAAAAAGTCTGTCAAATCAAGCAGACATGTTGCCAGCGAATCAAGCAATATGAAATGTGCGTGTGGTGGGCGAATCATGAATGATATGATGGATGCAGTGGATATTGATGACCGCAGCTTTGCTGAGCGATTCAGGGAATTTGGGAGTAGGACCACTTTCCATGGTATCAGTTATATTTCTGATTCCCAGATCGTTCCCGTTAAAAGGTAAGATGCATGTGTTTTAATGCCATTTTATTTTACTTTCAATAACACTCATAAAGTAAATGTTTCATAACCGCACACTTTAGCTCTACCTAATGTTTCATATAATGATGTTCTTTGCTTCAGATTCATGTGGTCAATTGTCGTATTGGGAATGTCAACTTGGCTTGGTATTAATGTAGTAACCGCTTGGTGGAACTACCTTGAACATCCAATGACTAGTTCTACATATATCAACTACGTCGATAACATCACGTTTCCTGCAGTCACTCTGTGTAACTTCAACCCATATCGCCGCTCAGCTTTTGACTCTAAGCAGTTAGAAGTAATGAACCAGATTTATGGTGGTGTTCCCGTAGAATCGATCAATTTTGAGATGTTGGGAGAAATTCCATTTGAAGCAGATCAGATGCGGGAATATGTGATTGAAGTTTCCCACTCTTTGGATACCATGCTTATTGAATGCAAGTGGAAATCCAAAATGTGTTCAGTTCAGAACTTCACCCTTCGCTTTACCGATCACGGGGTCTGTTTCACGTTTAACGATCCAGAAGATGTCTCGCAAAGTTTACAAGTCCATAATGCTGGTAGCAAGGAAGGATTGTACCTACGACTGTTTGCTGAAACGGATGAATACGTATATAGTGAGAACACAGCTGCTGGGTTTCGGGTAGGTAGCTATTTCATGTCACACCACACACCATACGTACATCATACAAATTGCTCATTTTGCAAGAAATGATCATGGTACTCTTTTAACAGATTTTTAGCAGAAAAACTTACATTTTGTTAGCTACTGGCAAGATCCAACTAATTTTGTTCTTTTGTATCTTGGCAAAAGTTGTTATCTGACATGACTAATTCGTACAATTGACATGTAGACTGTGTGCGTTGCTTATTCTCTTTTCTTATAGATACGAATAATCCTTTAATCATTGTCATTCCCGTCCATCTTATCACATACAGATTTTACTGCATCCTCAAGGCGTCATGCCACTGGTGAAGGAACACGGGTTCTCCGTATCACCTGGGTTTGAAACTTCAGTTGCGGTCAGACAAAACGTGGTAAGAATATTTAATAGAAGTATTCTATACATGAGAATTGCTCATTAACCAAACCTATAATCTGCTTAGAGTATAGGGAGAATGTGCCGTTTTGATTATGTGGCAGAATCATTCAACCTTTAATATAGAGCCTACTTCATGTACATCAGATTTGAAGGAGGGCAAACTCTCCCAACTCTGAGCATCACGAATTCTAGAGGTAACATTCTTGTTTCCTACTCGATTGATTAGCTTCTGATGCATGATTAAACAAAGGCATTATATGCCTTGACTCTATAATATTGGTAAACATTTTTCTTAATTTCAGATAACAAGCCTACCCTTACCTTTTGAATCCAACTGCTCAGACTCCAATGTGAAGTATTCTAAGGTGTACACTGTATCTACATGTAGATTTGAATGTAAGATCAAGTATATTGTGGAGAACTGTGGATGCCGTGATTATCGATGGCCAGGTAAGTTATCTTATTTCACTTCTGTAATTGTTATATTTCCCTACATTGCAAACTCCCCTGGTATCTATGAATATTCAATATACTAGCAGTCTTATCAAGAAACCCAACACGACGTTGAATTAGCCCTAATTTTCTCAAACCCTCCAATTTTAGTATGATTTTGCACACGCCCTTCAGGGAAAACGAACGAAGAAATTGATTACCTGAGTAAATGTCGATCTGATTGATTCTAGGCTCTGAACCGCCATGTTCTCCAGAACAACAAGTCAAGTGTCTCTACAAGTATGAAGGTGAGTGCTTTTCACTCCAATTATGCATACATAATATTGTTTTCTTAATGCATCTCCATGTTTACTAGATGTTTAATTGCAATTAGCGTAACCATAATAATTAGATTGGTACAGTACCGGTACACAGGTGGGTACATTAATGTGATGAGTCGTCGATATTTGATTCCTCGATTCGGCTATTTCAAATACTTATTCATTCTCATCTGTTGTAATCCTCCTTACACCAGAACTTTATCTACAGAATGAGGACCCTTCAATATGTGCTCGAGATATGTGTCCAGTATCATGTCAAACCAAGACATATGACAGTCGAATATCCATTGGTTACTGGCCTGCTATGCACCTGCCGGATTTGAACCCGTTACATTCAAATACCACAGCAGAATATTTCAGGTCAGTTGTATACATCATCTTGTACACTCAGCTTTCCACTACTAATTAGTTTCCCTTTTTCGTCCCTCAGTGCAATTGTCGAAATGCATTCCAATGAATTTACTATTTATATATTCCTGTTCTTCATTATCTTAGGAGGAATTATCTGGATATTTATATCTACTTCGAAGAGCTAATGTTCATAGAGATCCACCAAAAAGATGCATATCCGTTATCTTCCTTTCTTGGTAAGAAACATTTTCCGTTTTATTCGATGAAAGGTTGTTTTACAAATCATTATCGGTAGGCCTTATTGCGCATTAGGATATCTCAGCCTTGGGATAGATAAAAGCAAATAAAGTGCTATGAGAATGTTTCAATTCAATGGGTTATTACCACACGAACTCATAAAGGCTAATGGGCGCAGCCATTTTATTTTTCAAATCCATTCCAATTCGTTAACACGGATTTGAAAACGAAGCATACTAGTGCTTTCATGTATGGGAACCATTATCTTTATTGTGTGTTGTATCTTAATGCTAATGTCTTCGAATTAGTCCTTGGAATTTAACTTGGCTTTCAAAACACAGTGAATGTAATTAAGTTCCTTTTTTATAAGGGTGGTCTTGATTAATGTTAGCTAATACTACATCAGTGTCAATGGATAGCCAAGTGTAAACATTAAATGGAGTACGCTGGATGTAGTAGATATTGACTTCCACAGCCCTCGACGATAATGTTAATAATGATGCATGTTTTGTTTTGATATTTTCAATCTGTAGGAGATATCGGTGGCTTTATTGGACTACTGTGTGGTGCGAGCCTGATTACTGTGGTTGAATTGGCAGACTTCTTTCTATTTTCGCTTCTCAAGAAATATCGATCCAGAAAGTCCACGAAAGTACATGATATAAGTACGACTCATGACCATAAGTGATGTGAGGGCCTAGGTCGGCAACGGCGTGCACGTTATAAAAAGCCTAATTCATCATCATGTTATTTTAGCAATTTTTTCTTTATTCATAAATTTGCCAATTTCTATTGTCATATTTTAGAAATATAATAAAATCGATTCTTTTCTCATACTCTTTTTCTAAAACCCTCACTTTTTTCTTAATTTCGTGTAATTATTATAATGGCAGTTTTCTCTGCCTCTCAGTCAATGTATTGTTTTCAAAAACAAAGATTTCCTTTCTTTGACCGATTGACCACAAGCCACAGCTTTTCCATTTTTGAGACACAGACTCTTAAATATGTAAATTATCACAACGTCTTATGAATCATATGTCTTGTGGACATGTTTGTTGTTGTTCTCAAGTGCACTTATAACAAAACCAGATTTATCAAAGCCTTATAGCCACACTATACCATTGTTTATATTATTCACGATGAGTATTTTCTGTGACACATTATTGGAATCAATCAATGAAAAATGTCTTCAAATCCAATGTAACTTGATTTGATTGTTCAGTCGTCTAGGAAAGTTTAGGTTTTTTCATACTGGATTTGCAGGAAGTAATTCATATTTCTTTATATAAAAAAAAAAACGTATTTCATTAGTTAGTGTTTATTAATCAACAATTAACTTTTCAATGAGTTAATATTTAATCAAATGTGAACTATGCAGTTCATATTTTAACTCAAATATTACATGAGTATTTATGGCACATTGTAGCATAGATTGAGTGAGTGTAATTCTGTGATTCAAATCCAGGAGGCGCATAATAAGGAGCGATCCCGTTTAGTCTTTCATTTAGGAAATAGAAGCAGTGTTTAACATTGTATTACTCGGTGAAAATAAATAATGGTTTCCTCAATACAGAACTCGTATAATTTTCTGTAATAGTGATTTGTTTGATGTATACGTCTTTCTTAGTAATTACGAAGCCCGCCGATAAGGGATTCGATTCACTCTGCTGACCCCAGCTAGCTTGGTGGCCTAGTAGGTATATGCATATGTCATCTGAACTAGAAAGCAGGAGGTCATGGGTTCGAATCCCACCTGAGCCAGCGCGTAATTTATTCATATGCTCAAATGGCACTTAGTGAAGTGCTTATCTACGTGGTTGAAGGGCAATCCATTGTTTGCATTTTGGCCGGTGATCTTTTGCAAATTAGAAGGCAAAGTGGATCGCCCATCACGTGATTAATTCTACTCGACAGCGCCCCCTTGTGTTGACTAAACCTTGGCATACACGTTATTACATTAATCCTCAGCAATATGTTTTCAAGGTCTCATCAAAATTATAAATGTGAATGGGTTTGTTATTCACATTGTAAAGTCATTTGATTTTGAGAAAAGTATATCTAGTACACCAATGTAATGTGTTTCATATTCGTCAAGTATTAAAGTAGTCCAGATTTTAAGACGGCATGTAATTGGTTCCAACTTGTGAATATAACCAAGTCAATTTACCATGCATCAAAGCTGGCTTGATTGAACTATATCCAAACAACTATAATTAATTGAAATGACTCGTGTAAATATACAGTGCTCTTAGCTTTTACCGAGCAAATACCGCTCCTTGTCACGCAATCAAATTCACAGTTACCAAACCTTCCATCACTATAAGTACCTAGGCCTATATATAAAAAGCTGCCGAACTATCTTTGACTCATTGGCGTTTAAACCAACCGAGTACCAAGTAGAAACAGTGGACTTGTGTGCAGCAAGTGCTGATTTTCTGGTTACTTGAATACAAAAATCAAGATTCGAAACCATTTTGAAATAATGAACGCGTGGATGGAAACCAATCAGAAGGGCATAGATGATATAGGTTTTATAATGTCAAGCAATAGACCTGATGTCACGAGTAGAACGACCATCATTGACATGGAAGATGATGATGACAAGAAAAGCAAAGGAATCCGTAAATTCTCAGAACGACTTGAGGAATTCGGGAGTGACACTACTTTCCACGGTATTGGTCACGTGACTAACAGGAAGCATAATAATCTAAGAAGGTAAGATTTCCAATACGTATTTTCAAGTAGACGTGTGCCAAATAATTATATATGAGAATAATTCGATGTTTGATAGAAAGGATTGTTGAGTTTCACAAACATTAGCGCACATAAAAATAAAACGTTTGCAAGCATGTTAATACTTAATAACATTGATATTGAAAAGGTTGTGAATCGCCGTGAACGACCAATAGTTACTTTGTCATAGATCATTGGAGGGCCGGCTGTACGCCAGTTTGACTGAAATTTAAAATTTGTATTGACGTATTGACGTAGAAAAATTATCTCTGAACAAAACCTCCTCAGAGTCAGAATAATTCGGGCAGTTTTCATTTCAATAAAAAAAATAGTAATACCGCCGATTTACCTAACAAACACATCTGATGGCAAATCACATATAGTCATTACACACATTATTTATTCTTAGGGCGGTAGCATTCTTCATTCATTGGTCTGCAAATTATGATTTCGCGTAGATAATAGAAATGTCTATTTGTTTGCCATTAGTTGCTTAGATACGCAAGATTTAATGTTCCAGAGCTCTTTGCTTTTATAACTACAGTAAACACGCAGAGACTCCCATTCATTATTCTAATATCATCTGTAATTATGAGCTTGAACTTCCGTTGCATGTTGGCCGATGAGGGCGGTATGCACGTTTCGGCGCATGAAATTGCAAGCACTCGTTTTCATTTAGAATCGCAATGGGTTTCATTTGTTTGTATTGTTTTAGGATGTCGGTGTAGATTAAATTCACTTATTGTAAATTTGTTAATTTTAAAAAATCAAATTGGAGTATACAATTACGACCATTCAGTCACAATGATGTTAAGATTAATTTTCTGCATAAAATTAAGAATGTCAAATTGTCAATGAAAATAAACTTAATGCTCTAATAATGGAGTTAATCCTAAGCCAGATGTATATCATGTCATTTGATTCTACCCCAATTTATTGATTTATTTATGATTAATTCAGGTTTTTCTGGTTGCTAGTTGTGCTTGGTATGTCCTCGTGGCTTCTTGTGGACATAGTGGTATGTGTTGTTGATTACTACAAATACCCAACTACAAGTTCCATCTCTATTAACTACGTAGACAGCATAACATTCCCGGCTGTTACTATCTGCAATTTCAACCAACTCCGATTGTCAGCAGTTGAACCTAAATGGAGGGAGATTCTGCTCCAAATATTCGAGAATCCTATAATACTCCACTTACCGAGTATGAAAATATCACCAACACGCCGGATCTTTCCCCTGAACAATCAAAAGAGTTGATTTGGAACATATCGCACCAGCTTGAGGCTATGGTAGATGAATGCACGTGGAAGACCACTCATTGTTCAGCCCAGAACTTCACGCGTCGTCTGACCGATCACGGGGTCTGTTTCACGTTTAATGATCCAGAAAATGTCTCGCAAAGTTTACAAGTCCGTAATGCTGGTAGTAAAGAAGGATTGTACCTACGACTGTATACTGAGGCTCATGAATATTCATTTGGTGAAACTACAGCTGCTGGATTCAAAGTAAGTCAGTAATGAAGGCATCAACTAACTTGCACCAGTGTATAATGTACGCTTACTCTCAAATTCAAACTTCTTCAATATTTGGTTGAATTGGGACAAATTGGGAAGAGATGTTGACAGGTAGTTTGGTTCTTTCTTTCAGATCTTGCTACATCCGCAAGGCTCAATACCACTCATGAAGGAACTTGCTTTCTCGGTTTCTCCTGGATTTGAATCTTCAGTTGTCGTCAGACAGAATCTTGTAAGAAAAATTATTTAATTATTATTAAATTATATTAACAATTATTATTAACATCTTTGATGTCAATCGGAAACCAGATTCATATTCACAAGATCTTGGTATAGCATACGGTTTGCTTTTTATACCTTTGTCATTCTAAAAGCATCCGGGGTTTTATGCTATTGTTTTCGATGTATTTTGTTTTATTTTCCAAATATTGAGCGTGGATATTTAAGTACAAAACAAACTGTTTTTTTTTTTCTAGTGACGTAACGTGCTTCTGTTTGTCATTCAGGTGAAGAGTCTACCATCTCCATTTAAATCCAACTGCACAGCCTCGTCATTGAAGTATTATCCTACCTACAGTGTACCAGGGTGTAGATTTGAATGTATGGTAAAGTATGTTGAATCAAGATGTGGATGTCGGGACTATAGATGGCCTGGTAAGACAAATCAAGAGTTTTCTTCAAACCATTTAAAGTGAATCAAATACCGCACTTCCATCGTGATTAAAATCACCCAGAACTTGGCACCATCGTTCATGAAACCAAATATAATAATTTAAATACCTGGCACTACAGACAAAGATATATCTTCCAATAACTGTACTTTCCATTATTATTATCGAGCTGATAATGATGACCCTTTGCCTTCAGAGTGGCAAGTTGGGTCTGGTTAGATAATCGGGGTTTTTTTTTTATTCAAATCACATTAAATAAAAGTTTGGTTCAACAATACAATTTTAACTGTGGTAAAGCTAATTTGCATTAGGTGAATGTCAACATCACAACAGAACAGGCGCGGTTCTAGAGCCAAAATTTTGGGGGGGCTAGAAGAGCCATTATTTTTGGGGGGGGCTAGAAGACCCAATATTTTTGGGGGGCTAGAAGAGCCATTATTTTTGGGGGGGGCTAGAAGACCCAATATTTTGGGTTCTTCCAACACTCGCTTCTGCTATGTCTTATTAGGGGTCGAAAAACATGCACATTAGAGCCCACACAACGCGTTTTTTATGTAATTGGCGCTTAATAGGTGAAAAAATCCAGTATTTTCAAGACTTTTTTTTTTCACTTGCATTTTTGTTGGGGGGCCCTAGCCCCCCCCCCCCCCGTAGAACCGCGCCTGCAACAGAATAATTGAAATTGTCTCTATCATTCCTACTCCATCAAATGCTAAGGGGTACTACACAGGGTTGTTCAGAAACTTGATATTTTGAGAATGTGATAACATTTCATAGAATCTGCACAGTAGACCTCTCGGCATCTTCAATCTGGTTTTTACAGAATTATACTCCTGAGGAAAACAATGGTATATAAACATTCCAACTATTACGCATCTCTGTAATCGTTATGACTTGAAGAGGTTTCAGCAATATTGCATTGCTTTCCTGAATGATTCATCAAGCGTTGAATCAAACAAATACATATGTTTTATTGGCAGGATCTGAGGATGAATGTTACCCCGGTCAAACATGTTCTCTATGTATTCATGAAATGGAAGGTAAGACATTCGTAGTAATTGGTGGTGTGAAGGAATATAATTGTTTTTTATTTGCTGCTCATTTGCCTCCCATTATTTTATGGAATTGAAGTGTTCATATAATTTCATTTCATTTCATATTAGTTTATTCTTAAAATACATCCTCACAGTAAAACAAAACTGAATTACAATGGATTTACAAATATAAAAATATCTTGTTCCTAAAAATACAAAATATTACAAATAAAAACCAAAAGGCAGAAAAACAAATAACTATCTATAGACATTGAAACAACACAAGTAACACTAAAATAATAACTTGATCATAAAAACCCAAAAAAAAATTACACTTGATAATTATGATAATTATGATTGATTTTAAGAGGAGTTTCGGAAGAATGACATCGAGTGTTCCTGCCCAGTATCCTGTGAGACCAGAACATACGAGAGTCGCATATCCACTGCATATTGGCCTTCTACTCATATCACAAGTTACTTCCAAGAATCATATAATGTAACAGAGACATTCATCAGGTGAGATTAATAAACGGATTCTGTCATTGATCGTGTCATATTTATCCTGTCTTTGTCTTTATTGCAATGTTTTGAACTTGAAAATAAATTGTGAAAAACTAAATAATTGTTTGCTTACCCTGTGAACTTTTAAAGAGGTTGTCTCGTAATTGACACTCCCTCAACTATCTCAACTACCTGTGTAGTTTACGCAGCCTCGCCTTTTAGGCTTTTACTTTATATACTGTAAATCTGCAGTAGCTTTAATAGGAATGTAAATTTTCTTTACTTTCAGAAAGAATTATCTGGATGTGTACATCTATTTTGAAGAGTTGATGTATGTGGGCATTGAGCAGCTACCGAAGTATACAATGAATTCGATTCAGAGTAAGTGGTCTCCTTTCCTCTTAACCATCGTTGTGTAGAATTTCAATACACTGCCAAGTTGGGTTCGGTACAATATAAAAAAACAAAACCAGAAATCAATCATTTTTCTTTCCCTTCAAACACAGTCATAATGACAACAATGACCACACTAGGTTATTATTCATTAATGGTCATTTCTGTGTTGCTGTGTTTTATTATAGGTAATATTGGAGGCTACATGGGTCTACTTTGTGGAATGAGCCTAATCACTGTCATTGAATGGGCTGATTTTATCCTTGTCTCCATTTGTAGGAAATTTCAGTAATATCAAGTTGAAATCGAACTGAGATCAAGACATGAATGGAAGTATAGACAATGTTATCAGTTGGGATATGTAAAGTTGATTTGGCCATTTGGTGTTCGTTACAGAGAATCATCCACAAGGGGTTAAGGAATCCCGTGATACTTGCCCTAAAATACCACGAAGATTACTCATTTGTGAAACATGTCATAAATGGTACTATAATACCACTGGTATAGTTGTACCTATAGGCGTCAGTTAATCAGGTCTACATAGATACAAGTTTTATTATTCGTTTTATAGAAATTGAAAAAAAAAATCACAACATCACTTAATATACATTAAATGCCTTTATATAAAAGTTTCATTTTTAAAATAATCTCGTATTCTTATCCGATAGAGTTCTGTGCGAACTGTTCATGGAGCTTTTGGCTCCATGAAAATATCAAATTTTGCGTGTTTGTAAGCAGTGAATGTAAACTAAACTTATCTTTGACTTCAATTTTGACCATTTCTTTTAATCATACAAATGATAGGAATTACATTTTATTTCATAGATTGTATTAAAAATAATATAGGCCTATATACATTGTAATTGAATAGTAATGTTAACCGACCGAAACGCTAAAATCCTGATAACTTTGAGTCATATAGTAGATACATAGAGTTATCTTATTTCCCTTCATGTAGCCTGTTATTGTGAAACCACAATTTGAAATCATTTGAACAACTAGCTTTAGTATTTGTGACATTTAATTGATGAATATATTTTTATTATGTCATAACTTAGGTTAAGCATTGCGTTTTTGTGATATCATTTAGACTTGCTCATACATCAACGGATTAATGATTCGATTTCATAATACAAGCTTTTTACCAAGTTACACTATGGTGAGCTTTAGGAGAAGTGCAAATCATCAGCTTTATAATTTTGATGCGAATTTTAAAATTCAATTTCACAAGTTGGATCCATGGTTAGTTTCTAATGTCATCTCCTGATATGTACGTTTATAATTACAAATGGGGTATTAGCATCTAAATGTGGACATAAGAGAGACACACTTATGGAGACTTTTCGATGTCTCCCTAAGGTACCAGCTACCTTTTTAAAGACATATTTTTACAGTCCATATTTTAATAGAAGACAGAGAATGCTCTCAATATGAACATATTTCAAATTCAAGTTCATTGGTTTGGAGGATGTTTAGAAATAGGTAAGTAAAGTTTGTGCACGACCCTATGGGAAAGTCTCCCTAAGATCCCATCCTCGGTTATTATTATAATGACAATGATGTCCAATGATAGTAGATTATCTGCTCTTTATGGTTTGTGTATTATCCAGTTTGAAAAAGAGAAAATATATTTTGTAGTCGAATGTTAATACATGGTTATCATCATGAGTCTTTATCATCCATCTTGAGTGCATTATTTTGGAAATCTGCTGAACGAATAATTAGCAAAGGACATCACACCAGTCACACTTTCGTGTCAAAACTGTGTGGCGCCCTCTACAGTCCAGAGTGATTTTATAGTGATGAAAGTCGGGGGCTGGACTGTTCCTGTTGGCAAAGTGAGATTGTTTCTGCTTGTCCGCTGAATGACCGACCAATATAGCTTGGAACAGCTGATGAACCAGCTAAATTGCGTGTGTAATAGTAGCAGACCTCATTGAAATCTCAACAGTGTTGCAGTTTCACGCACATAAACCCAGACATATCTTCCAGTCATGGAGAATCATGTTGGAGTGAAAAGGCTAGACCATTCTGGGCGCATTTTTGCAGTGATCTCATACCAAATAGCCAAATAGTATCAAGCTTGACTAAAAGCAACACATTATTAAGTTATTGCGCGTCACCAGTTGGCTTCTTGGTACAGCACCGATCTCCTATAGTTCATACCTAGTCGCTGTCCACACCATCGCGCTGTCAAGCTACAAGCTTAGATGACGGTTACTGAAGCAGACATAGAACATGTTGGAATAATTGCAGCACAATGTGGTAGGTTTGTTTTTCCTTCAATAGATCGTAATTGGGGATACATATTTGAAACAATTGAGAAGGGTACTCATTTTGCTTGTGTGTAGATTGTAGTCGCTTTTTAAAGTTTGCAATATTTTATTCTGTATAACTGCATGTGACTTCTTGATGTCAATGCACGTTAATGCTTTATAGGCTGCATGTATCAAATACGGCAAACAGAAATATGTTTATCAGCTAATTGTTTTTCTCAACTCATTCAATCATGTATTGATTTCTTCGGTATTCTATTTTAAATTGTTTCCAGTCCTATACCCTGATCATAATCATCTTCTGATTCCTAAGAAGAATGTAATGGTTATACCAATCATATTTTTACAATGTTACATGACACCCGATCGACTCCCCACATGTCAGCCCAATTATGTTGTATTCCTGCACATGTTATGAGTAAGATGGCATCCAATGTATCAAATCAAATTCCCACTGCCTATACATCACATGTTGAAGCATTGGATTTAATCATGGCACATGATTTTTGCCCCCAAATTCTGGGAATTTAGAAACATTACAAAATTATGGTCGATATTTATGGTGCACCGAAGCATTGTGTCTGTAATGAAGTACAGAAAAACAAATCAGTAGATATTGACATATTACATCCAAGCCAGAATGGCGTACTGTCTAGCAACACAGACAAATTCAAGAAGGACTAAAATTGTTGACCTGGGTATTCCTCAACTAAATATTATTATAATTCATGGTTTGCTCCTTTTCCTTGAAACGTATAACCTCATTCGGAATCCCTCATTATTATGCTATCATTTACGAGATGTGGTGCCTTGTAATCAGCATGAAGTGGCTGCTTGGTAATGCACTGTATTTTATTATCACTGGATTACTTTGTATTTCATGGATGAGCAAGCGCACGAGCGGCTTCACTTTATAATTGTTTACACAGTGACAAATGCTACAGCTTGTGGATAATTAAAACCATAAAGTGCTTTGGCACTATAGCCAACTAGCCAACCTTTGGCAGTTGATGATATAACTCCTCTATGTAATATGATTATAGAGTAAACAGTTCACACAGTAGTCACAAAAATCTGCTTTCCAAACTGAAAAATTTTTCAAAATTATTTGTTGCCTGATGCATTGAATGGCGTCGCGTCGGCGTGGCACTAATGGCGCATCATTATCAATATATAATGCCTATTAAATAATTGAAAACGTTTCACGCTCTTAATGAGGTCATTTCTAGTATTGTGATCTTTGTCTTCATCCTTGGTTATTTTAAGTCACTTCTATAAAGTTCACCTTCTTGTGCTTCACAGTGCCATACAACGACATAATAATTCGTCAGGTCTTGATACGCTCGAATAAATGGCGTCTCATATTTCTTATTAATCTCAATCACTGTATTATAAAGGCCATATACATTACATATTCATTCACCCCACACCAAGTGCGACTTTATGTCACTGAGGAGTGTCCGACTATATAGAGCTTCGTTGCAGAATCTGTAGCTGGAAAATGCAATCATTCAAGCATACATTAATTTAAAACTCGAAACTGAAAAATGTCCATAATGTTTCAATTACTCTCATGCCACAGTACGCATTTCACATTGCGGCTTCACAAACCATAGCCCTGATGTGAATATGAATAATTAGGCTAACCTTGCTCAGATGATTGGAAATTATTTATGATGCAGACACAATTGTAGTTTCCTTGAATATTTTATTTAATGATGATTGATTCAATTTGCTACAACTATATTACCTAAGTGCTATACCATGACTAGACTTGACATCTAGCATTGCAAATTGTTATATTATACATTGATGTTTCCATTACTGGAACCCTTAATTAATATCGTAATAGATTTCTGGATTAGCGTATTCACGTGGCCCATAAATCTTTTCAAACTAATCCTTTGTAATTGGTCAAGCTACATTTGATAACTTAATGATAATGTAGATAGATAGATTGCCGTGTCAGTATACAGGAATAACATCATCGGTCACTGTACAACACCAATAGCGCTCCGCACTTACGCTATAAATAGCACCGGATCTCTGACAAACATTGCAACCATGCACGTGTGTGGGTGTGCGCGTCCATGTACACTACGCGTGTTAGACAATGTTTGTCTGACAGCCGGGGATTTTGTGACGTCATTAGTGCGGAGCGCTATTGAGTACTTATTGCTTTACTGTTATTATTGCATGATGGTTGCTCATACTAAATCAAGCATGGGGAACGTGGTTGGAATTTGACGTTGATATTGATTAAAAACAGTAGCCTCAGTGAACCAGTAATACTACCCTGTCTATAGCCACGCTAGGGTGGCTTCAATGGATCAATCTTGTATTGCTTGAGAGAGTTTTCTACATGATTTCTGCAAAATATCTAATATTGCGACGAGCATATTATATGCACGTTAGCGATCAATCGTTAATATCCTTAGTAGTTTGACACAAATAAATCTATGAGATAAATTTCTTGCAGTTTACCATTTATGCAGGTTCTCTTTCATTGCTGCTTTTGTTTATTTTACGTACTTTAAGTAGGAGCAAAAAAGATCAAATCAAACAAAATCTATAGAATTTGTTTTCATAATTGTGACAAATCACACGGCACATACACAATAGACACAACTGCTTATCGTGTTGGTTACGCCGGCCAATACTTTTAAAGCGTTAATATTTTGACCGTTAAGCACTCAATGCCTAGCAATTAGTTAAATGCAGTTATGACATATTAGTCATTACTGACAGCTGTCCTTTCAATCAACAGCAGTATTCTACTTGATTTGTCCAATTAAAGTATCCGGTATTGTTCCAGGTTTCCATTATACACAGACTATGTTACCATTGGCAACACAATATCGCTAAACAAGATAACTTCCTGCTTTGGTGTTTAGCTTGGACACTACGATTATTAAGGTCAGTACAAGCTGTATGGCACTATATAGGAGAGGTTTCAAATGAAGAATGTTTTATCATAAATGAAAGTTGTGATAGCTTAAGAAATACACTATTACGGCTATGTGATGTGACTGTTTTACACGTAGTAAAACCTGCTGTGGTGATTGTACTTCCATCAAATACAACTCACCATTCTTCATTTGTCATTTCCTCTCAGACCATGATTATAAATTCATATAGGTCAATGACGTATGTTTTATGAATATAGGATTTCATATGCACCTGGAATATGCTCCACAAAAATACAGGATTTGCTGACGACAAGATATATATGGGCCATGGACTGATTAAAACGTCCAAATGAGAAATAGACGTTAAAAATAAAGAATCATTGTGATGACCACGTACACAGTGGAATGATTGAGATATAGGCCTACAATGATTATACTTCTGAGCCTTCAGTCAACATGAACCTTGTGCAAATTCACGTCATCTTCTCAGAAGATTGAGATTTGAGATACGATGACGATGTTACGAAATACCCACACCTAGTATCGACATCTTGCACCAAGCACTTGCACACTGCTTCCCACGCCTCTTACCATTTAGGACACATAGTATAGCATAGGTAGGATCATTGTCCTTATATTTCTTTGCCTTCTATACTCAGTGAATTCTAGCGGAGCTAGGCAACTAGTAAGTTAATGGATTTTGTTTAAGTGAGACACTGAAATAGATGAATTAATTACATTGTTTCTGCAGTTAGATATAAACGATTAAGTTGAATTCAGTGAACCATTAACAATTCTGCCAACAAATCACATCTTGACAATTAGAGACAGTGCCCAATAGTAATTACAGATCTATGATAATAGATGATTTATTAATTCATACCTGATATGAAATGTCTGCTATTGCCAAATGATCAGAGTTTAATCTCATCATATAGAATTTGCTCACTGCAATGGGCACGCAGTGTCCACTTAATTACATCTTGAAGGAATATCTGTTATGATTGAAGACATAACATCTACCCCCTCTTTGTCTGCCTCTCATCTCATCAGATTATCCCCACGTTAACTGCATTATTTCTTAGTCCTAGATAATCAGTCTTATATCTTATGAAGAATTTTAATTTCAGAGTGCTTTGTAATGATTTGTGTAGTTGCTTAATTCAACTGAGTCTGTGTTGTGCAAAAACAGTGGAAACAGCATTATACCACCCTCGCATTATACATGGTATCCTATTGCATTGCATGGCATGGCATAGTCTCAAAGCATGACATCATATCATCTGTATATGCCGTATATGACACTAGAATAATTAAATCAATGATATTTATTTGGTGTCTTATTCTGTTCACCATATAGGATGACGTATAGGATCAATGCGCGTGCGCTGAGACAGGACAGAGTGATGTCTCTTGACCATGTTAGCTGGAGGTTGCACATCACGTTTGCTGTGGATTGCATTGTTTTCTCAATCAATAGAAACCCTACTAAGCTCAGGCACCTTGCACTTGTCATCTACTACATCTAGTTTGAACAACACGCAAACGTTATACTTTTACATCTTGGATGAAACGTGTTTTCATTTGAGCTTGTCCTACCTTCCTGTTGAGAGATCAGTAATGGAATATACCTGAGGTATTTGGAGAGGCGTTGTCTGGACTTGGTAATCTAGCCACGTACGACAGGTGTAAACCAAGATTGAACAAGACACTGAGTGATATACGAGTTCTACTTTCTATAATAAGAAGCTTGATATGTTTCCTACGCTGAAAGTATCTCATTTCTCGTGGGAGGTCTTCGTTTGTATCTCTTTGCCTGACATGATTTGGAAGATCTCCAGAAATAAATCCCAAGGATTTGGATTCTTGTTTTCACCACCTTAGCTGTCGTATAATATTACTGGAACCGTATACTCCTAAAGAACAAACAATTCCCTGTATTAATCAGCAAGATTCTCAGGATCACAACTTGACAGGATTTCAAGCAGTTTCTCAAATCATTCATCAAATTCATCGGACAAACAATCGGAATGAACGAAACACACATAGAGAAGTTGTTTTTCGTCAAGTGGTTTGGCTTCTGCTTAGCAACTAATGAGATGGTTTCTTAGCAACGCATCAATGTCTAAACCTTCCTGCGGTTTCAGCGGCGGCTGATAGTGCAGTAAGGAGAATATACTGGAATGTACACTCAGTTGGTGTTTCTTTTTATCCAAATCGAAGTAATTCATGTGCCGATTTGGCAGTAAAGATGTGCACTGAAATGTACGGAAACGTTTCATGTTATGAACATTCCATCTCCAGATACATGCAAGCCTTCTTGAACAGTATCAATATGATATTGATCATATGCGGGAACTCACTAGCATTGCTAATTGTGTATCGGACTAAAGCGCTTCAAGATGCCGCGTTTTGTTTCCTTATGAATCTAGCAGTAAGCGACCTGTTGCTAGGTATTATTAGTCAACCTCCTTCTCTGTACTATGCCATAACTTGCCATTGGCCCTGGGGTGAAGATGGTTTCTACTGCCAGTTTGTTGGGTTCTTCATATGTTTATTATGTTCTGTATCTATTATATCTCTTGGATTAGTAAGTTTTGAGAGATATAATTACACTGTCCATCCATTCAATCATATAACTAAGTTTACATTCCGTAGATCTTTGAATGCTTGTGTTGTTGTGTGGATCTATGCTGCCATTGCATCAGTTTTTCCTGTGGTTGGATTATGGAATGGTATAGGATTACAGCCCTATAATGCTCTATGTAATATCCAATGGGAGGTGGAGCCTATATATCTCGGTGCTATGGTATTATTTGTATTACTTCCATCATGGGCTCTTATTACATTTTCATATTACAGAATCGTGAAAGTAGCGCGTAAAGCTCGTAAGATTGACACCATTAAACATCAATTAACACTAGGTGCTTCCATTTCAAATATTAGCACCAATATTCCAAATATTCAAGACAATAATAGTTCCCATGGAGACAGCACAATCAGTTCCATTCAGTGCACATCATCCAAAATAACTCAGAGAAGACGTCCAAACTTGAAGAAGAAGAGACCAAGTAATAACAAATGTACGATTACTGTAACGTTATTAGTGGGTACATTTGTTGTATGTTGGTCTCCATATGTTATTGTTAATATAATGCAAGCAATGAGTTGTTCGCCTCTTTCATTTTGGGTAGTGGCACTCGCTCAATGGATGTGTATATTCAACAGTGCATGTAATCCTATCATTTATGGGATTACAAATAAAACATTCCGTGAAGGTGTTAGTAAATTTTTCCAAGGCTTAAAATTTTGGAAACGATACTAGAATTATTATGAAAACTTTACTAGACAAACCTGTTGCGTATAGCCGTGTTTGACGTATGACCCCTCAGTACTTCAATGATTGGTTTATTATCCCATTGAAACCAACCTACAGGTCTAACACACAGGCTTTCCCGTCTGTATCAAGTCTGTATCGCGGGTAGAATTTAGAGATTTTTTTTGCCCGTGGTTGCCCGTGGTGGAAAATGTGCAAAATTGTCTCACCCGCGGTTTTCCCGTGGTATGCCCGCGGAACAACCGCCGGCGACTATTTCGCGTCCTCTTCACGGGTGAAGCGCGGCGGTACGGCGGCCTCATCGCGGATGAAGCACGGCGGTAATGCGGTCTACCACGGGTTGCAGGCAAATCCCGCTTTTTTTATATACCTAAAATCAGACGTTGTATGGCCGTGGACAATCGTATTTTGGAACGTGTACAAGACGCCATTGAACGTGATTAAGCCGGTATTAGGCCGCTCTGTATACGCTGAGAAAGGCGTCTTACCGCGTGTAACCACGTATGAACCGCTGCCGTAGCACGTCCTAGCACGTTCGTTCAGCGTCTGTACCACGTCTGTAGCGCGTGTTTACCACGTGTGCCGCCCGCGGTTACCCGTGGTCTAAATTTTTGAGCAGCGCAAAACTTTTTCGAGCGGTCAACCGCGTGTGAATTTCTTAGCGCGTGTAACGCCGGGTAAAGTACGGCTGTAACGCGTCTTTATCTCGACCTCAAAGCGTCCAACAGCGTCTGCTTCACGGGCAGTAATTTTTGGCCGCGATACAGACGTGATACAGACGGGAAAGCCTGTGTGACCGCCCCTTAACAGGGATAGAAACAAAATACTTTCATGTAAGCCAAACAGTGTTCAGAGTGACCTTTGTGCAGCTCACATACTCGGCCTGATTACATAGAATCCCACATGACCAAGTCAACACAATTTCACTGAAAGTTGCAATGATTATTATTCCTAAATAGATGAAAATAACTGAGCCTTCTACACTCAGGGGCCGGCATTTGCATTGAAAGCAACTATCCAAGTAAACATGCAAAAGATCCTAGAAAATCACATTCATTTATAATGCATTAATGAGCATAATAAATGAGAATTTCGCGTGATACATTATAGTCTACTTAATGGTACAAAATGGACAAACCGGACCTATAAAATGGGTAAGTTGCTTGGAACACGAGACAGTATATTGCATTGTCTGTCATGTATCGTTAGATCTGGTGGTTTTATACCCGTATGTATGTGTGTTTCTTGATTGGATGGTACTCTGATTGACGATACAGAAAAAAAAAAATTGAGAATGATCGCAAAAATGTATCATCAAAAGTAGTGACTCGATTTTAAAGAATGAAATTCTCTGCTAGTGTAATGAATTTAAATTTAACTCTCCATAACAATCGATGTATATTTCCAATGTACCATCCATCAGTAACATTTTATAGAGTAACATGTATAACTGCAATGAGTTTAAAGAGAGTTGAAGTGCTATCATAAATTATGCAGGGCTTGACTGTGCCACATGCTGAGAACATACCACCTTTCACCTTCAGCTCAATCGTGCTGTTTTGCCGATTTCAGCTTCCCGGGCTACAGACCGTCATGGTTTATGTCTGTTGAGTTCAAAGACTTTATGTCTATGTCTAGTAATATCAAAGGTTGGAAACAGCATAAAATTATTAAAAGAAGATTGTGTGTATATCACTCTATCAGTAACATTATGTATCGCTAAGTTTCATTGTGTATTGAATATTGTAACCATAGCTAGGCGTGACCGTCCGTGTGTATCCGTGTTTTTACATAATAATTGGTTGCAAATCAATGGCCTAATTCATGACGAACGTGCTTATCAAGAGTATGAATGACGTGGTTCATGTTCTTACTGAGATAAAACTGATTTGAAAATGCTAGATGTATTAGACATTTGTGTGTCTTGGATGTATAGTTCAGCTAATTCAATTCTTCCAAACGACCCATTTGTATTACGTGTATTTATTGTTCCTGAAATACATTGAGCATGTACATAATACATAAGTAACCAAACAATGGAGAGAATAAAATGGCAGCATAAGGTTTACTATGGGTACAGATTGTTCACTTTCATTTCAATTGAATGACTGCATGTTTGCTTTGGGTGTTTACCTACTTGTACGCAACCGAGTTAGTTTACACAGTTTACACAGAATTATATAAAATGAATACAGATTGGTAAACAATTTGTAGCAAATTTAATTTGTGAAATATTTGTATATGCAGGTCAACCTCCATTGAAAACTCCAAATTCATTAGCATATTTATGTTACTGTCTTTGTAGTGCAGCTAATTATAATTCATTAATCACCAAAATAGCTATTGTATGAAATTAAAATCAAGTATTTTTACCGTACGAACCGCTGTTGGATTAATGTTCTTAACATCCGCTTCCAACACCAACCAAGATAATGTATGAACCCTTGTTTATATGTTAAAAATATTACAAAATGTTATGCCATTATAAATAATACTTGTAGTAGATTTGTAGTAGTGTCGGGCTCATACCCAACTCACCCACTTGATCCCAAAATCCTACAGGAATTCAACTCCATGATGTTTACTGAACTTAAAACGGCTAATAGGTATTAGTATCAACCAAGTTCCTTTTGAATAGATCGGCAGATTGGAGGAATTTGTTAAGGTAGTTGGTTAGTAAAGGGGAATTGGATTCCACATCATCTCCAAGCTGATTGCCATGCATTTAGCCTCGGTCTCCTCAGCCTCTAGCTCGGGTGCACGTCGGCTTATGGTCTCGGTTTCGCAGCAGACTGTCATTTTGGATGACATTTCTGTCAGGTGGTTGCTCGCCTCAGTGAGACATGGCATTGCCACCACCTTCAACATTTGTCTGCTTGTTTGTCTGTTCTGTCAGGTGGTTGCTCACATCAGTCAGACATGGCATTGCCACCACATTCTACATTTGTCTGCTTGTTTGTCTGTTCTGTCAGGTGGTTGCTCACCTCAGTCAGACATGGCATTGCCACCACCTTCTACATTTATCTGCTAGTTTGTCTGTCCTGTCAGGTGGTTGTTCACCTCAGTCAGACATGGCATTGCCACCACCTTCTACATTTATCTGCTTGTTTGTCAGTTCTATCAGGTGGTTGTTCCAATTCCCTCAATCTTATGACTTTTGTCTCTACCAGGAATGTTCTAGCTCCTTTTTCCCTGCTACATTGAGCATCTGATATTTGAGCCATTTATACCTGAGTGTCTTTTAGACTTCTCAAGAAGGAAATTTTCTGCCAATTAATTGAAAATTAATTCCATCCTCTCCCAGGGTTTCTCCGGGGAATCATGCATCTCCATAATAATAATAAACACGCGAGTCTAAAGTGAAATCCAATCATGATTTGAAGCCCGGGCATATTGTTTGGAATTGGCAGGGAGGTGGGGGTGGGGCTCGGGAAACAAATGGCCATAGGACTATAATATGAAGGGGTTTTGCTGTGCTACCTTATAATGAGGGAAATTATGTGAAGCAGTAGATATTATTTTACAGGTAGCTTGGCTTTCGACATGCCATGCTTTTTTGTATAATATCCGTCGAGGTTCTGTCATATATATCAGGTTCATATTGCCCAATCGTTGAATGACTGGTGTTAATTGCCAACTCAATAAAACAAATTGTAGACGAATTTGTGAAATGGATGTATTGATATTGCATGAAACAGGCCTAGGCTTATAGGTATGTTGTTCCTAGGGGAAAAAAAGATGAGAACCTACATTATGTTCATTAATATACAGTATGGTCGTATTCATTAACAAAATAGTTCGATGTATCAAGATGACTATGAAGGTCTATATATTATTGCACACGAGACATTTCATGACAATTCAGAATGCTCAATGTTCCTGAAGGGTTGAGACTTAGGCCTATTGCATACAATGCTTCATTACACAGTGATCTGTCACCATGTATTTATTAATATCGCTGATCCACACCTAAACAAATCTCAAAAACAAACACTACTGCATTGATCAAACCTTTGACATATTAATCGAAAACTCTTCCCACAATGCATGGAAGGAATGACAGAGTGAACTGAATGTGGTATATATCCAAATTCAATCAAGTTGTAACAGACTGGTATTTATTATTAATAGGCATAATGTCAATGTGTGCTATAAATAGCGTGGAGAGCTCCAATCTAATTAAGCAATCTATAATTCTAGACTCAAAATATTCTATAATGCTCATTGGCTATTTCTATATGCCGAGAGTAACGTTTCTGAACCCCCCCCCCCCCCCCCAACTAACTGTTGACGGTTGGTCAATGTTCATACTGCCCCCTTGGTTACACAAATACACATTAATCCTTGTATTCAGTATGAAACGTCAGATCCTGTGCCAGAGCCTATCCATGTATACCTTAGCAGGCTTCATACGTCATCCTAATTGAAACTGACCGTGACCAACAAGTGGAATGCCACCCCTGCCCCCTTATCATATTTTCCTTGCTATCACTTTAAACGATTCATTGATTTTCTAGCCTCCTTTGAGCCTAATGCATCCCGACGACTGCCTTCCTAAGCCCGCTCCCTTTGGTCAGGGCGGCGTCATTAGTCGTGTGCATGCATTTGTTTGCAAGTTCAATGTGAACATACTGTGTGTACGACGTAAGGAAGGCAAGGAGGACCGTGCAGGCGAACAGCGACCTCGCGCGGTCTGAGAAAATAATATTTGTATGCAAAGCGTCTGAACCGCATAAAAATCAGCACAGCATTATACTCAGTGCTTCAGTGCACTGTAAAAAAATTTCATGCACCGACTAAGGTGGGATTCGAACCCACGACCTCCTGCTGTAATACTCGTGCTGGTGTCATACCACCAGACCGCCAAGCTAGCTGGGGTTAGCAGGTTAAGGTTCATTGGTGTTCATTGTCTCCAGTACCTCACCGCCTCCACTTTGGAAAATTACTGCACCTCGTGAGTCCCCTCAAAGATTGCACCAATGGCTTGCCCCACACTAGGGCAGAACTTGGCTATATCAAGGGCTACCTCTGGATTATAACTATATCTCTCTACCTAAACACAGAACTTGTACCACTACTTCAGCAACAACTTCATTGAACTCACAACTTCAACTGCCTTTTCGATTATCACTAATCTTTATTATTGGTTATAGTATTGATTATTACATCGATTATAGATCAATTAACTCAAATAGTTCAAACTGGTAAAGCACTTTGGTCACACAGACACAGCCTCTAGCACAGCAACTTATTATACAATCTAGCGTGTACAACATCATATGTATACTGGTAATGAAGCAACTCTTTAATTTAAAAAAATGAATCAATTCAACATCTTATCACGGAAATGTAATGAATTATTCTCATATTTTGGCACTTTATGGTGTAATTTTAATTCATGATTTCAATTTAAAAGGGGGTCAACAAAACCTCATTACATTGGTTAAAATGGTCTATTTGAATTCATTGTCATGAAAGTATAATCCACACATTATTCTGAGTATCAATATATCCCTTTCCATTGGTGGAATCTTTCGAGGTTTTTCTCATTTTCTCATTTTCGCTGTTAATTTCTTTCAAATTGGTAATCTGAAAACAAATAGATTAAATTAATGAAAAACTCAAAATTTCCAGTGGTTTCTATGTCTAATCCTCCTTGCTTCTATGAGTGATCAGCCCAGTGAAGTAGACCTTGGTACCGAGGTCAACCTGAATCCACTGATGTAAATCAACTACCCCGGCACACCAAGCAGCAGCAGAACCTATCCAACCAATGACATGAATAAGCAACAATCAGTCCTTTAACCACCGCAGGACATTATTTCTTTTTATATTATCGTATATGTTTGAAAGTGTACATGTCGAGTGGACTGGTGGCTGTACTGGTCAGTGATTTCTTAATCGAGTAATTCATCCAATTTTCTTTTCTGGTTAATTATCAGTGACAGGAGATGAAGAAAAATAGTAAAGAGCTTTCATGCTTCACCTGTTGTACTTGGGCGGGCTCTTTGAGGTGCGCAATAGTTCTCACCAGTACCATGACGAGATGAAGCAGTGATGCTAGCATCAGGGATGCGACCATCCTCCATACCAAGAGGCTCGCCTTCAACCGAGCACTGAGGGCCACCTGTTGCAAACGCGTGAAATAGATTCCCATAAATGTGTTAAGAGCTGAACGGTAGGTATTCTGAAGACTATAATTTATGTAAAACAAATTCTCTTTAAAGTCTCATGACACCATTTTCGGCACACTGTAAAATCCGTATAAAGAAGTTACACGCATCCGGTGTTTGAATGGTAAAAATAAAGTTAAAAGAGGATAGCATAATATTAAATGTAAAAAAAGATAAAGGTGTTTTTACAAGTATTCAAATTATGAATACATTTTAAGCATATTGAACGTCTGTAATCATTCGACCAGAAATTAAACAAAGGCGTATACCTTTACCCGAATCAAGGAAAACTGCTAGTTATCCTTATATGTTGTGCTTTATTCTCTTTTTCAAAAACCAAATTAGAATCGTAGTTCAAATGTCAAATGTTTATTTTATATTTTTGGTAAATCAAACAATGAATCTCGTATTTTCATTCCAATTCGTTTATTTAAATATTTATTTATTATCATTTTTATTCAGAGCTTTCATGCAATTACACCCAATAATTATTATTTGTAGAATTGCAAAGAAGCTTCTCAACTTCAAAGATTTATGTATAGCGGGCGTAGTTCATATATCAATTAAAATGAAATCATTTAACAGAACAATCCCTGGCACCTTACCTTTGCTTTTCTTCTTTCGGCAGTTTTGTCTGAAATTTGCAAATGCTTTGTCTCTGAGCGTGGCAGCATCATCACCGGGTTCAGCAACGGTCAAGGCACCACACGACTCTCCACGTACACGAATGAGCAGCAAAGAGTAAATGGCCGCCAAACAAACTGGTAGGATGAAAACCACAAAAGAATTCTGGATCCGCATCTTGGATTCAATCAATCTCGCATCAATGCGAACAACACGTGAAGAATCAAATGGACTGATAGAACGGCACTTGAAAGAGAAAAAATAACTTTATTGGTTTTCTTTGGAAAGTAGAACTGAAACCATTTATAAATCAGGTGAATTTGATATCAGTAGTCTTCACTGTCTCATGCACAAATTCCATATGAATAAAACGTCGCTCATCAAATCATGCATCTACCTCAATGCAGACCAAAATCAATATTGATGACAATGACTGTCTTTATCCTTCTTTGAATGGTTTGTTTGTTTGGGTATTATATCCATGGCAACGTGATCGATTTGAATCAAGTGATTTAAGGCAACCTTGTACGATGGTCATAACACACGGCAAGGCATATATGCCTATGCATAGGGCACCTATAATTGTGTCTCTGTTTCCCTAATTTAGCAAACTATGATAATTTGGAAGCATCGCCCACACACAGTATAATACGCCGAGGACAAGTTGTTTTCGATCGATTTTCTATTTCATTCACGGTAAGACGCAGCACAATGCATAAAGGATGGACCTATTATTAGAAAAATTTAGTCTATTTGCAATTAAAATGAATTTAGGCCTACAATATACGCCAGCAAAATACCGTTCGTTTGCATTGCGCTCCCCTCCCCAACCTGCCTCCCCGACGAGATATGATTGAGATTCGGGAAGTAGCAGACGATGGGAAGAAAATTAATTTGCCAAACCAATGATAATTCTATACAGATAATTGTAACATTCAGTAGATAACCCATCAGATGGATCAGAAACAGCAACGTAACACAGTGATTAAATTAAAACATAATGACGAACATTGATGATACAATGCTAATAAAAATCACTCGAAAAACATTACATGGTCTAGCTGCATGGTTCCATCATGAGCGAAATTGATTGCACGGATGAGAACCGCCTTGGCCATCAGAAAGAGGTTAATAGAGAATCTAGTCATGGCGCCTATTCACTGTGGTGTATTCAAGACCTGGATTGACTGCCAGCTGGTTTGTTACGGGTTTTAATTTTTGTGCCGCCAATTAACAAAAGTGCTGCTATTATCGGTCAAAGAGTTGATTAGTGAACGGCATGTCAGTAAATTTTGTTTCGTTTTATTTCATTTTAATTCATTCCATTTCCGTGGAGTGGTACTTTTTCAGTCCTATTCATCTATTGAGCAGTTGGGGTTATTTATATAATTGCGAGATTTTTTTTTTTTTTTTAGGCGGGGTGGCTCATGGCATACTGAATGTTCACCCAATCGTCTTTGAAAATCGGAGATTGCAGCTTTATCTTTTATTTAGCTGTGAGTTTTTCGTCTTATTTTTTACTTATTTCTTTCTTTCTCGATTTATTAATTTGTTTATTTCAGTTGGTTATGATTTAACATGACGGCCTGTTTTTTTTTAATCACTTGGTCACTAGTCTTGGTCCAAGACTGTAAAGCTCGATAACGGACCCCATCGTGCCATTGCGCCCTCTCGTGACTCTCATTTGACCCAGCTGCTCGCATTACAGTCTTGGGCATTTGCTTTAAACCGGGGCGTGGCCTTTGTATGCCAATTAGGTACCTTATTATGAATATTTATGATTTACGTTGAAATGCAAAATAGGATGCCAAGCGGGCCGTGGGAGCGTCACGGTTGGAGCTGCTGAAATGTAAACAAACGCGAGACAGTCCGCGTCCAGACAGTCTCGGCCATAGACATTATAAAAAACCTTATCTTTTGTCTCAGCGCGTGGTTTAACAGTCTGAGCTGCATGGTTCCATGCTTGTTGAATCGCAGACAAAACATGGCGGCTACATTCAAATCCATGCGATAGTGTCTCGTTTGTGGAAAGCTAGAGTTAATTACGCACCCACAATTAATGTTGTGTTAATTAAATAACACCAGCTTTCATGTTGTATTTACCATAATAGAAATAGATCGTGTGTATAGTAACAGTGTTCAATGCCCTCGTGCATCATGCATGTCCGGCTATGCGATGAAAAGTAAGTATACTATCATGACAACTATAGCAAGCAGTTGGCAACGCAGACATTTGAATTCCCCACGACAGTACCACCGCGCACCGTGACTATTCCCGATCCCACGATCGACACCGAAGCATAGTACAGTACTAGTCACGTACGATACTGCATTAGTATGGTACACAGAGGTCATTCGTTACAGGTCATCCATATTCATTAGATACCGATTCAACTGGATATTTGCGGGCGCTGATTGGTTCCTCCGGAAATCCGAGGAAATATAAAGAAAAAGTTAAACAATTCATAGCAAATTCCCAAGACTGTAATGCGAGCAGCTGGGTCAAATGAAGTCACGAGAGGGCGCAATGACAATATGGGGTCCGTTATCGAGCTTTACAGTCTTGGACCAAGACTACTTGGTCACTGGCAGTTGCACCCAACCATTCACACAGTAAATAATCGCGACTATTTGCGAAAAGACGCACTACTAGTGCGACGCGCTCCAAATCGCGATTATTTGTGTCCCCAAACAAATAAGCGAGACTATTTGGGTCTCGCTGCAAATCGCGATTATTTGTGTCCCCACATAAATAAAATCGTAAGAACGTGCCTTATTTCAAACTTTCCTGACATTCCCACCGAACAAGGCACGTTCTCACACGCCAAAAAGCGCGACTATTTGGGTCGAGATTTTATTTATGTGGGGACACAAATAATCGCGATTTGGGGTGCGACAAGTTTGGAGCGCGCTCCAAATCGCACTAGTACCGCGTCTTTTTGCAAATAGACGCGATTATTTGCTGTGTGAATGGTGTACCAAAAAATAATACCGTTATTTATATCCCATCATGAAAGGCGGTCCCGCGAGTTTAGCACAGGATGCAAATCGTACCGGTATGATTTCTATCAAACTGCCCGTGCGCAGTGAAGCGTGAACTTGGCATGCATCCTGGGCTTTACTCGCGGGCCCGCCTTGCATGATGGGATATAAAAAACCGGTATGTTTTGGTGCACCGTTCACACAGCAAATAATCGCGACTATTTGCAAAAAGACGCACTATTAGTGGGATTTGAAGCGCGCTCCAAATCGCGCTTTTTGGGTGTGTGAGAACGTGCCTACTGAGGACACGGCTTTTTAATTAATAATAGGTTTCCCCGGTCATTTTTGGCAAGTAGCGGACAATTTACACGCCGTGTCATTCCATTTCGCGTGAAACTGCAAGGCACCTCAAAATAGTCATTCGATTTCATTTTATGTGCAAGCAATTGTTCACTACCGTCAGGCGAATAAATGGAATCGCCTTTCAATTTAAAATTATATTCGAACAGCAGTCAAATTCGCAACGGTTTTTGGCAGCGTGCGCTTATTCCTTTCAAATTCGTTTTGGGGCAGTAACTTTTCTGTGAATTGTTCAGCAAATTTAGCGTTCTGTCTTAAATTATGAATGTACCTTAAGAATAAAAATGGTATAAAATGGTTCAAATCTTGTTTGGAAACCACGTATGTGATGTCCCCTAACGACAATTAATTGTTTGTAATTGAAACAATCCTCGAAAAAAATGACAGCTTACGGTCGCCATACGAGACAATATCTAATGTTGACGGCTGATTGATGCATTCGAATGATTTAGATTACATTGTATTGATCTAGCAGTCAATTTGAACGTCATCACCATGATTTTCAATACATCCATGGCACAGATGATCTGTTCAGATTTAATTAGATGCAAGCCAGAAAATAAAGAAATAACAAATCAAAGAAATATATAAATTAAGGAAAACAGGGGAAACGACAAAATATACAAAGAAATAAACAAATAATAGGCGTAAAGAGGTTTGCATTTGTTTGCTCATTTTGCAAAATTGGTTGTCTCAAAACGAAAACGTAAGTAACGATCTGGTGTACTAAATTGAATACCGATTTTGCATAACTAAATTGAATGACTGTTGAATTTAATTGAAGGCAATCTATATAAATACGGATGCATCAAAGTGAAATCGAGTGACGGTTTAAACCGAGGAGGCAAAATCACGTCAACACGAATGCGTGAAAATGAAATTGGCCGCTCATTTTGCCGAAAATGACCGGGAAAACCTATAAATTCATCAAATAACCAGAAGGGGAACTGGCTGAATTTAAAGTCATTGAAAATTGAACACAGACTGGAGCTCGAACCAGCGATCGACCTCCTTAACACCGTACAGGCGCTCTTCCAACTGAGCCATCCAGCCCTACGTTGGTGGTGACCCTAATAGTCAATTATCTTTGTTCGTAATTAAAAAGCCGTATCCTTTTAAGCGATCCCCTATGTACGAAACGAACAAAGAGAAATTACTCTTTTAGAGATGGAATTCCCTAGTTTAGTCTTGGTTCGAGACTTTCCCCGGTTATACGAACCGATTCCCCTCACTGACCTGCACGCCCGTATCGTTCAGTACGTGTGCGTGCGGATCAGTACGGGTAATCGGTTCGCACGTTCGAGTATCCACATCATCAACGTACGTCGTGAATCAAGACTATGAAAGCACTATATTATTGACAGTTTGACCACAGCCCATGCACCAAATCATGGGTGTCGATCGGGGTGATTGGGGGGGGGGGGGGGGGGTATATCCCCCCCCCCCCCCCCGATATTTGAGGTGGGGGATGGGATTGTATTATAATCCCCCAATATTTCGCGGTTGAACGTCATTTAATACCGACAAATTATCTAATATAATAAGGAAAAATAGGAATTTAGAAAGACAATAAATTTAACTTGTTCGCACTTGTCGTTCTTATCACACATTTATAAAAATATTACATGATCCTTGTTCTTTCTGTGTCTTCGCAGTGAATTTATACAATGTTTAATTCTTCTGAATATCGTTTTGAAATGGTCTAATATGTGACTTTTAGACTGTTTTTTTCTCAAGTCCCTGGTATCGGAGGGGTATCCCCACTGCTACACCAAGTCACCAACTACCCTCGAACACCCCCCACCCCTTCGTTGCTACGCTCCCTCGTATAGGACACCAAATCACCAATCATCCCACAATCATGAAAAGAAATTGACACCAATGTTTTACCAATGCGATACGTCATTTGGTTAAAACACTAAATACATTGGGTTCTGATTGAAGGTATAATACGTGATTGGTAAAGGTCACAAAACAACACTCACACTTTGTCTTATCAAAAATGTAAAATAAATAATAAACATGTGTAACTTGATCTCAATCATTTCAGCAAGAAATATTTGAACGGTGTGTTACCAGCACCATCGTCATGTCGAGAAAGTTTATACGTAAATTTGTGAACATATCTGTTTGGGTATGTTACCAATCCTGTACTTTGACTTTAAAGGTATAGTATCATACTTTTTGTCAAGAAATGCATATTCATCGGAAAAACTATCAAGGGAGATACAGTATCAGTCATCTGTGAAAAGCCTGTCCCATACGGTGTCCGTGTTTTGAGAAAACAGTGGAAAACGCGCACGGTATTTTAAAAATCTTTTCACCATAATTTTTTTTAAAGATCAAACTTGTTTATGGTCAATGGTTTTAAGCTTTTCTGAATAAATACATCATTGCAGGCAGAAAACATTTAACGACGTGTTTCTACCATCACTCTCTTTGTACAAAGTACGTTATAGGTAAATCTGTGAAGATGTCTGTTTCGATGTCTGTTTCATGAAACCCTGCTAATGATTGTGGTGTTTGACATGTTTCAAAAACGTTTCCTTATCGGTTTCATTCATGTTTATCTTCTTTTCTTCTATTTCATTGCGTAGCCAGTGACTGAAATGGGGTAGAAGTGAAATAAAAGAAGGATGCGGAAAAAGGGAATGGAGGGAGAAAGGAAAAATATAGAATAATACTGACGTTTGACTTACCCCCCCCCCCCCCCCCCCGACTGACAATGCTGGCTATGCGCCTGCATTGAACCGAACAGCACGCCACGGGACTAATTGGTCGATTGGTCGCAAACCGCGGAAACGCATAGGCAACAGTTGAAAACCAAGCGAGAAATAAAATCAATTATTTTAAACGTCTATGAAATACGAGTAATAGCAAAAATCGTGGAACAAATTAGTCTTGTAGACAATGATCACGATTGCACATCATCGTGCACACTATTATAAAACCCGGTGACTGTTTGGATTCGGCAAAACTAGTAAGGCAATAAAACTAGATATGTATGGCTGTTGTAAACAGCACATCAGGGTTTTCCGCATATGTTATTATAAAGTAATATATAAATATATAAACTGTTACACTCGAACTAATAAAATATCACAAGACCATGCATCATATAATTGTTGACTTATTGCCGCACCCAAAAGCAGCATTTATTAATTACTATGTGGTGGCGGATACAAAGGTTACTTTCAACCTTTTGCATAATATAGACCTAGGCAAACCTGAAAACTTTGGTGAATTGGTGGAAATGTACAGATTTTTAAATGTTACATCTTGCCTTTGGATTTGTCAAAGAAATGCAGATTCATGGGCAAAAATATCAAGGAAGATACAGTACAGTCCGAGTTTTTTTTTCTTCAGTTTCCTTGTAGTTACAGTATTGAATAATGTCTTTTTCTGTAGTGTTATGAATGGGCTACCGTAGCACAAGCTAGTTGGTTTTTGGTTTTAGTCTGGTTCCCTCCGCAGAGAATGATTCCCTGACGACTTTCGGCCTCAATTTTGTTGTTTACATGCAACTACAAGTTACATACTACATAGGTTGCAATATTCCCCCAAAATGGACAGATTTGAGTGGGGAAATGGAAATATGGTACAAGGAGAGGCCCAAGTGAAGCAGCAGCATGGAGTAAGACTTCACGATGGTACCGACAAGGTTTGTGTAAAAACAAGAATTCAACATCCATTTGTAATAATTGGGGAAGAATTCCACTGACGAGTGACGGCCATCACTAGTGCACAACGCTATGGGACTGAGTGACAGAGGGCGTTACGAGAAAAAAGGCTACCGCTGCATTCGAAATCGAACTTCGAAGTGTAAGCCTATCATTGTAGGTAAAAAAACACTGAAAACCTTACTTTTCAGATATGCTACCCAATTGTAATACACATGAGATTGAAGTTCAATTATGACTTGCATCCAATTAGTTAACTCATTGCCTTGGAGTAAATAACCCCTTATTATTCCGTAGGGGCCTAACTAATGGCCGTCAGTGGAATTCTTTGCTTTATGAAATTACGGATTACAAGTCAACTCGCCCCCTGGCCGACTCGCCCCTTACCAACTCGCCTCCTAGCACAGAGAAAAATCCCTTACACGAATTGGCACGAACCGGCCGTAAGAGGGAGTCAAGATCATCTCATTACATTAGGGCGCCCCTTTTTATTACTGTGCTTCTCATTTCCAACTGACCCATATTTCGGGCTCAGACCGAAGAAAAAAACCCTTTTTGTTTGCCGCTGACCATCTCCAGAATGACATGTATAACGGTAATATAAATTCAAGAAAAAAAAAAAAACATTTCCAGAATTTCTGCAGACAAATGTTGTCAGCAGGCCTACATTTTTATACTTTCTATAAGTATCACAGAAATACATTTATATTCTTTTTTTTGTTTGACCAACCGACCCTCCCTCAAGGTGAACAAGAAATGAGAACCACAGTAATAAAAAGGGGGGATTCGCTAGGAGGCGAGTTGATCTGTTACCATTTTATGTATAAAATGGTTCTAAAAGGCTCTGCCCATGATGTATGCGATAATGATAATGCATGGTACATGTAAGTATGGTAAGTAGATAGGGGCATCGGACAAGTCGACCGCGGGACAACTCGAGACAATTCGACCGCAAAGACAACTCGACCCCGAGACAGCTCGACCACAAAGACAACTCAACTTCAAGACATGTCAACTCCATCTCTGCCGAAAATAATTTGATACATGTGTCACAGTGTGGTGTGCGCGCTTGACTAAGCTGAAACAATGTAAAGATGTACATGTAGGCCCTATCTGAATATATTATATTTAGGCTCTAGAGCTTAGCCTTTGAAAGTTTGCGAAAGATTCCTCTAGGATTGAAACACGTCAGGCCCTCCTAACTCCAAGCAGGACTTGATTTTTAAGGAGAGTGAGAGTGATCACTCTCCTCCGCTCTAGCTCCTTAATGTTTTCCAAGGAGAGTGAAAAAAGAGCTCCTTAACAATTTAAGGAGAGTTGCCTTTTTTCAAAACAACACATGTATACATTTTTACAGCTGACATTTACCCTTTATGAAAAATTCAAAAATGGTATTACCTTTTTATAATCTTTTATAACAGGACAAGCACAATTTTGCATGTTCTCTTTTTCTGACCCCGCACACATGTACATGTACGATATGCCAAAACTTGGTTTAGCAAGAGCTAACTGCTCTCTTCATTCACTAGTATGAGTACCGGTAGGTCCTATGTTGATTTAAGGAGTTGAATTTGCAGCTCAAACTTGGGTTTTTGTTTATAGTGAGAGCAAATCACTCTCCTAAATTCTCTGCGTTGATTTAAGGAGAGCGATTTGCAGCTCTCCTCATTTATATAAAAATAAAGGCCTGACCAAGCATTTTATAAATTTATATTCAGATCATTTATTGGCTGATTTTATGAGCAGTTTCCAGTACTAAAACTAAAAGTGACGTTGACATGACTGAAAATAATCTTCACTTTGCATATGTATACATGTAGTGTTGCACGCAAAATAATTGAAGTGCTGGGCAAAATCGGGTAATTTCATATCTGGTTACTGATTGGAAAAAAAATCAGGTTAACAGTTAACCTACATATATAATTACCTGCGACATGCGTGACATGTACATATGTACAATGTACATGTACAACATTTACAATGTTTCTTTTAGATTCAGTTTGTGAAAAGTCTCTTTTTTTCCCCTTTCAGTTTCGGTTAACGGTTTATAATGAACATTTGTAACTGAATAATTAAATCCTGGTCGGTTAACCTATAAACGGATAAAAATCCCAGCACTACTCCTTATACATGTACATGTAAGTGCACCCCCAAAGTGACCCCCAAATTAGTGATTGAACTAATTCACGGTTTAAGAGCTGAGGGATCAATGATTGTGTGACATCAGACATCATACATGTACATGTATGTATGTACATGTCTATAAGTACATGTATGTATGTACATGTCTATAAGTACATGTATGTATGTACATGTCTATAAGTACATGTATGTATGTACATGTCTATAAGTACATGTATGTATGTACATGTCTATAAGTACATGTATGTATGTACATGTCTATAAGTACATGTATGTATGTACATGTCTATAAGTACATGTATGTATGTACATGTCTATAAGTACATGTATGTATGTACATGTCTATAAGTACATGTATGTATGTACATGTCTATAAGTACATGTATGTATGTACATGTCTATAAGTACATGTATGTATGTACATGTCTATAAGTACATGTACATGTACATGTCTATAAGTACATGTATGTATGTACATGTCTATAAGTACATGTATGTATGTACATGTCTATAAGTACATGTACATGTACATGTCTATAAGTACATGTATGTATGTACATGTCTATAAGTACATGTATGTATGTACATGTCTATAAGTACATGTATGTATGTACATGTCTATAAGTACATGTACATGTACATGTCTATAAGTACATGTACATGTACATGTCTATAAGTACATGTATGTATGTACATGTCTATAAGTACATGTATGTATGTACATGTCTATAAGTACATGTATGTATGTACATGTCTATAAGTACATGTACATGTACATGTCTATAAGTACATGTACATGTCTATAAGTACATGTATGTATGTACATGTCTATAAGTACATGTATGTATGTACATGTCTATAAGTACATGTATGTATGTACATGTCTATAAGTACATGTATGTATGTACATGTCTATAAGTACATGTACATGTACATGTCTATAAGTACATGTATGTATGTACATGTCTATAAGTACATGTATGTATGTACATGTCTATAAGTACATGTATGTATGTACATGTCTATAAGTACATATGTATGTATGTACATGTCTATAAGTACATGTATGTATGTACATGTCTATAAGTACATGTATGTATGTACATGTCTATAAGTACATGTACATACATACATGCCTATAAGTACATGTATGTATGTACATGTCTATAAGTACATGTATGTATGTACATGTCTATAAGTACATGTATGTATGTACATGTCTATAAGTACATGTATGTATGTACATGTCTATAAGTGCCTGTTGGAAAATTGGAAATCTCTTTGGGAATCAATTTTCACCAGTTTTTTTATTTCGTTACAGACTGCTTTTGATCGAGGCATCATCACACTGACGACCCATCGCTTGCTTTGGACAGAGTCTATACACCAGGTGAATTTAGGCATGATCAGATGATGAAGGCTATTATTTGAATCTTGTGGAAAAGACGGAACTGCATTTATCAATCCTTTATTTTCCTTGCACCTGGCGTTTAACCATAACCTTCTCTAATCTCTAAACATGAGACAAGAAATATGCTCCTTACCACATTGCGGTCATTACCACAGTCTCCAGTCTCCACGTACAGGGGAAACTGGATCATAAACTACGCATTACCACACAAACCACACTGGTGTATTGTGGTATTCAGGATACTGGTATGGTTGGTTTGTGTAGGGTTAATCCAAATGGGGGGATAACAGGTAATTGAGGACAAAGTGTCTGTCCACAAATCGTGTGATTGTAGCACTAACAAATTTGAATTTATTAATTGAAAAATGAACAAAGAAAAATTGACTGGAGCGGGATTCGAACCGGCGACCTCCTGAATACCGTGCAGGCGCTCTACCAACTGAGCCATCCAGCCCTACGTTGGTGGTGACCCCAATAGTCAACTATCTTTGTTCGTTTGGCAGTCAGAAGCCATGAAACCACGCACACACCGCCACACCCCAGGGATCGTTTCAATGATACACGCAACAATGCTGCAACCTGGGAACGGTACATGGGGGATCACTCAAAGAGGATACGGCTTTTTAATTAATATATTCGTAAAATAACCACAAGGGAAACTGACTGAGTGTTTTTTAAGTCATTGATAAGTGAACAAAGAAAAAATGCTTAGAGCGGGATTCGAACCGGCGACCTCCTGAATACCGTACAGGCGCTCTACCAACTGAGCCATCCAGCCCTACATTGGTGGTGACCCCAAGAGTCAACTATCTTTGTTCGTTTGGCAGTCAGAAGCCATGAAACCACGCACACACCGCCACACCCCAGGGATCGTTTAAATGATACACGCAACAATGCTGCAACCTGGGAACGGTACATGGGGGATCACTCAGTCAGTTTCCCTTGTGGTTATTTTACTAATATAATATAATATAATAAATTTGAATTTAGAAAGTTTGCTGAATGTTACAATACTTTTATTCCTTTTTTTTTCTACAGACGACAATGTTAAGTCTCCCCTTGTCACTGGTGGTTTATGCTGAAGAGGTTTCTGAAGGGAGGGGTAAGAGGTACGTATAGACCTTTCTTTTGCAACGTCACAGCCCAAGTTTTTGCCAACCAACATGGCGGAAACTATGGCGAGCCGTCAAAGCCAGGCATACAAAATAACCACAATTTAAACACGTTTCATAAACATTGAAAGATATTGCTGAATGTAATGGAAACAACACAAGCAATGACGGTATATGTATGTACATGTATTTTGTATGCTATGGAAAGTTGAATTCGGTCACGCTGTCTGTCAACATTTTTTAACGATTTGCAACATTTGGACGCCCATACCATGGCGGGGGGAAAATTGCCAACCAGCATGTCAGTGTTTGTAAACAAAAGAAAGGTCTATTAGGTTAACACAGTGTCACAATGTCATTCCAATTAATGTGACCTCTTACAATCTTGGCTGACTGGGTCTGCACAGAAGGTTTCATCAAACTTGTACTACGGAATTATTTTCACACTGAGTGTGACTACAGCATTGAACCTTGGTTTAATTTACAGATTTGGGGTCCAATATTATGGCTCTACTTACTGCAGAATTCTGCGCTTATGATTCTCATTCTTTGCTTACGGGGCTAGAGCTGATTTTTGACGCAAGCTGTATAACTGAGAAATCATTGAAAAGTGAACAAAGAAAAATTGACTGGAGCAGGATTCGAACCGGCGACCTCCTGAATACCGTACAGGCTCTCTACCAACTGAGCCATCCAATCCAGCCCTACATTGGTGGTGACCCCAATAGTCAACTATCTTTGTTCGTTTGGCAGTCTCAGTTGGTAGAGCGCCTGTACGGTATTCAGGAGGTCGCCGGTTCGAATCCCGCTCCAGTCAATTTTTCTTTGTTCACTTTTCAATGACTTTAAAACTCAGTCAGTTTCCCTTGTGGTCATTTCACGAATAACTAAGAAATCCTTAGTTTCATGTAATAATGCATGTGCACAACTGAAAATTCCTTGCTGATCTATGCAATAGGACCTCATTCCTGTTTCTATTGGTGATGATCATGATTCTATACTTAATGTAAGCCTAGCCATGAAATTACATGGCGGCTCAGAACAGATACTAGGCCAATAAATGACTGCAGAACTGGAAGCCAATTTACACCACCTTTCATCTGTACAAGTATGCCTTATTGACAGAAATAAGAACACTAGCTCAAAGATCTACAAATTATCGCAAAAGGAAACTTTTGCCAAGAAGATTCCTTATGGCAATTAAAAACACCATAGTCGTCTTTGACTCGCAAGTTAATGTGGATATTGATTTTTGTGTGTGAGTTTTATAAAGTACAGTACCGTACATGTATCTACACTTGTTGTAATATGTTTCATTGTACTATGCCGAAGCTTGGTTTGCAAGGTATCCATGGGACAGTAGCAAATTTGTAAGGTTAGATCTATGTCATTTGTGACTTGTTTTTTGTTCTCAGTCCTAGAATAGCTCTCCATCTGCACCCATCACCTCCAAATAGAGCCCCAGGGCCTGTCATGATGAGCGCTCACTCGTTCGTGCAGCTTACATTTAAGGAGGCTGGTGAAACAGAGGTTGGTGTTTGTTTATTTGTCTGTTTTATATACAAATACATGTAAAGGTTTTTAACGATAAACTTAAGATTGTTGGATGTGTAAAGGATTCTTAGCCTTGAGCGGCTTTGAAATGATTTTGTCATGTTAAAGCAAATTCATATTTTTGGCTCGTACAGTGTGACACCGCTATAACAAACACGTTGAAATCCACAATAATTGATTGTTATCATAGCAATTTTAATCAGAAGTACAGCATACCTTTGCTAAACTACTAACAACTTACAGCAATGCGTTCAAATGGATACTGTTAAAGAAGCACAAATCAGCTATTCTATAAGATTGGATAAGTCCAACTCCAGAATTTGTTCCAAAGGGAAATAATGACTTTTGAAAGTGGATTTGTTTTTTTATGTTTTCTGGATCAGAAAATTTGTGATATGACTAGGATTTGAACCTGCGACCCTTAAAATCCCGCTCGAGACAATTTTTCTTTGTTCAACTGCCAATGACTTAGAATGAGTCCAGTCAGTTACCCTGGTGATTGAATGTAATTTGTTACATGTTTATTGCCCTGTCAACAGTTCTTCCGGTGTCTAAGTGAGGAATTATCCAAGAGGAAATGGGAGTACATGAAACCAGCAGCCAAAGCAGCAGGAAAGGTTTGGACAGAGTTTTGTTCTTTAACCCATCAGACTGAATCTCCTCAGTTCACTAGCACTCGATATGTAATATGATGGCATGTGTGCTAATACCATATCTCTACTTACCAATAGACAGGTGCGGTTCTACATGTAGATCCAATATTTTTCGGGGGTAGAAGAGCCAATATTGTTTTGACCTAATCAGAGGCCCAGCAATACCTAACAGTAATTTTTTTAGCTCAGTTGGTAGAGCGCCTGTACGGTATTCAGGAGGTTGCCGGTTCGAATCCCGCTCCATTCAATTTTTCTTTGTTCACTTTTCAAAGTATTTTTTTTTAATGCAAACTTGTTCATGGCTGATGAATGAGATGACATCATAACACATGCTTTTGAAGTCTTAGAATTGATCCTCTGTTCATTAACCTTAACCATCTGCACCAACCACATAACACAAGAACTGGTTACCATATATTACCATAGTCTCCACACAGGATCCCGAACCTCGCATTCCCACATTGACCAAAGGCAAGCCTGGAAATAAACAGAGACCACGGAGGCCATGGCGTTCGTTGCCCTGGTTCTTGGCCTTGGTGCCCCTTTGAATGTTTCCATAGACATTATGATTTTCCAATGGAAGTGCCCATTGCTATGGAAAATTGGCCTTGCCCCTACCAAACCTTATTCCCAGCCCTGCAAAGGAAAAACCATGTGTGGTAAACTGTGGTATGCAGGTGGGTTAGGGCTAAACCAAGGTGTTGGCAGCAGTTTGGTTTGACGTTATGCCAATGGAATGATCAATGCCTCTCTGCTTACAAGAAGGAATGCATTACCGGTAATCATTCCAGTGGCATAAAGTCATATCACACTGCTGCCAATGGGTATTTGAGATTCACCATCCTTTTATTGTGCAAACGTTTCATTTTGTTTTCAGCCCAGAGCAATTCATGCTGGCATCGTTGGCATAGAGAGAAACCTTGAGAAGAAATGGAGAGACACAGATCAGAACATATCCAAGGTGACTTACTGGACATTGTACCCCCTGTTCCTGCTGCTTCCCTAAGAATCACAATAATCGGCAGTATAGGTCTACACATTGGATATCATCTTGCAATGTATTCCCTTCCCTTAGTGGGACATTTCTTATGTCTGCGGGATCTACTCATGTGATTTTATATTCACATAGTCACTGTAATGCTAGGAGTCCACTGGGCTGGTGCCAGTTGGTGCCAGTTCGCGCCAAAGATCATGTGATTAGCGCGTAGTAGCGCAACTTGGCGCGCGCCATTACATTAAAGTGGATTCCAATAGGCGGATTGTATGCACCATTTTGTGCCAATTGGTGAACACTGATTGCTCGATTCAAGTGGCGCGACGAAAATTTAAATCATTTTGAAATTTTCTTGCCGCCAAATTCAGTTTTTGGCGCCATTACGGGCCACCACGAGCCAGTTGGTAGGCAGTTTGAGCCACTGGGCGCCACTAGGCGCCTTATTGGCGACACTAGGCGCCACAGCAAATTGCATTGGCACGAACTGGAACCAACTGGCGCCGGCCCAGTGGACTCCTAGCATTAGATGCCCATATGGAGCAGAATTGCAAAGATGAGGACCTTGCAGAGAACAATGAGACTGCCAGGAAATGTGCCCAGCTTTTGCTGAAACACAATATTTGATGTGTGTGAACATGATGAGAAGAAGAGCTGGAAACAAATTCAAAGAGACAAAATTATGCCACCTCAATTTTTGTTTAAAGGTAGTACATACTTTGGTAGCATACCAAAACAGAAATATTCACAGATTCACCTATAACTTACAGGGTATAAAGATGATGATAGTAGAAACATACTGTTAACATTTTTCTGCCTGGAATGCTGTATTTATCAGTAAAAGCAGTGACAAACATTATTTTTGATATTTTAAGATCAAAAATAAAAGAGAAAAAATGTAAGAAGTACTGTGGCCACTGGGGACCGTATGGGACTGAACATTTCACTGGTGACTGTTACTTAATTTGTCTTGATATTTTTGCCCATGAATCTGTATTTAGGCAAAAACCAAAGTATGATATTAAATTTAATCAATATATTGCTCTGTTGCTTCAGTTTAGCCCGATGTCTTTCAAATTAAGCTTACCCTTCGGCCTTCACTGACATGTATCAGCAATGCATACACAGTGCATTTGCACATGAAGAAAATGCATGCGCTGGCTCAGGTGGGATTCGAACCAATAGGCCTACGGTATGCAGTGCTTATATACGTTGGTGAAAGGTACCGGGTAAGCCTGATTTGAATTATTCTATCACCCCGACGAAAAAATCTGAAGTAACAATAATATGCCTTTCATTTGTGTATTTGTTTGCTCTCTTTCAGGCCTTTGAAGATTTGAACAAGTTGATGACAAAGGTGTGTGTTTCTTTGTTGTCGTTGGCAGAGTTCAATTTCATTTATAACATTTGTGTGAACACTTGACCCACCGTGATGTTGGAATAGTTTCTTATTTTTGATTTGCATAGCAGACAAGCATTAAAGGGCATGCACAATGTTGTTAAAGGTGACAGAACAGCACTCACACTTTGTCTAATCCAGGATGTACATGAATTTCTAAGCCTGTGAAAATTTGAGCTCAATCAGACATCTGAGTCCCGAGAACATAGCAAAGACCCGACTCAATTTTTCTTGTAAAATTTTTCTTAAAGAAGAATGTTTAATCTTTCCAAGATCAAAAAATGTTTTTGGTGAATTGGTTTTACACTTTCTGGACAAATACACCATTTCAGAAATATTTTAACGGTATGTTTCTACCAGCACCATTCTCATACCCTGAAAGTTATATGTATTGAACATTTCTGATTTGGTTTGTTACCAGTGTTGTACATGCCCTTTAACAGCCTTTCCCTTTATTCATCAGGCCAAAGAAATGGTGGACCTCTCCAAAATGATAGCAAACAAGATTAAAGACAAGCAAGGAAGTATCACAGAAGATGAGGTAATTACATGTAAATTATACATAAAAAGTGAAACATAAAATTTGTTTGTATATTTATATAAATTAAAATCGTTTTTTTTTCTAAATTCAACTCTGTGAACACCAGCAGCTTCAAAAATTAATTCAATAAATAAAAAGAAAATGGAAAGAGGTGATAAGTACCAACGAAAAATAAATGCGTTAAAATATTTTTTTTTTCTAAATTCAACTCTGTGAACACCAGCAGCTTCAAAAATTAATTCAATAAATAAAAAGAAAATGGAAAGAGGTGATAAGTACCAACGAAAAATAAATGTGTTAATGAGCAATATTTGCAGTTTACGCGTCAGGCCCTCCTAATTTAAAGCATTTGATATATTTCAGGTCATTTTGGCTGATGAGCAGTTTGCAGCAGTTTATTACTTGTATTGATTTAAATATTTTGAACCCATGAACTGATGAAATAGAATTTAAACCCAGATATAAGAAGTAAAAGATACCCAGATGAAACCAAGGTTACTCTTGTAGTATTTCTTACATGTTACATGCTTGTACATGTATTTATTACATTTGAGTGACATTGTCTTTCTTCATATGGATGTACACAGACGGTGCAATTCAAGTCCTATTTACTGAGTCTGGGTATAGCCAACCCTGTGACAAGAGAGACACATGGCACAGGAACTAATTACCACAAGGAACTGGCAAAGCAGCTGGCAGATGTACTTACCAAGCCAATTGAGGTAATAGAGCTTCCCTACACTATTGTATGACACTCCCGACCCCTGTCAAGTCTCATACCGTACCATCTCAAGTTGCCGTACATCAGATTTACCCCCCTTCAAACCCAACCTGTGATCGATTTCACAAAGCCCTGTGATTGATCGTAACTCAACTTACGAAGGATTATCCATCATATCCTTCGACTTCTATGTAGGGCTGCAATGCATCACTAGTCCTATGATTGAAATTGTTACAATGAGTTTGGTGAAATCGACTCCTGGCCCCATACTGCTTTGTCTGTCTTGACACAGTCCCAGCCCGCCCTGTCATGCCTGTCCCCTTCCTGCCTGACCCTTACACCCACACCCCACTGCTGATACTTGCTCTATTGTTCTCTTCTTTGTTCTCTAGTCACCCATTGACTTATTGCATGATGGTTCACATTAATTGTTGTACCTCACAATGACCCTTCTGTTCTGGTACCCAGCCCAACATACTCTACCCACTGACCACACCTAAAAACACCCACTGTCACCCACACCGTCCAAATACCACCACAACTTCATCCAAACTTGGCTTTTATCACCTCCTAATTTGTTTTAATTGTAAGTGAAAAGTGAACAAAGACAAATTGACTGGATTTGAACCAGCAACCCACAGAATACCAGTCAGTCAGTTCCCCTTGTGGTTATTTGATTATTTTTTTTAATCAGACAAAAATGGCAAAATATGTGTTTGATTTGTTTCAGACTTCTTGTTTTTTAAAGTCTAACGTCAAATTACACCTTTTCAATTGTATTTTTATGCAGGAGAATGGTGGCATGATGGCATTATCTGATGTATATTGCAGAATCAATAGAGCCAGGGGAATGGAGGTAGGAATCCAGACATAGTCAGATGTTCAAACAATAGACCATAGAGCTATATTAAAATTACTAGAGCGCTGGCTCTGCGTTCTCCGCGCGTAGACGTTTTGAAGCCGTCTGGGCGCAGTCATTTTGAATTTATGTGCGTTCTGTGGAACAAGAACACTTTGACTGGAATGCCTTTCGAAGAGTGTACTCTATATGCACCGCGCAAGTACGCATGAACGGTACCGGTAGCGCGTCTTGATGACGCTTGCAATCATTGCGTGACTGACGTGCAGAGCGTGTGCGCGCACAGCCCTAAATGAAACGCGCATTTACCGAAGGCGCGTCGGATTTGGGCGTATTTTGCTTCGATAACGCACCTGTATATAACATAACGCAGGTATGCAAATGAACGTACAAAAAACGTACAAAATTTTGGGCTTTCCATAGGTGCACAAACATGGATGCGCCCAGCAGGCATCACTTTTTACACGGTGCTAGCGCTCTAGTAATTTTAATATAGCTCTATGCAATAGACACACTCTAGAGGCCTTTTCACACTGCAAGCTTTCAACCCAGGGCGAACTCAACCCGGGGCGAACTCCATTCCCGCCCTGGGTTGAAATTAGATTTTTCAACCCCGTGTTCAACCCAGCATCGTTTCACACTTGCCTATCGCGAACCCACCTTCATTTCAACCCGGAGCGAGTTCAACCTGGAGTTCGTCACGAACGATTCACACTGTTCACGCCGCAACCCGGGGCGAGTGTTTTGCCGCTGCTGCACATGTGCACTTACGAATGATAAATCCCAGAATGTGATGCACTGGAAGCGCACTCCCCAAAATAAAAACAAAGTGCGCACTTCGTCTTGACCTTTGCACTCCCCCTTGACCTTTGCACTCCCCAACATCCCCACGGTTCGCAAAGCTCAACCCTGGGCGACCTCAACCCGATTAAATTCACACTGCCTTTTTCAACCCGGGGCTAAAAATCTCTACCCTGGTCTGGAGCAGGGTTGACTTCAACCTGGGTTGAAGTCAATCTCGGGGTTGACGCAGGGTTGAAAAATTTTCAGTGTGAATCGCCGCCGATTTCAACCCCGCCTCAACACCGAGATTTGTCCAGTGTGAAAAGGGCTTTAGCAACAGCACCTGATGAAATGTGATTCCACATTTTTATTCTAGTCTAGATTTTTGCCACCTTCAATGAATCTTTGGCTCTCAAAATTATTTACTTCATGTTTCTGTGGTATGGCAAAACAGTACTTTGACTATATATTGACAAATAGCACCTTGAGGCCATGTGCATATAGCTTCTGACAGTGCTGAACAAAGAACTACAAAGCCCTCAGATGTGCCATCAAGGCACAGGGTGCTATGTGGCCTTGTGGTCTGGTGTGCCGTACTCAAGGTCTTGTAGCTAGTCAATCTACAGATTGTGGGTTCGAGTCCAGCCATGGGTTTAGTAGTGCTTGCATCCTTGTCAAGACGCTTTGTCACATGTTGTTCTAATTTTCACCCAAGAGTAAATGGGTACCTGTGAGGGCTTGATTAGCCTTTTTGTGCCTTACAGCAACCGGGGCTGTATACTCGCCAGGGAGTTCAGATGATTTTAATTTTATAGGAATATAAATATAGCCCAAGGACCAGGGATAATAATAATACGCGCATAGAGACATCTTTGATTTTGACATGCGCTGTAAATGAAAGCGGTTTATTAGTATTATTTTGGAAGTTGTTGTAGGAGTATTTCTAATTCATGGACCTCCCCTTTGGCAGCTTCTATCTCCTGACGACCTTGTAGATGCCTGTCAGCAGTTTGAGCCTCTCCATCTTCCACTCAGGCTCAGGGTCTTCAGCAGTGGTGTCATGGTGATTGAACTGGTCTCCAAGGGGGAAGAGGCTGTTATCAGACAAACAGCTGAAATGGTACGTACATGTATGTGCTACTCCACAGTAGATGGCAATGGAGCATCAGTACCCAGCCCTGTAGCATTATTGACATTATCTTACAAAGATTGACGAGATGTACCAGTGTTTGTGTCATCTTTTAACAGACTAAATGTGGTTCATGGGAAAGAACTTGCAAAATTTCTTACTGACATGACTGAAGTTGAATACTCCTCTTTGTTTTCCATAGTAGAAGATGTATGAAAGAATTGTTCATAATTTGCATTATGTACTTGAGTGGCTTAAATTGTCATCAGTCATATGGCTCACTGAGTGAGATGTACAGTATGTTAAATGTTGTCGTATTATCTGATTGATATTTTTCAGCTGGTTGAGAAGGCTTCACTGAGCCCAGATGAGCTATCAAGAACCGCTGGCATATCAGTGCTACTAGCAAAGGGAAGGTACGTAGTCTTAATAATGAGGTTTCTTGGCTCAGAATTTGGCAATTTTTCTGTCTGCCATCCACAATGGGAGACTTTTGAGAAGCGGTCTTCAAGTCAACAGTGCACGCGCACGCAATTGTGAGCATGCGTGCGTTGTGTTGCGCGTGCGCTGTTGTGCGTGCGCGTGAGCTGTTGACTTGAAGACCGATTCTCAAAAGTCTCCCATTGCTAAACATTTTACCATGTTTACCCTGCTGGGTAGCTGTTTTCAATGTCTTTATGATTTTAGCCTTTCAGAAAGATCCTGCTAGGATCGAAACGTGTCAGGCCCTCCTAAGACCAAGCATGTTATAAATCTCAGGTCATGTTTTGGCTGATGAGCAGTTTGCAGCAGTTTTTTATTACTTGTATTGTCTTTGTGATTTTCTTATCTTTCAGGCTGTTGGCTGCTGAGGAGGCAGGGCAAGCTTGCCGAGATGAGTCCGTAGAGGGAGTAAGATTCTTTCCAAACCTGTTTCTGAATCCACCTGTCAGATGATGATGCAGTCTCCCAGGATAGTGTTCCCTTACTTGCTCATAAACGATTTAAGGCCACCAATCCCTCCAGTGGGATTAACAGAAAGTCGGAACCAATTAGATTTGAAAACTGATGGAAGGTTGATGATAAAAAGAGCAATTTGAAATTGTCAAATAAAAACAACATTGATATTGATTTCTTTTTATTCGGTTAATTTGGGTTTTAGTGTAACAGCTCACTTGTGCTAGTCGATACATTGGTTATAACACTGTCAGTTATTTCTTGGGCTCATTAATAAGTGATCCATGCATATGCTTTGATTGTGCATTATGCAATCCTTCGTACATGGTTTTACTGTTTACGGATTTCTGTACCTTTATAATTTCCCTAGGAAATTGAATCTGGTTATTGTATTAAAAAAGATATCTTGTGATAATTATGCCTCTTTGAGAACATTCAATCCTCCATAGGGCAGTACTACATGTAATTTCTGGAAGAAAAAAACCATGAAATGTGACAAATGAGTTGTTGGCTTTGGCTCAGCTCCTTTTAAATTGTTGTTGATGGTGAACAAAGGAATAAAACATACTGCAAATGATTTGAGGTAACTACATGTACATGCCTTCTGACCCCCAAAACAAAATTGCAATAATTCTGTAGAAATCAATGTTTGTTCCCCTTAATAGTTCCACCATATGTAGCCTGGTTCGATGAGTTGTTACCAGAAAATGTGTCAAATGATTCTTTGGAAGGAGTTCCAGTAACAGACATTTGTGTCCTACCAAAACATCTTTGGTGTGTACATGTATAGAGCGCATTCTATTGTTTTTTTTATATTTTTTTCTGTACCCACCCTATGGGGGACGCTTCTTTTTAAACCCGTCACCCGAAGTCACTGAACCCCCTTTTTTTACTTCTCTATCTCCAAACTAGATGTCACCCCTTTGAAACCCGTCGGGTATCCCACAATTAATGGAAATTTGGTATTGTCCATCAGTCAGTCAGTGAAACTCTTTCTGATGCTGGTATTTTATTGTAGAAAAGTACAGTACTTTAAATCAAAAGTGGGGTTAATTCAGTTATCTTTACCCTCACCAAACACATTATACAAACCAAACAAATTGTCCATATGTATTGTACATAAATAAAGTTTATTTACAACTGTACAGAAAAACAATCATGACATGGTATTTTCTCATTGTTTGTGCTTTTATGTGTATTTGATTGTCCATAATCTGATAATGTCCAGAACATTCTCTATGAAGATATGGCTCAGCCTTGTTTTCTATGTAGCCAAGCTTGCCGGGGTGGTAAAGCATGGGTCTGGGGCCCATTTCACTAACGCTTTTTGATCATCGCTAAAGCCCAAATCCATCGCTGAACGGAAAATCGATTGCAAATTTGTGTAGGAATTTTCCGTTTAGCGATGGATTTGGACCTAGCGATGATCGCAAGACTTTAGTGAAATCGACCCCTGGTCAACTGGCGGTCTCTGGTTCGATTCCCTGCTCAGTCAGATTAACTTTGCTCAAATCGTTCACATGTGTACCCAATCAAACAAATCAATTTTGAGCTGTTTACAGGGATGTGAGTGGCCACACAATATGAAATCTGAAAACACCAAGGAAAAAGCTGAAATGTAAAAGTTCCTATACTTTTGTACAGGGCAGGGGTACAAAATAGCTGAAATTATGAGTTAAAATCTAAAAAAAGAATCGGAATTCAGATTTAAATCTGAAGTTTCACATCCCTGTGTTTACCACACATTACAGTTTCCAGTTTCCACAGGGGAACTGTATCATAAACCATGCATTACCACACAAATCACACTGTGGTGTATTACTGTATTGTGATATTCAGGATACCACTCTTACCACATGCATAAGGGTGGGATAGCATGGTTATGGTTATTCCCTGAATGCAAGAAACACTCCAACTAACAATGCTTGGAAGGAAATGAAAATGTGCTTAAGGTCTGACTTATAGAGCTGGACTTGATGAAATAGGAGTCTGGCACTGGAGAAGGTTCAATGTTTGCATCCTGCCTCTTTTCCCCCTCTCACATCATCCAAGGAGGTGAGTTTGAAACCTCTGCATCATTGTTCATGTCCATCTCAACCTGCACAGGAAATACATGTAGCATAGCAAAGAATCAGATATCATCAACAAATGCTTTTAACATGGAAAGTTATGCAAAACAGGATAATAAGATGGACATAAATCTTGTTTCAACCCTGTGAAATAACCCATATGGAGTTGAAGCACTCCTTTTCATTGTTGGTGGGATTTAAATTTTTTAAAGATTTTTATATCAGTAGGACTCAAAATAAAAGTCTTCATGATGACAGTACCCATTGGAGGAATATAGCCATTCAGAATATGACAAGAATGTTATCCACGATAATTGTTTTTCCACTAAAGGGTTAGGCAATATCATACTTTGGTTTTTGTCAAAGAAATGGAGATCCATGAGCAAAAATAAAGAAAGATACAGCAACAGTCATCTGTGAAATTTCCAGTCACATACAGTGCTGAAAAACTTGAACCAGAACTACATGTATATGTTTCTACCACCACCATCTTTATACCCTGTAATACACTGTAGGTAAATTATTTTGTAAAGATTTCTGTTTCAGTATGCTACCAAAGTATGGCAGTACCTTAAAAGGCACTAATGAATTGAGAATGCATGGGTTTAACCCCCTTCAGCCCAGGTTTTTTTGCTTTGCTTGTACCGGCCTCATTGTCAGCCACTGGTCAAATTGAGGTCATCTGGCTGGGCTATGTTAATCTATTCAAATGCAAATCAATGTATTCCAAAGGAAATATAGCAATCATGAATATTCTCATGCCATGAGGCAAACTGCTAGAAATGCTTCCCGGATGGAAGGGGTTAAAGAAGATAACTGCATGATCTGGATCCTGGACTTCAACCTACATCATCTGGTGAGTCTTGGTCGTAGTCTGTTACCTCCAGGTCATCAGGTTCATCAGATTCTTCCTCGGACTCAATCTCATCTTCGTCTTCTTCCTCTTCCTCGTCGTAGTCTCCATAAGGCTATTGAGAAAACCACACCCCAAACATAAGAAACATGGCGTCTATCACAGCAAAGGGAACATTGTGTAGTTATATAAGGACATGAAGGAGGACGATGAATTTGTACATCAAAATTGCAGATGACACCAAGATTGATCAGTTTGTGTTTCCTTCATGAATTGGCTAGTAAAGGAACTTCAACTTATTGATGAGAATTTATCAAACTACTGTACATGTAATGGCAACATTTTCTTTGTTTTCCCAAGTTTACACAAATTTGCTTGCAGAGCTTAAAGTAATTTTTTTGTTTAATCAATTTTGTGCATCTAATGAGGATATATCATAATTTGTAAACAATTTACTTCCCTAGGATTCAATTTTTTTTGTTTGATGAATTTTAAATGACTGTCAGTTGCTTTGATCAACATGATCAAGGACCTTTAGAATACTAAAAACGTCAATCTGAGATACATGTAGGCAAGGAGACGCAAGCAAGGGTCCTCTTAGTCTTAGTCTTACCTCTGCCGTTGTTTTTCCGATGGGAATAACATCTTTGTTCTTTTCTTCAATACTCTTCAGCTAGAAGTACGTAAAAGGAAAACAAAATTTTAAATATTAAAGCATATAAACATGTAGGACCTACATGTATGCACACAGACATGACAGGGATTTATGACTTTTGAAAAATCACCTTTCTTTAAAAGCATGTTGAATATTTAAAAATATTGTCTTTAACTTCAGTTTTAACTTCAACTTTTAAAGTTTAAGTTTATAAAACTGACATCTTTGAACAGTTTAACAATAAAAATGTATTTTCATCGTTTATAAAATCAAACCCAAAAACTAATTAAAAGAGGCTTTTGGCCAATCATTCTGCCGAGATCAGTGTTAAATCAATAAGTAACAAAAAAATGTCTTTTTATAATGAATTAAATGAAACTAAAATTATATTGCGCGATCAGGGGCCAATTTCATGGAGCTGGCAAAAATTTGTTTGGCACACTAATGAGTAATGTCTTGCCAAATAAAACAAATGTTACCAATTAAAAATGTCATGTGATATTCATGGTCAGTGAAAAACATCAGCCAAAGAACAATCACCAGATCACAAGCGATACATTTGGTTGTTAAGTTATTTGTTAACAATAACAATGTTAACCCTGTTTTTATTAAGACAGAAATGTCATGTTTAGCAAATTTCTTTGTATTATTAATAAAAAATACTCCACGAAATTACATTACACACTGTACACTTAATATACTATTAGCCTACTAAATATGCCTAGGCCTAATACTTAATACTTAGCCACTGAGCAGAGCCGGCCAGGCAATAGTCTATAGAAATTGTGAGGCTCACTAGCTCAGCTCACGGACACGGACTCACCCAATTTTGATGTTCTTTTTCTTCTTCGGCGAGCTGGCTCTCATCTTCAAAGGGTTTATCAATGTCAAACCACAAAGGATCAGACAATTTGGGAAACAAAGAAGGAAAACGAGTTGCCATTCTGTTCTTCAAAAAGAACCGCTAAGAAATTATTGTGATTCCACCATCATCTTGCTCCAGTGTATGACCAATTGCGAATTCGTAATTCGGCTTTGATCGCTAAACAATTTTTGGCCGGTTCCTACTACTAGCTTGGCGCGCGGTCTTACCGCTTTGCGCAGGGTACCATTGAATTGTCGATTGCTAAATGGTCAATGTTCGCACATGTACTTTTGTAAACAGGTCAACACGGTTTAACAACTGGAAGATGTGCGTACGACGAGCGAGAGGGAACCCGAGTTGAGGTGATTTTGTGCTTTTAATTGTTAATTTATATCTGTGGCCAGCACTTTGTATATTTAATTCCAAGGAAAGCGTGTAATAACAGACCTTCTATACCAGTTTTAGTCAAGTCAAGAGACGGAGATTTCAGTAAATAACATTTTTGCCATGTTTGCTGTATTGTGTATCGTAGGATCATGATGCATCGCATAGAATGTAGTTTAATCCTTTTCGTGAAGAAATTGTACAAGTTAGGCCTAGAATTGTTTCAAATGGAAAGATTTCCACTGGCACTGCCACTGATGGAGTGACGGACAATACAGTAAAGCGTTAGGCCTATATTCTTTAAAAGTTAACTTACTGGATGCAAGTAATCTGGTAATGATTAACTTAAACTTAAGTTAAAGGGATGGTACAGAACTGGTGTTTGCGACAAAACCGTTGCTGACAGTGAAAGCACATTATGTAATCCATCATATACCTTAACTGACAAACCTGTAGAAGTTTGAGGTCAATCAGCCATCTGGGTCACGAGAAAATAGTGAAAACTCGTGTACGGAGAACTGTACACATTTCAACGAATGAATAAAACGCTTCGAAGCGATTTATTCCAATCGGAAAATAGTTTCATTTATTTCTCAACGAATATGGCATTTCAGACAAAAACATTTCATGGGATGTTTTCTCCTATCATCACCATTATACTGTGTAAGTTTTATGTGAATCTGTGATTATGAAGTGTATTTTGTCTTACCAATTGTGTACCCTCCCTTTAAATTTCAGCTATGACCCTGTGTAAGAATTGGGATAGGCCTAATTAGTAATTGGATACTTTTTTTTTTACTTTACTGTCTTGAAAAGTGAGTTAAATTAGGCCTACCGGATGTTTTTTTATTTTAGCATATTGTTTAATTGCAGGTCAACTCACCCCCTACTTCTAGATTTAGAAGGCTACTCCGTGAGCCTTCTAGCAGTAGCACTCTTACTTTTCAGGGTGCCGTAACGCTATGGGTTTTGAAAACAACAATTGATAGATGAAATTTTGGTGAAAATTGCAGCACCTACCGCCACTCCTAGATCGTGAATTCCCATGAATTATTTTTTTTCCTGATCCTCATACATCCGTTATGCTTGTGCAGTCTCATTTTTGCAATTGACCCACAACTTTTCGAGAAAAAAATAGATTTTCTGTGTCACTCCGCTTGCCGAAATGTCGATGTTTACCTGCTGCTTGAAGTTTCTTAGTCCGCATGCGCATTATTGGATCTACCATTTTCTGAAGGGGTGCAATTAACTTGACTTCACTGGTTCCCCGGTTGATGCATGCATTGAAATGGCTCTTATGTGCATGGGCACCAGTTGTTGAAGCTTTATTGTTTTTTTATTGTGGCTGGCTCCTGCTTGCTGTGTGGTGTGCATGTGGCGAGCATGATTTTCATGTCTTCTTCAATGTGCACACCCCTATACAAAAATGTTGTGGCCCATAGTTAAAAATTTATGAATGAACTCGAAAACAGAAATCTTTCCTCGAGTGGAGTGGCGCAGAAAGTCGATTTTTTTCTCGAAAAGTTGTGGGTCAATTGCAAAAATGAGACTGCACAAGCATAACGGATGTATGAGGATCAAGAAAAAAAATGATTCAGGGGAATTCACCGTCTAGGAGTGGCGGTAGGTGCTGCAATGTTTCAACAAAATTTCATCTATCAATTGTTGTTTTCAAGACCCATAGCGTTACGGCACCCCGAAAAGTAAGAGTGCTAGAAGGCTCACAGAGTAGCCTTCTAAATCTAGAAGTACTCACCCCCTAGCTGACTTGCCCCCTTTCCATGTTTACTGACAAGCAGCTTCCCACCCCTTTTGTTTAGAAAATGAAGTACAAAATGGATAAACTGATCGCTGTGAGTCAAGCAATTTATTTCCATCGTACATGTACATGTACAAATGATGCAGAACCAAAAACATCTAAAAGTCAAAAATGCAAAAGATGAAAAAACAATAAAAAACAAAACAAAAACAAAAACAGAACAAAACATCAAAAACAATAATACATAGGCCTAATAAATTGCGGAAAGGAGGCCTATATAATAAAAAAAAGTTACAAAAAAATGTTGTCAATCAGGTACTGTCTGAATCAGTCTGAATAACGTTAGAATAAAACAAAAAATAGTCACAAAAAGTCAGAAACATCGTCATAATGACAAAAATACAAAAGTCGGTCAGGGGGCGAGTTAGACATTGAGGGGCGAGTCGGGAGGGGGCGAGTCGGCCAGAATGCCAGGGGGCGAGTTGGCAAGGATGCCAGGGGGCGAGTTGGCCAGGAGGCGAGTTGGGAGGGGTGACAGGTTGGTAAATGTATGTAAGGGGCGAGTCGGTAAGAGGCGAGTCGGCTAGGAGGCGAGTTGACCAGTTACCATTTTTTACATGATGATACACAAATTTTTTTTTTAATTATCTCAAACATGTCAAAACGCATTCTGCTCTTCCATGTGCACCAGTTTAGGGTTTGTTTTGTCAGTCAGTGGAAAAAATTCCCAAAATGCCTTCAGAATTGAAATATTGCAATTTTAGATTTCCACTGTCATGTAAAACGATGCAGGCCTACCACTCATTCCATTCTGCCAATAATTCTGATTCCATCTCTCTTGTCTTTTGTGTCAGCATCGATCAGTTCATGAAAATGTAGCGTGTTGATGTGGTCATCTTAGCGGTCAAGCAGTCCATTGTGAAAACATGGACTCTTCGGAGGAAGAAGGTGATGGGATGACATCCAAGACAGAGTCATTACTGTCACCCTCCGCCAAGGAACTGACATTAACCAGTTTCCTCTTTGGTAACATTGACACCAAGGGTAATCTGGAAGATGACATCCTCGATCCAGTGAGTAATTAATTGTTTATTTCAGTACATCTATAGAACTGTAGTGGGTTTGTTTGTTTACAATTATGTTGTTTATAATTTCTTTAAACATAAGCCATGTGTTGTGGTTTGCCAAATGTGCAGTAACTTCATGATTGATTTGAATATTGGTGTATAAAACAGTGGTAATGGTCTAAGTATAACATTTCATCTGATACTTTTAGGAATCCAAACGTCACCTTTGTGAGCTGGGTGCCCTGTCGGGGCTTGGCAGCATGGTCAGAGAAATTGCTACTGAAGAAGACTACGATGCAAGCTCAGATGACAAGAGCCTTGTAGACCCATTATCCCCGGATGAAGGTGAGGGGATTTCTGAGTGGTTTTCAGGCATGACTTTGCTGTTACATCTTCCAATTGTAGTCTAGCACACAATGCAGTCTCTCTTGAATTTTGTTTCTTCATACCGGGGTATGTAAGTGGTAAGTGATCCACCCCGATTCACAGATTGCACCAATGCAAATTGCTTCTCTTTACCAGTTATCTCCTATAATCACTACGAACATTGATTTCAGTTAGTACGCACATTTCACCCGGTCATCTAGCTGGATTCAAACCCTTATTGAAAGTCAGTCAGTCAAACCTTACTGTACCTTTAGCAAGTCCAATTTAGCAAAGATACAATTTGAAGAAGCAGTCAGTCACACTGTACTACATGGTTTGCCCAAGTAACATCTTAGCTAGATGACACACTGGGGACGATTCCCTGTTGAATTTAAGGTGTTTGTTTGTCTGTCATCAGGGTCCATGGAGAAGGCAAGCGATTCCCTGTTGAATTTAAGGTGTTTGCTTGTCTGTCATCAGGGTCCATGGAGAAGGCTAGCGATGCTGTTGAATTTAAGGTGTTTGTTTGTCTGTCATCAGGGTCCATGGAGAAGGCTAGCGATGCTGTTGAATTTAAGGTGTTTGTTTGTCTGTCATCAGGGTCCATGGAGAAGGCTAGCGATGCTATTGACTACTCGGACATCAATGAGGCAGCTGAAGATGCATCTGATGACAAGTATAAGGATGCCATGGCAACTGTCATGCCCTCCAGACAAGGTACAGAATTCAAAATTGTATTTAAACAATTCAGTCAACTATAAATACAACCAATAAACTGCTGTAAATTACTCATTAGGCCTTCCCTTCAGCATTCTTAGAAATATCTTGCTACAATCAGGCCCTCCTAACTCCAAGCATAATAAATAATAAGTGGAAATTTAAGATCACTCTTTAAACATATTAAAAATAATCTTTCTTTAGGTCTGCTTTTTCCGTTGATTTAGCTACTTAGCAGAAAATAGCAGATTTTCATGCTAAGCAAGAATTTAAGCTGGATACCAGTTACAATCAGCATATTGTCACATCTTGGTTGGTACACAGAGTTTTTGCAAATAAGAAGAGCACAGCAAATTTCGGCTCTGTGAAACTTGCCCACGATCTGTAATCAGGCGCGTACGCAGGGGGGGTGTTTTGGACGTAAAACACCCCCCTTTGCTCAGCGGTAAAAATGTGGAAAGGGAGAAAATAAGGAAACGGAGAGGGAAAAAGATAAAAAGAAAGCACCGAATAAATACCAAGTGTGAAACAGGGAAATTTGGGGATTAAAGAAGAAGAAGAAATATCAAGTGTATGTAAATAAAACTTGCGTACATGACTACATGTATAACATTAAGGCCCCCTATAGTTACATAATTATAAGGCCTATAAATTTTACATCACGACGTACGTTCGTTCCTTGTGATTGGTGTACGGTGCGCACGCGATGCACCCACCATTCGCAGCATGGAGGCTGGGGCCGCGTAATTTGTTTGGGTACGGTACTCGCTGCGAGTTTAGGCCGGGGGGCTCCCCGGTTAAACTTTCTAGCCCCACTAATGTGGAATAAATGTTCGCGCAAGCCGCTCCATCCTTTTAGCGGCTTGAGCGAAAAATTCCCACCAGTACACGGCCTTCTTTCTTTTTACTATACACTGTAACCATAAAAACGTAGCCTAAATGGAAACTGTTCGCACTTTTGAAAGGAAGTCAAAGACTTTGTTCTGGATGACCGTGATCGACTGCGTTTTCAGTGTCATGCACAAAAAAGAGCATGTCTCTTCATTCTGCCTGGATTTAATTTTCACGGAAATTCCGTGTTTATTGAAAAATGCAATTCAATAAAATGATAAGAAATGGAAAATTTTTAAAATGTCGACTACACAGCTTTTTACGGAAGCCCATTAGTGCCAGGTGAATATATTTATTTGACATCGGGAGTGGATATTTTCAAGTTTCGCGGCTGCGGAAAAATATTTCTTTGACAATAATAGCATAACCCACATCAAAAAAATATATTCACCTGACAAAAACGGGCGTTGATATTACACAAAATTGGCCGTTTCTTCAAAACTGGTACAACTCATGATCATCGCTTAATAATATATTTGTTTCATATTTCTTAATTTTGTTCAAATAAGTTTTATGGCAGAATGACTATTTCCTTTTGATCCTGCGTCTAAATGAAAACTGTATGAAAACAAATTTGCCATCATAACTTTTAAAAATCCTTTGGTCAAATGTGTCTAAAATCCAAAATTATAAAAATGAAAAGAAAAAAAACCCATCCTATTTCCATGGCAAAAAGTTATCAAAAAGGGCCCAGAAATACTCTAAAATGCACCAGGGAGCATCTAATATCCAAAATTTCCCGGGGCCCTTAAGCGGGCCCCGTACCCCACGCCGTGGTTTCGCAAGTTTCTTTTTTTAAACACCCCCCTTGGAAAAATCCTGCGTACACCACTGTCTGTAATGTATGTGGTACTCTGCATTTGGTCAGCAAGAAATAATCGTGATCCTTTTCCTTTCGTTACCAGATTCTGATGATGAGGATTATGATGACATGGGGGACTCAGACGGGCCTAAATCCAACCAGGACGCGCAACTTATGCCCCCACCCCCTCCCCCGATCATACGCAAGACTTCTCTACCTACCACGCCTACATCACCCAGTGGCCAGGATGGGGAGACAAGGGGGAGCGATGAACGAGCAGAGGAAGGGGACAAGGTTAATCGTCAGGATGAGGAGAGGACTTTTAACGTCTCTGAATTGTTCCCTGAATTCAGAGAAGGAAAGGTATTCCATCAGTTTAGAACTCCAGCCATAATTTACAAGTCTAACCTCAAGTCTGGTTCTGCAACTTCAAGTGCCATAGCTGTATACTATATCAACACTAGACTTAAATGACACAGTTTTGCACCAGACTAGACTCTTGACTACAGTCTCTATACAAGAGCTCTACCTGAACTATATGATAAGATCTTGGTTTTCCTTTGGTTTTGTCTGCAGGTGCTGAGGTTCCATCGTCTCTTTGGTTGTCAGAACACCCTTCCCCAAATCTGGCGCGGTGCCAAGAAGAAGCGAAGGAAGCGTAGGCCGACGGCCGGTATGGACGGTCAGGAGCCGGTGTCTAGCCCCACTAAAGGACCCATTACTGGATGGCAATATAACTATGCACCAACACCACCTGCTGAAGATTGCATGCCTGATGATGAGGTAGGAGCATTAGAATCCATCAAACTTTGTAACGTTGATTGTGGAGGAGATCATCCTAATATCATTATTGATGTCTTGTTACCTTGCTGTGCTTGTTTCCCCTTTTGAATTTCATCTACACTCTTATTATTTATATTATGTGAGAGTAACAAACACTGTTGTATCGATCATTTCACTATACTGAACGTAATTCTTGGCTCCCAGATTTTGTGTACAAAACACAGTGTACATGGTGTAAATTGTTGTTTAAATTCAGTTGCTACAACAAATTACCACTTTATATCTCGATCCCACTGTGTTCATTATAGCTGTCTTGTAAGATACGATCATTAGTACTTTTATATGTTTGGAAAGAATGCAATACCCATACCGAGTAATTTAAAGATGCATTTGTTATCATGTTTTATCAAGTTGTTATCACAAGGCCAAAGGTCACAAAGTCATTATTCAATAGTATAATACATGTACAAATGAATACATGTATAAGTTCTTAATTCCACGGTGTCATCATTTGCATAAATTCTATATGGTTTTATTTGTTAAGGGTAATTTCAGCGTCAAAGACTTTGTACGTTTGACATTGACATAAATTATATTATGCAAAAGGCTTCTTACATATGTATTAGCCTCGTACTTTAGAGGCAATGAAAGAGTATCCTTGTGCAATTTTCATTGCACATGCCTTTGTTGGTCATGCATTTTGCTAGCAATAAGCACAGGAAGGTTTAGCATGTAATTCCATTTTATGGCTAGCACTACTGTGAGATGGGAATCACACAATAAGCTCAAAATGGGCTGTTAAGTAGCAGTGTAAAATTTGTTCCCTGTCCCCTTATCACTCTGGCCCAATCCACTCCCTCCTTTAGGTTACCATGCTTGCCCCGATGGAACCTCTGATCTCCAAGGAAGAGGAAGAGGCAGAGAACCGTGACCTCAAGCCCAAGGTGGCTGAATGGCGCTACGGTCCAGCCCAGTATTGGTATGACATGCTTGGTGTCCCGGAGAGTGGAGAAGGGTTTAACTACGGCCAACAGCTGAAGAAAGTAAGTGGACAGTGTGCAGGAGCCAACCAGAGGAAATGATCAACATTATCAATGGAATTGCTGTCTTACAAATGGGATTTAGCTTTGTATCAAACAGATAAACACTTCAGTAAAAATGAAAACAAATTCTTAAATACATAATGCACAGCTCTTTGATGTATTTTTCTAATTGTATGCGGGTTTATTTGAAATTGTTCATAGAAACCTAATTTGAAGGTGAATTGAATGTATTTTGTTACTCATAACAGTATAAATTTAGTCTTTGTTTGATCCAGTTTATTTCTTCATTGTGTGATGGACAACATTCTTTTATAAACAACATGTTTGTATTGAACCAGTTTGCCGTAAAATCATACAGAAGACCTGTTATGGACAACATTGAATGCGACATGGAGACTATGGTCATCTCAACTACATTGTATACAACAGGTGTACTTTGTACAATGTATGTTGACTGAGTTTAGCAGTCAAAATATTGACTGTGAGATACCTTTGATTATAACCTCTGTATGTTTGCAGGATGTTATTGCAAACTGATCAAATACATTTCCCATTATTCTGAGCCTCAAATCTTTGATCAAGGTGCCCAAAAAAATTTGTCTTACAAAAATTTACTGTGCAGGAAGACAACAAAGAAAACCTTCCCAGCCCTAAGCCGGAGAGCGAAGATCCTCCAAAGGAGACCGTAGCTGCTGAGGTGCTCTTTGCCGACTGTCCTGGTATACCACAGGCTCCTTCAGATGCCTTTGAGCTGGTCAGTCAGCTGCCCTGGGAACAGAACATCATTTGGGATGGTGAGGATGCCAAGGAAAGAGTCCTGCTAGGCACCGATGCCAACACGCTGGCTGGCTGGGTACCAACCCTGGCTAACAGGACGGTGCTTGCATACTGCACAGCTCATGGTAGGCTTATTTTACTTCTTGCAGGGATGTGAGACTTCAGATTTAAATCTGAATTCCGATTTATTTTGTTTACATTTTGACTCACAATTTCAGCTTTTTTGGACACCTGCTCTGTAAAAAAGTATAAGAACTTCAGCTTTTTCCTTGGTGTTTTCAGATTTGTGTGTGTGTGTGTGGCCGCTCACATTCCTGTTCTTTGGAAAATGGGAAAAATTCTGTCTGTAGGTCACGTTTGCTCCCTTAAGGTTTATTTGCTGTTTCCATTGAATGACAAATCAGGATTCAATGTTTATTTATATAAAAATGTGACTTAGAAACCCAAGAAACTTGGATCTAACTTTGTGACTTTACAAATTTTTCTCTTGCAGGGAGGCGTAACATGGACTTTCTTGATCCCAGCCTGAGCTCAGCTCCTCTTGGTCTGAAATTACAAGGCCCAGCATTGGCAAGGAAAGTGGCTAACAAGCTGGTCCAACAAGGTAACATCATGCAGCCATTCTTAGGTGTCCATGTCTGGTTAGATCTGTCCTCAGTTGCTGCAGAAGGGGAGAATCTGTGACTTGTTTGTTAAGGCACATTTATCTGATACTTAGACATGTTAAGGCACCTTTCCATATGCATGTTTTTTCATCCACTGCGTATACGCTGCGTGTGTGTCGCAAAAAAAATTGATCATTATAAAAAAACAAGCAACACTTTCCATATGTGCGTGTCCATTGAAAAGGGTCGTGTGCGTCTTTTTAATGGACAATTTTAACGCACAGGCAATGTATACCCGGCGGTTGAAAAAGCACACACATGGAAAGGTGTCTTAAGATAGGAGATTGTTACTGGTATGGACAGCCTTTGTACAGCTGATTGAGATACCTGTGTCCTATGAAATCGCTCCCAGGATAGACTCACTAATCAACACTTTGCAGTGGACTAAATACCACTAAATACCACTAATACAAGACCACTTTCTTGATTCAGTGACGGGTCCTTCCACATTGAGTGGCCAATTGGTCCCTGTTGAAAGATTCAAATAAAAAGAGGAAGATTTATTAGAAAAAATGATATTTTGATCTTTTGAAAGGACAACCAAAGCAAGAACTAGGGGTAGAGGGAAAAGCAATTGCTTTTGATTTCTCCATAAAGTTCAGGTCCTGAATTGTATTCCAGGACGCTATTGTGAAATCAATGCTGATTATTTGATGACCACGTTGCGTCTGAGCAGCCCTGGTAAACTGAGTCTTTTCCTTCCACTGCAGCTCAAGGCACTGTTGAACCGGAGAAGGCTTCCTGGTACTCCATCTTCCCTGTTGACAACGAGGAATTGGTGTATCGCAAGTGGGAGGACGACATCATATGGGACCATGAGGTGAGCCAACAGGCTTTGGATCAGTAGCTGTCCGCTCATCTTCGCAAAAGCCCAGGGGTTTGGGGTACCATGGGGGAGAGAAGACTAGGATTCAGGTCCTTCAGGTGCTTGGATGTTAGAGGGAATGGTTTAGCTCCGTTCAGAATTGTCGCAGGGCAGGAAGTCAGTGTAGACAAACCCTAGCAGGCCTTGGTGGCTGCCATAGCTTTGGGCCCTCTCCAGCCTTTTAAGTCCATTGTATTCAAAGACCTGATGCAGGGTGACAGAAGGATGGCCTGTGATGTCCTCCATCTGTGGCCCCTTGAAGGTGGTCTGGTCATAAAGCTGTCATCTTGGAGGCTGAGCATTGATAACGCAGTATGAAGCACAGTGCAATGTACATGTTGACCTCAGCTCATCGATCATTAGCCTATTCTGTGTGCAGTGCATGCATGGTTGTGTGATTTCTTGTTGAACTGCCTTCATCATCCTTGTGCCTACCAGACAGCAAAGTGAGAATGTCAATGCATAGGTCTATGGATTGAAGGGGAGAGTTTTGTGCTAACACCAGGGATGAGATTTCTCAGATTTTTATCAGATTTCATATTGTTTTCCTCACAGGTTGTGTACAAAAGTATTGGACATTTTTGGAGTTCAGATTTTGTATACCCCTTTCAGTTGTTTTCATATATTTTGACCATTGGTCAATTATCCCTGTAAATAAACACAGATTAAGTTTCACCAACAAATAGATAATGCTATTTAAAATAAAAATTCCAGTTTTTCTGGCAATACTGTTCTTTGTAGGGGTCATACATTTCTAAGAGTTATGAGTGCCTGACGCGTTTCGATCCTAGCAGGATCTTTCTGAAACGCTAAAAGATTCCGCTTGCTATGATCAAAATACACCAGGCCCTCCCAACTCCAAGCATTTTATATATTCAGGTCATTTTTGGCTGATGAGCAGTTTGCAGCAGTTTATTACTTGTACATGTGTATGGTGTCATAAATTTGTAAGATAGACAGTACATTTACCTAAAGGAAAACAGCCACTAAGTAAATTATGACCCAGGCTCATTGCCACCTGTGAATTTGGTTGTCTTCTTCTCCTCCTGCAGAGCATGAAGCAGGTCCCCTCCCCCCTCCTCATGAAGCTGGATCCTAATGATGAGAACATCATTCTGGGCATACCGGATGACCCAGACCCCAACGCAGAGACAGACAGCATCAAAGAGAAGAAGGAGCCCAGAAGGTCTAAAATCGTCCTAGAGAAGACAGGGGTTACCAAGTCCAACATCTTGCAGGTGAGTGGACCATTTTAACAGGCATGCAACTTTTCCTTGGATCAGCTGATCTCCTCTTTTTTTTTCACTTCATTCTTGTGCCATTGAAAAGTGAAAAACACTGCACAAAGTATAGTAAAGATTGGAATTTCCGTGTTTTGGGTTATAAAGTCCAACTTGCATGCCAGTTTTAAGCATGTCAGCTCTAAGACAGATGGAAAACCAGAAAATACTGCCCTCTGTGGGCAATACAAGAATCAAATGAAAAATCCATCATTGCCTGCATGTGATAAAAATATTGTTTTTAGTGTATGTGAGCCCCTTATGCATTTGGGGAAATAGAAAATGGTGCCCTCTATGGGGACGCAATATGAATTAGTGCTGTGCATTAAAAAGGGATTTCCGGGCTAGCGCTTTGGATTAAGCCATCCGGTTTCAAAATTTCAAAAACGGTATAACGAAACCAACATTTTAATATGTAGACTGACCTTTGCCTAATGTTAAACAACCCCAAAAAGTGTATACTCTACAATTCATACTTGAATTTCAGTTGTTTTTTGGTCCATTTTGCCAAGTAGAAACAAATTTTTGCATACTTGATTTAATAAGAAATATTGTTAAAAGCCTTCCAAAAGCGTCGACCGCACGAAAGAAGACGTAAACATAACGCGCATCATATAAACGTACTCCACCGAAAGTTATTACAATGTCAACAATGAGACAGTTTGTATGACTTTTTGTCTTGCTTGGAATATAATGCTTACACACTCGAAAACCGGTACATCGAGGATATAGCTCAACAGAAAACTTAAGAAAAAAACGTATGGAGGCATCTGAGTGTAGTAAAGGCTTGAGGATAATAATAAAACATTTTCAATTTTTCAAGATAACATTTTTCAGGTCACAGCAAACAAACAGGGTCGGTCGGGTAATTTTGAGATATATGAGATATGTTTTTATCCATAGGGAAGGATATTTTATTTCTTTTTGCATTTTCAAACATGTTAGAAGCTTTGCTTTAGTTTTGTATCCTTGGTCAGAAGAAATGAGGTGATTCCCCTCTCCATATCTGTCCCTGTCATTTCACAGGAGTTTTAAGGTGATTCTTCATTATTTTGTACTTGTAGGCTCCAAAACAGTGTTTGGCCTCGGTGCCTTTCCTTCATTACAAAAATTGCCTCGTTGCCTCTGGGTTTGGCCGCAGTGTCCCTAAAATGTCCACTTTCTTGGGGCCAAAATGGCAGTGCCCTAAAATCATTGAAATTTGAGGCCTGTCAATATTCTCTCTCAAAAATACCAATACTCACTCCAGAACCTCAAATGATTATTTTACCGTTTCCATCGTTTCTTCCTCCCAGACTCAACCACAGGATGATGAGGACATCAAGGATCCATTCAACATCTCCAATGATGCCTACTACTACCCAAGGAATGTCGGTGAGAACAAGCTTCGTGCCAACATGGCTGGCAGTCTACAGGTGAGCTTGTTGGATTCCCTCCAATCTCCTCTGCTGAGTTGCTGAAATCTTTAAGACTTGAATAGGAAGGATTTGCTTGCACATTTTCAGTTGGACGTGTAGCCAGTCTGCCACACTATTTACTGATTGCTCAATCAGGAGTGCCTATTATTCTACACCATGTAGCAGGATTTATGTAGAATGTCTAATGACGCATAAATATTCCAGGTCATTTTTCTGGTTACCGGTATCAGCAATTTGCAGCAGTTTATCACTTGTATTAACTTTGACTTAATGATTTCTGTTGTTGAGAAAGTGAGAGGATTTCAATGAAAAGATAGCAATTTCAACGTTCAATTTTATCTGTGCTAGTGCTCAATTATTTCAGCTGTCCAGCCCTGTGATAGTTCCTCCCAGTTTTCAAATGTCTTCGCTCAGGATTCTTTTGTAAAACTGTAACTCACCTTCATATACCACAGTATTCCACACATGGTTTTCCTGTTGTTAGTGTGGTATCCACAATACACCATAGTGTGGTATGTGTTGTAATGTCATGGTTTGTGATCCAGCTCCCCTGTGGAAACTATGGTAATCTGTGGTAAGCAGCTCGTCCTGTGTGGCAGTGCAAAGGGTTAGGGTTAATCAACTTTCAATCAGTCTGGAGACCATAAATGTCCTTAACAATAACAATGGGTAAGATTATCCAAATGTACCACTCTTTATAGACCTTTCTCTTCTTTACAAACATTGACTCGTGGTTGGCATGGGCGGCCAAATGTTGCAAATTATTTCGTCGTCTTGAAAGACAGCGTGACCAAATTCAAAATTTTTGCAAACTTTCCATAGCTGTACAAAATACATACCATCATTGCTAGTGTTGTGTCCATTACATTTAGCAATATCTTTCAATGTTTATGAATCGTTGTATACAAGTTGTGTTCAAATTGTTGTTATTTTTATGCCCATCTTTGATGGCTCTCCATAGTTTCAACCATCTCGGTTGCCAAAAACTTGAGTTGTGACGTAGCAAAAGAAAGGTCTTTTGAGTTGGTGGTGGTAGGAAAATGACATTTACGATTATTTGACAGGGCAAGCCCTCACAATGTTTTGATCAAAAAGCTCAATTTTCCCCCTGTTTCCTGGTAGCATTCCACCCCGAGCGTTGAGCTGCGCCAGCCCTTCTTCCCTACCCACATGGGCCCCATCAGGTTGAGGCACTTCCACCGGCCGCAGATCAAGAGGTTCTCCCATGGTGCTCTAGCCTCCCCAGGCTACCATAATGTCTGGCCCCTGCTGAGAAGGATCAAGACGAAGGCCAAGGTAAATAATATCTGCAAGAATTTTAGTTCATATGAAAATCTTCCCCCAGTACCCCAAACGTTTTGGATTGGAATAATCCTAATTCAGATGTCTGGTAGAATATTTTGTATGTACAGGACCAGACAACTGCATGTTATAATTAAGAGACCAGGGAACGATTTCACCTAAGCCTATAAGACTGATCTCAAAACTGCATATAAATCCTAATTGCTAGTCTACAGGGGACATCACCACAAAAGTTGTTCTAGTGATATTGACAATCCATCATAAACTTGAACCGTAAAGTTTTATAAAATCCAGCACAGTGAATGTATTTCACGTACAATGCCAGACACCTGTATGCTTGTGATTTATTTTGATGGCAGTTGAGAGAGCAGGAGCGGCAGGCCTCTGGTGGAGGGGAGATGTTCTTCATGCGAACCCCTGAGGACCTCTCTGGGATGGACGGTGAGCTAATCCTGACAGAGTTCTGTGAACAGTACCCACCTCACATGATGCAAGTAGGCATGGCCAGCAAGATATGTAACTACTACAAGAGGGTAAGTCACACTCTTTCTGCAGACCTCAAAATGTCCAAATTTGTTAAAGGTTTGTGGAGAAAAATGCTAACCTTTGAATATGCCAACCTTCGCTTGGTTGTGTCAAAACTTTCACTAGTTATTAAAGCAAAGTGAAAATGCATCTGCTCTAAAATAAATCAATAGGTTCATAGAGGTATTCCAAACAAACACCAAAAAGACCAATCCATTTTAAAAATTCTATAAAATGGTGATTTTTGTTGATTCTTCTTGATTTTTCTTGTGGAGTGCAGAAATCGTCCAGTGATTCCAACACCCCTGAGTATGAGCACGGAGAGACAGTGTACGTCAGGAGCTCACCGTTCCTAGGAGTCCTGTACCCAGGGGAATCACTCCAAGCTCTGGAGAATAACCTGTTCAGATCCCCAGCCTACCTGCATAGACTTCCCAGCACTGACTTCCTCGTCATTAGAACACGGCAGAAGTAAGTGGGATTTCTTTACCTTTTCTTTTCGGCTGGGAATAACTGAAAAGAAAAAGAAAATTCCGTTCTTGTCCCAACTTTCTGATCTCAAAACTGATCACAAAATTGAATTGTGGGGTGAGATGTGTGCTGTGCGCTTTAAAAAAATTTTTTTATTCCAACTTGTATCAAATGTTTCTTCTCATCTTATCTGAAATGTTCTTTGAAGTCAATCTGGCAGTTACAGGTTCGATTCTCACCAAGGAAGCCTCGCAGAGTCTCTCGAATCACACAGTGTGTGATTGTTATTAAGATTTTTGGTCGGTGTGATGGAATTATTCAAATTAGGCTTTCCCTTCACCGGCGTGTATCAGCGCTGCATATTCAGTGCTTTTGAGCACACATGAAAAAAAAATCATGTAATGTTTATGTGGGATTTGAACCCACAACATCCTCCTTACGAGTGCAGATGCCATACTACTAGACCACCAAGCTAGCTTGGGTCAGCAGGTTAATAGATAATGGGAGACTTTTGGAGAGTTGGTCTTGAGTCAACAGCACACGCGCAAACCATGTTTGTGCAATTGTGAGCATGCACGCGTTGTATTGCGCGTGCGTGTGTGTGTGTTGTTGACTCAAGACCGACTCTCCAAAAGTCTCCCATTGTACAAATGGAATGAAGCCTGGCAATTGGATTTTTGTTAACAGTCATGACAGTGATATGCCTCATTTTGTTTGAGCAAGACTACATGTACAGTAGTACAATCAGTGGTGTTGAATAAGCCTCCTTTAAGCTGCCTTTGTCCTCTTTTCTTTCCTTTCCTCTTGTGAGGACCTTGTATCCTTGTGCCTTTGGCACCTTATAAATACTGTAAGTATTATAGTGCTCTAATTAGGGAAATGGAAAAACAATGTTTTCACGGTTGAATGCACTTAGCCGATGGGATCTAACAAACCATTGTGCTTTGTATGTCAGATATTTCATACGGACGGTGGATCATATCTACACCTTGGGTCAGCAGTGTCCACTGATGGAGGTGCCAGGACCCAACTCCAAGAAAGCTAATAATCACATCAGAGACTTCCTACAGGTCAGTTGTTAGTGGTCGTGTCAGGCAAATGCTGTCCCTCCTGACAATGTTGGTCTTTTGTTGGTTCTCCAGTCATGCATGGTTCTAAAGCTGCTCTAGATCTTGTCAGGCTCTGCCTTCACCCCATCAGTCTAGGGCCCAATTTCCAAATCTTGGCTTCGGCTCTGGCTCTGGCTTTCCTCTCCATCATCCAAGAAGCTCAGATTCCGTGTCCAAAACAGTGCATCTGCTTTCAAGCTGCAGCACAAAGCCTGTATTTTATTACCTGTTGCTTTAAAATGGAAGTACAAATTGAAACCGAAGCTTTAGTCGAGGATTGGAAAAGGCCCTATGTGAAGATGGGTTGACATGATGGTCTTTGCCTCACTTTGATCCATTGAATTAGCTTTAATACACATTGGCTTTTCAATGCACACATGGGACAGTCACCCTCAAAAAAATTGGACTCTGTCCTTGGTGTTTTTTGTCTAACGGCCCTGGTAGATCCTCATCTGGCTGTTTGTAGAGTCGAGTCATCCATCCAGAGGTCATAAGAAGGTAGACTCTAAACCAGATACTGACAAGATCCTTGCGGTCTTATCCCACACTAAGGAGGATTCAGATCATGTTCATCGTGCAGTTGTTCAGGTAGAGCTGCATCTTTCAGTATGTTGATGTGATTATCTTTTTTGATCCACAGGTGTTCATCTACAGGTTGTTCTGGAAGAGCAATGACCGTCCTCGTCGGATTAAGATGGAGGATATCAAGAGAGCCTTCCCTACTCACTCAGAGAGCAGTATCAGGAAACGGCTCAAGCTCTGCGCCGACTTCAAGCGCACAGGTAGAACAAATAAACCCAGTTCATGGAGAGTCAGTTTTCCCTAATCTGTCTGTTTAGAGAATAGAAAGGCAAGGAAAGATTGTAGGAGGGGACTAAAAGGATGAGAGAACCTGTTTAGGCAGTGCTTTAGACAGATTGAATATATAGAAGATTAGTTGGGTTCCAACCAGGATCCCTGAAGTGGAAGCTGAGAATGGTACCACTTCAGTATCCTTACTGCCTTCAGTGAATGGCATATTGCAGGTATTGTTTGGTAGTATAGCAACTGTTGCATTATGGTGTTCCATTCAGTACAGGGAAGGAATTTTGTATCTTGCTAGCACTTTCCCAATCAAACCATAAACGGATACAATAATCGGTTATAACAAATACAGTCGGATCCACAGTATTGTCTGTTATAACAGTTGTTCATTATCAGGAATTTAAGAACAATTTGGTTATATTTTGTACACAAATATTGGGAGCCAAGGATGATGTTTTGCATAGCTGAATGTATTGGTAAAGCTTAATGGTATACATGTAGTGGCATTCCACTGAATGTTAAAAAGTGAGAATTGTGTCTCATTAGAGAAGTTTTGGTCACACATGGATAGTTCACAACCTTCCATTTAGCTAATGGTACACTTAGAGTATCCGTTTTTACCGACATGTAGTGCAGTCACTGTACATGTTTATAATACGTTTACACTCAAAAGCGCAAACATCTAAAATGTCACATGTGTAAAATGCGGTACATAAAGACTGATGGCGTTCCAGTTGCTAAAAGTTAGTGTTCTGATAAAGAAACCTCTCTATTATCTCAGAAAATACTAAGAAAATACACAAACTCGTCACAGTTCATGTACATCACCAGCATTGTTTGGATGCACTCCCTTTCTTGCCTTCCTCGTTTTAGGTATGGATTCTAACTGGTGGGTCATCAAACCTGAGTTCCGTCTACCGAGCGAAGATGAAATCCGTGCGATGGTATCCACAGAGCAGTGCTGCGCGTACTACAGCATGCTGGCTGCTGAGCAGAGGTTAAAGGTCAGTTGGAAAGAGAGAGCTAGGCTGTGACACCTTATTGTTCTTGTTGTTGTTGTTGTTGGTTATTCTTATTATTGTTATGTTGGTATATGTAATATAATGAGATATTTTATTATTATATATTCATCAAAATAACCACAATGGAAACTGACTGAATTTTAAAATTCAGTCAGCTTCCCTTGTCGTTATTTGATGATTATATGAATTTAAAAAACTGTTTCCTCTTTGAGTGATCTCCCATATACCTTTCCCAGGTTGCAGCATTGCTGCACGCATCCGTGAAATGATCCTTGGGTTTTGGCGGTGTGTACGTGGTTTCATGGCTTCTGACTGCCAAATGAACAAAGATAATTGACTATTGGGGTCACCACCAACGTACATGACGTAGAGCTGGATGACTCAGTCGGTAGAGCGCCTGTATGGTATTCAGGAGGTCGCCGGTTCGAATCCCGCTCCAGTCATTTTTTTTTCACTTTTCAATGACTTTGATATCAGTCAGTTTCCCTTGTAGTTATTTGATGAGATATATTAGTTTGTTATATTATTGTTATTGTTTTATTGTATTTAGGATGCTGGCTATGGTGAGAAGTCGTTCTTTGCTCCAGATGATGACAATGAAGATGACTTGCAGAAAATTGACGATGAGGTGAGAATGACCACTGTTCATTTCAAACCCATTCGTTTGTTTTTAACAATGGAGCATATCTTTAAGTGGCGTATAGTAGTATTTAGCATAAGAGTGGCATAATCTTTCCATATCTGGATTAACCACATGGTCTTGTTCCGAAATGCAAGATATACTTGACATCAGCAAACCTTGCCATCTCCTCCACAAGTTTGTCTTGATTTCTTGGCTTACCGACAACATTTCCTGCACAAAATGATGGGTGTGATTGTTCATTTCTGTCCTGTTAATAGAATTGCATGTTGGTATCTCTGTGGCAATCTTATGACACCATGTTATGGTGGACTGTCGCTGTAAAAGCATTTTCATTTCATTTCATTTGTTAACTCTCAGGGCAAGCACAAAGGGCACAATACAAACATGAACATTGACAAAACTGAGAAAACCAAACAGTACATGTACTTGGTAACACCCCTGAAGGATTGCCAAATGTGAACTTAATCTCAATGGAGTGGCTTTTCAACCTTTTTATCCACTTATTGATTGCAAGGTTTTATATCAACATTGATGCATTTAAAGCAACTAATGAAATGTGATACTTCTATGTGTTTAAAGCCACATTAACATCTCTATTTGGGATTACATTATGGAATATTGGATTGAAATTAAAGGGAGCATATAGGATTTGTAAGGCCTCCAAAAAAATGTATTGGGTTTGAGACAAAATATGGACTCAACAGTTCGTAAACAGTGCAAACAGTCACCATGGGAAATCTTGGTTCATCAGATGCTGGGTTTTTCAATCAAATCAAGATATAGTGTCTTTTCCAAAGATCGTTCGTCCGAACGATTTTTAGAACAAACATAAAGTAAACTATTCTTCATGTTTTATAAGAAACATAGAGTCGGGTTTTCGCTAGTTTCTCGTGACTCAGATGTCCGATTGAGCTCAAATTTTTACAGGTTTATTATTTCATGTACATGTTTGATCAGACAAAGTATGAGTGCAGTCCTGTGACCTTTACCAATCATGTAATGTACCTTTAAGTTACTTACGACAGTTTGTGAAGTGCTCTAGTTTATACAAAATAAAGCACTTGTACATGAGCAGCAGGTCGTGGGTTAGAATCCTAAGGGCACTGATCATACAACACAGATTGACATTTAGTGAAAGGCAAATCTTGTATATATTGCAATTAACCATGACAATGACAACATTTCTCCTGTCACTCAATACAGAAGTCTGGGAATGAAATTTATGTAGAACTGGAAAAAACTAGCAAGTTTGTCATATCCTTGAAGAGGAGAATGCATTGTTGTATAAGATTGTCATGGTAGAGTTTTGGTTTTTCGATGCAAATATCTTTACTCTTTTGACTGATTTCAGGTCAGGACAGCACCGTGGAATACTACCAGAGCCTTCATAGCAGCCATGAAGAGTAAATGCCTACTGGCTGTGACAGGTCCTACTGATCCTACTGGGTGTGGTGAGGGGTTTGCCTACATGAAAGTACCTAATAAACCCACTGGTGCAAAGGTAAAGGATGATACAATCCAAGTAATAAACTGGTATAAACCAAAAAGATGACTTGAAATGTAGAAAATGCCAGCAGGATCTTTCTTGCTCAAAGGCTATCTCTTGTTCATTTTTCATGAAGCGGCGGACATCCACACTTTTTGCCAGTATCCAACATCTTAAGCGTTGTATTTGTTCACCTCATCTTCTCACAGGATGACACCAGTTCCCCCCAGCAAGCTAAGAAGACAGTCACTGGCACAGATGCTGATCTGAGAAGGCTTAACCTGAAACAAGCCAAGCAGCTCCTACGCAAGTTTGGCATCTCAGAGGAAGATGTAAGTCTATGGTCGTTTGCAACCTCTATGTGATAGCCGCAGACACCTGCACTTAGAAGATTTTACCATTTGAAAGTCCTGCAGTATGTATATTTGCAGTGTTCTTGTGTTATCACAGTGTCACGGCGTCACATATGATGATTGTCACTGAGTGATCTTTGATAATCGGACTATTTTCTGATCATGAATATTAATAATTTTTGGTAGGGAGATAAATATATGAAAATTAGGTTTGCCCTTCACCGACGGAGCACTGTATACTCTTGATGCATACGTGCTTGTTGAGTGCGTACAAACAAATCACATGCTGGCTCAGGTGGGATTCGAGCCCAAGATCTCCTGCTTACTAGTGCAGATGCAATACCACAAGCACTGAGTATGCAGTGCTCAACCACGTCGGTGAAAGGCAAACCTTATATGCATATTATTTTCTGATCATTCTGGTTTGTAAAATTCAGTTGAAATTGAAAGATAAAATATAAACAGAAGATAGATTGAAAGGATGTTACGTTGGTGAGGTAAGGGTTCCAAGTGAAGCTTGTCTTGTGTGTCAGTTTACTACTTTCTTTGGATGTTGAAATGGAATTCAGCTTTAAAAGTAAAACTTGTGCTTTTTTTACTAAGCACAGATACTCTAGTTACAGTGGAATGCCCATATAATGAACATCAGGGGATGCATGAAATTTGTTCAGTATATCAGTCGTTCGGTATAGTGATTTTCAGCCGCTTGCGGTGTTTGGCGGCCATTAATAAAGCACCTCTTCTCAAATGAAGTGCTCCCTCTTTTGATTGTTTTTACACACCTGTTTTACATTTTTGCCGCTGTATGTGCGTACATGTAAGAAAATCTTTCGCAATATTAATTTGACTTTAAAGGTACAATACATGATTAGTAAAGGTTACAGAACAACACTCACACTGATCCAGCATATGTATGAAATGATAAACCTGTGAAAATTTGAGTTCAATCGGACATCTGAGTCACAAGAAAATAGCAAAAACCCGACTCAATGTTTCTTATAAAATATAAAGAAAGGTTTTGATCTTACCCCGAGATCAAAACTATTTTCGGTCTTTGTTTGACTAATTTCTGGGTAAATACACCATTTCAGACAGAAATATTTTTACTGTATGTTTCTACCAGCACCATCTTCATACTCTGAAAGTTATACGTAAATCTGTGAACATTTCTGTTTGGGTATGTTACCAATCCTAACTAAATGGTAAAATTCCAAACAGAAAGTCTTTCTCTGAAAGTGGACAATGAAAGCAAGATTAGCCATGTTTAAATGTCATACTGCATTTTTGGATTGGTGTTTGAACAGATCAAGAAGTTATCCCGCTGGGAGGTCATCGATGTGGTGCGGACCTACTCCACCCAGCAGGCTAAGATGGGAGAAACATCCACGGCCAAGTTTGCTCGTGGGAATCGCTTCGGCATCGCTGAGCACCAGGAACGTTACAAGGAGGAATGCCAAAGGATATTTGACCTACAGAACAAGTATGTCTAGTACCTTGGGTTTAGATTCACTATAAAGCCTCTTGGCAGGACTTGTTGCTGAGCAGATTTGTCATTGTTTGTATGTTGAGCAAAAACCAGTTGTAAGCACTGTACATCATTAACAGTTTTGGTTGGTAACCCAAAGCAAACCTACCGGTATTCTTTACTTACCAGATGTAAATGCAAAGCATCTGTTTGGCGATTGGCTCATGCAAGTTGTTGGTTGTATATTAAGTCTGCGGGAGTGAAGTTTCTTTAGGCAAAGGGCAATGATGGTCAAGGATAGAAACTTTAATAGCGGTTTGGCCCAGTCATTGATAAGCCTGTCTAGGCCCAGTCCTTCAGGCCTTAAATTCACCTCTTACAGCCCTGAACTTTAAGATAAGTTATGCCTTGCTTCTGGATATTGTCCTTGTGGACTCAATTTATCAATCAGGTTAGTGCCAACTATGATTCAGGACACAGCAGGGACTTGATGTTGATATTTCAAAGCTGCGGATTATAGAACCTCAAGACCTTAGGCAAAGCCCAGACCTGACCTGGCTTTACAGTGGCTTGGCCCAACCAGCATTTAAGTTTCTCTACCTTATTAATTGAAATGTCAGCTGCAACATTTGAAGGGCACCAAGGCAATGCTACCCAACTCCCAACCCCAGCCCCACACCACTTGAAGTTCCCGTCCTAAACATGCACCTATTCTCCCTGATGATGTTTGCTTGTACTCAGGGTCCTAGCCTCGGAGGAAGTCCTGTCCACGGATGAGGACAGCAGCTCAGGAGATGACAGCGACTTTGAAGAGATGGGCAAGAACATAGAGAGCATGCTGACCAACAAGAAGACCAGTACACAGGTGAGCTTCATAGTCTTCGGCTTGTCTCTTCAGTACGAAGTTTGAGTCTGTGTGGTTTTCAAGGAGTTTTTTTTATGGAAGGTAATTCTCAGCTGTGGTAGAGGAGACATCATCATCAATTTGATCATGATGAAAAGATAAGCTCGCTTCCCGAGGAATATTTAAGGCGTTTTAAAGTAATTTCTGTCAGTGCACAGAACTCCTTGTGTTTTTAAATCAAGAACTATGAACCTGAAAATCAAGCAAATTGCATTCCGTCCGAATTTAATCAAAGGAGAGCATTCTGAGTCTCTAGGCTTCTTGGGATTAATCAACTAGTATTCCTGGTCATGTTGTTAATACCTCTATCCTGTGGGTATAAGCTTCCGAGTAAATAAAGGTCCATAGATCATAAAACCAGAACAGAAACGGCTGGTCATGAAGGAGTAACATGTATCAGTTTTAGATTATTGCCGAGCCAATTTGAGCACAAACGTTTCCATACATGTACACACATGTATGTTTGACAACCTGCCATTATTCAGCCAAAACCTTCTCCCCAAATCCTGACAAGATTGACCTTGATAGATCTATTCCATCAGAAGTGAAAATGTCAATCGAAAAGGAAAATATTTCTTGTGCAAAATTGAAATTTGAAAATTTATCTTTGAATGAATACTGGCTGTGAATATTAACAGTGGCCTGGCAGTATGGCATCTGCACGAGTAAGCAGGAGATCGTGGTTTCGAATCCCACCTGAGCCAGCACATGATTTGTTCATGTGAATATGCTGAACTCAACAAGCACCCTGAATGCAGTGCTCATCTACGTTGGTGAATGGCAAGCCTAATTTCCAAATACTGACTGGTTATTTACAATAACAATCTGTTTTTTTCCTCAATACAAGTATGGTTATAAACTGTTGCAATGCGAACTGGTTATGAACCAAAATAATAACTGAAATATTTAATGCTTGGAGTTAGGTGAGCCTGACATTTTCATCCTGGCAGGATCTTTTTCAAAAGCCATACTGCTAAGCCAACAGGCTACCTGGGGTCAGCAGGTTGATTCAAACCTAATGTCGCAGCGGGTACGGCAGTTAATCATTGTCATTAATGACGAAAAATCAATAATTTTGAATTTGTGAAAGATGACATAATGAGGTTTTTCTTGTTTTTTTTGTGTGCAGCTGACGCACGAGAGGGAGGAAGCTGAAAGAAGGGAGCTGCAGCGGATGCTAATGGGAGACGGTGCTAGCACCAGCAGGCAAGACACCAAGGATAATTCCGGGTCCAAGAATGGTGGCTCCAACACGCCCACTCCGGGGGCGGGGCCGTCAACAAAGGATGATGATGTGAACTCGGTGCACAGCTTTGGGTCCTCATTTGTAAGTGCTGGATTTAGTGCCTTGCAAGATGGAAAAGTTATATGTATACAGGCGTTTCACAATAGTGCGCTACCTCGAGTTTGCAACGCGTTTGCTAATTTGTCAACAAACTGCGCGTCTTTACAAATTGCAATCTCATGGTGGCGCACTAATGTGAATCGCCCGTATTGTGTGTTTTCTTGGAACTAACTTCAATCGGTTAATATCAAAATCTAGTCCAGTGGAATGCCATCATAATATACATGGCGGGACCTACAGAAATTATCCATTAAAGTGGTCATTCATTATTTCAAAAACATATTTTCGGGGGTGTTGTGTACACAATAAAATGGGAGCCAAAGATAATATTCAGTTAAGCTAAATGTAAGATATAGCCAAATGTTTGATATAGCAATAATAGTGGTGTTCCACCATAATGATGGTAAAAGCAACAACTCATTCCAAAAGTGGGAATGACTTCAACTTCAGTCAACAGAGGGCGCTGTTCTGATGCTTAAAGGTCAATACATGATTGGTAAAGGTCACAGGACTGCACTCATACTTTGTCTGATCAAACATGTACATGAAATAATAAACCTGTGAAAATTTGAGCTCAATCGGACATCTGAGTCACGAGAAACTAGCAAAAATCCGACTCGATTTTTTTTATAAAACAAGAAGAATAGTTTTATTATGTTTGTTCCAAATATCGTTCGGACGAACGATCTTTGGAAAAAACACTAAATCTTGATTTCCTTGAAAAACCCAGCATCTGATGAACCAATATTTCCCATGGTGACTGTTTGCACTGTTTACGAACTGTTGAGTCCATTTTCTGTCTCAAACTCAATAATTTGTTTTGGAGGCCTTACAAATCCTATATGCTCCCTTTAACAATTACATCATGCATTGGTTTATGTCGATTCAGAGTGGACGTCGTCTCAAGATCTACCGGACATTCCGAGGTGAGGATGGTCAGGACTTTGTACGAGTAGAGACCGTCCGGAAACCTGAGATCATTGATACTTATGTCCGCATCCGACAGTCCAAGGATGAGAGCTACATGTAAGATTATTAACACTCAGTCACATGTCAAACCTCATGTACACATACTATTCATATATTTCTTGATTTCCAACCATTTTTTTAAAAAGAAATTTAAGGTAGCACGTAAAGACTCACTAGGTGAGTAAGTACGTAAGCTTTTGTAGTAACAACTACTTCATCTGTACTACGAAATCTTACGTACTTACTCACCTAGTTAGTCTTTAAATGCTACCCTAAGTCTCTTTATTATTTTGATAGACTGGCACAGCTACCCACAATTTAATTTTCAGGGAAGATACTTTTTATTTAGCTGTGATCAGTCATGCAATTCAAGTCACTTTTTAGCAGCAAACCAAATTAAATGGATATTTATTGTATGAAAATGATGATTTTTGAGATGAACAAAGAAAATCTGATTGATGCTATTAGTTCAAATTCAAGTTCATTTGGATTTTCTTTGCTTGGCCCGAAAATAGTCTAATCAGTACCCAGTCAGTTCTCTTCTGTCCGAAAATGAAAAAGAACTGGAGCTAGATCTTTTCAATTTTTGTCTTGTAACAATCTATGTGTATTATTAAAGCTTGTCTTGAGTGTTTCATTGTAAACAGTTATTTTCATATAGACCCTGTGGTCAGGAAGGCTATTAAATTGTCTGGTTTTTGTGGCTGATTTGTCTTTACAGCCGGCAGTTTGCCCTTCATGATGAGAAGCATCGGGAGGAGATGAAGAAGGAGAGGAGGCGCATCCAGGAGCAGCTCCGTCGCATCAAGCGCAACCAGGAGAAACAGGAACAAGAGAAGCTGCATCCTAAACCCCCTAAGGTCTTCAAGAAGAAAAAGGAGAAGAAGATTGATCTCAAGGTCCTCAAGGTGGGTTGAAATCCTTTTTGTGGACGAGAGATTTGAGGAGAGATCCTGTGAAGGGGGGTATACATAGGTCTGGGAGGAATTCAAGATTAAGAACTGGTGAAGCTGCTTGCCTAATCTTGCCCTCAAGGAGCTAGACCTTGAAAGTCCTCTAGGAGCAGTTCATCCAAGTTATTGCTGGATGTGTACGGAGTGAGCGATCGTATACATCCAGGGGCAGATCTGTCTTGTTGGATGAATGAAGTGAATGAGAACATTGTAGCTGCTTGTTAAATCCTTCCGAGTCTCAACAGGGCCTCGAAGGTCCTCAATGGGGGTTTGTAGTTTAATTGAGGGTTGGATATGGAGTTGTCAACACTCACAGCGTAGGTCTGTCTCACATGTCTTATCTCCAGCAAATTAAGGGAAATTAAGAACAAAGCTGTTTGTCAAATGTCTACAGTTTCTGAGACGCAGGACCTCAAGGTCCTTTTTTAAAAGGGGTTTTGTTTTCTTGAATTGAGGAATAATGGTCTGTGCTACATTGTAAGTAGCCTCTGTAATTTTGGGTAAAGGATTGTTAGGAGGACCTTATGCTTATCCTGAACAATACTATCTTGGTATATGGATCGGTTTGCGGAAACACCATGTATGAATCGTTCGTACTTTTGCACTTCTATTTCGTTAGTCATCATCATCTAGAGCACGCTAGTCGAAACGTTAAGACCTTATGAGAAGTGCAAACGAAATAGAAGTGTTGAAGTACGAACGATTCTTATATGGTGTTTCCGCAAACCGATCCACATACCCATTGTCACCATGCAAAGCCTCAAATCTTTCTTGAATACTAAACTTGATCTCTGATACTCTCTTTCTCCAGATGAAGTGTGGTGCCTGCGGTCTGATCGGCCACATGCGCACCAACAAAGAGTGCCCCAACTACGCCAAGCTGAAAGAGAACCTCCCGTCTGTTGCCGTGGCAATGACAGAGGAGCAAGAGGAGGCGGAGGAGAGGAAGTTGGAGGATGATGAACTGGTCAAGACCGAGGGAACGAAGGTCATTCTAGCCAAGAGCATCTTAGAACAGTAAGTGGCTCTAAGAGGCATCTGTCATCAACCACAGCAAGTAGGAAAGCCAGATTTACTCTATGTACCGTAAAGTGCCATGTATACGGCGCACCCATGTATACGGCGCACCCCAACTTTTGACATCAGCCGGCAGAAAAAAAAAATCGGCCGTGAACGACCAAAAAATATAGAAAACTGCATCGCTAATCTTTCTCAGCTCATTTGTGATTTGTATTTCAATTGAGAATTTCAAATTTGAGAAAAATAAAAACAATGAATTACTCAATCCAACTCACTACTTTCAGGGATGTTTTGCCCAAGTTTGCAACAACCCAACTTCCTCAGCAGTCTACATATTCAACGGACAATTGCACATTCCCGTTCCGTATTTTTTGTGTGAGTGGACAATTTGTTACAAGCGCTGCGTGTCCAACTATCATTATCATCGGCATTTTCCTCGCACGAAATACTTGCACGTGGTCGGGCCGACGAATGCTGGCAACTCGTACCAACCATACGCCGAGTCGCCGACCAACTCGCACGCCGACCCGATCGTACGAGTTGGTAATTAGCGCACGGCGAGTTGGTCGGCGTACGGGTTTAGCGGCGTACGAGTTGGCTCAATTGCACCTGAAATTGTTCATCCTACGTCCGCAATAGCGCGGGCGAATTTTGTGATTGGCTAGACGATCTGCGCGCGCTTTACAAATTGTCATCTCTACATTAGAACAAATCAAAATGGCGGTTCACGTTGCAGCGAAACGCTGTCGCGAACTTGATGTTTTTACCCATGAGGATAAGGATATTTCCCAATGGAAACGTGACTATTGTTGATTAAAATAATGACTCCAGACACAGGTTTGATAATTTATTGAACAATCACGACATTCTTAAATGAAATATGTACGTCCGACCATAGTCCAACGATCGGACCGTCACGGCCCGGAGATTGCATTTACTGTAATGTAAATGCACATGTCCACTCGGCGTACGGGTTTAGCGGCGTACGAGTTGGCTCAATTGCACCTGAAATTGTTCATCCTACGTCCGCAATAGCGCGGGCGAATTTTGTGATTGGCTAGACGATCTGCGCGCGCTTTACAAATTGTCATCTCTACATTAGAACAAATCAAAATGGCGGTTCACGTTGCAGCGAAACGCTGTCGCGAACTTGATGTTTTTACCCATGAGGATAAGGATATTTCCCAATGGAAACGTGACTATTGTTGATTAAAATAATGACTCCAGACACAGGTTTGATAATTTATTGAACAATCACGACATTCTTAAATGAAATAGGTACGTCCGACCATAGTCCAACGATCGGACCGTCACGGCCCGGAGATTGCATTTACTGTAATGTAAATGCACATGTCCACTCGCCCGTCGTCGCGTGCACATTACGGCGCTCCAACCGTGTTTTCGCACGCTATTTTCGGTGTCTCTAGTCCTAACCCATATCGATTTTTGCACTTCAGTTTTCCTTGGCCAATCGCAAGAGTCGGAAATATTAGATTTTTTAAGTGGTATTTTTCATGAATCATTCACTCAATTTTTAGTCAGACATCGTGCTAATTGGTTACCGTTGCTGCTGGTGCATCACATGCTTTAACTAGGTGCGGCGCAATGATCACACCCCCACACTCTCGAGACCGCCAGCGGGCTGTACCCATGTATACAGCGCACCCCCAACTTTAGATTTTTGTAGAGGTGAAAAAAAGTGCGCCGTATACATGGAACTTTACGGTAGTCAGAAACAAATTTGTGAAATTTCTTTCTTTTTCCCCCTCTTTTTGGCGAGCTGCTGCAAAGCAGTGCGAGTCTATGTAATACCAATTGTTGTCCATCTGTCTGGCAGGCCTGGCCAACCGCGTGAAATGTTTAAGTTTTTTATTTTTATTCTGATGAAATAAATAATTTGCTATCATGTTTGTAACTGCACGTAAGGCTGCAGCGAGCCATGACAGCTTCGCTGTTCTAGTTACTTTTTCAGTTGAAATTTGTGTTTCACTTTCAAGGAAATGAAAAAGCTCGGGGAACATTACTAGATCCTAATGTTGTAAATTGAAGGCAGTAACTTGGAGTGTATGTGCATACTTGTAGGTGACCTGTGGCCGATTTCACAAAGCACTAAGATCAATCTTAAATCTTGAATCAGTCGTTATTGCTTAGCAATGTGTGATGTCACAAAACAAATTATTATGGTGATACTGACAACTCAAAGTTACGATTAATCTCAGTGTTCGGTGAAATCAGACACAGGCATTAAAGGCCGTATCATACTTTGGTTTTTGTCAAAGAAATACAGATTCATGGGCAAAAATATTAAGGACGACACAGTAACAGTCATCTGTGAAGATTTCAGTCCCATACGGTGCTCACTTTTTGAGAAAACAGTGAAAACGGCCTCGGTATTTCTTAAGTCTTTTCTCTTTTATTTTTGATCTTTTAAAAGATCAAAAATATTCTGGATAAATACACAATTTCAGGCGGAAATATTTTAACGGTAGGTTTCTACCAGCACCATCTTCATACCCTGAAAGTTATACGTAAATCTGTGAAAATTTCTGTTTTGGTTTCTTACCAAAGTATGATACTACCTTTAATATTATGATTAGATATTGAGAAAGAAAATAATAACATATTGTTGAAAGAAGCTGGAAAAGGCTTTCAGATCATTTAACACTCTGGATTCTATTTTCCTCTGTCTTTTCAAACTTGACACAGTTGTGGAGATTCTTATAATGTTATATGTGGATTTTCCTTTGTTCTCATACAGACCAAATGGACAACTTCAAACCATTGGTGTTTAAACTGTACCCATCTTTTCATGATGGAATTTGGACCGAATACCCCTTAATTGATTTAACTTCAATTTGCCACAGATAAAGACACAATGAAAATTTCTCCTTTTAGTATTTTCGTTGGCATGAAAACATTATGTGGACGTGTGTGAGTCCACATTATGTCTTGGGATCCTGCATTATGTGGACATCCTTTGTCGTCAGGTTCAAAGTGTGTATGCCACTCCTAAATGTGCATATGTACAGGCTTTCCCACATTGTAGCTGCAATTCTCTGCTAGCTTTTATTCCAACCTTGATCTTATCTTGGTTTCCTTTCTCTCATCCTAGTGCCGAGCACATCAAGCGTAAGTCCCTGGTCCTGCGATTCCCTAAGGAGAACCTTCCTCCTAAGAAGAAGAGGCGGACTGAGTCCTCTCAGCCTCTGGACTATCTCAAGGTAGGTCTCCATCAGTCTGCTTAATATAGAGTATTATTCATAGACACTGCATGGCTCACTACACCAGTGTACAGTGCTAATTTGGTTTTCCTAGGGAGACTTTTCACACGTTTGTCACAATGCCATCCCCAAACATGTTTGATGGTTAATTTCGTCAAAACAGATTCGAACAAAGATAACTGGCAATTTGTGACAGCTCCAACATAGGGCTGGAGAGCTCAATTGGTAGAGCACTGATATGGTATTCTTGAGGTTGCAGGATTGAATCCCACTGCTGTCAATGTTTTTTTTTTTTTGGTTTCAGTGAAGAAAGATTTGTGTTTGAGGTTTTTAGTTGTAAAAAATATCGTCATAGAAGTAGAAATCCAGAAAATTTGGAGAAGGATGTATTTCATGGCCTTCAAATATTTATCATGGTACTTAATAATAATAATTAATAATAATTCAAAATTTGTATTGCGCTCTTTACATAAAAATGATCAAAAGTGAATTACAATAAAAAGGCAGTAAATAACAACATAAATTTTAAAGAGAGAGAAAAGACCCAAGCTGTGAGAGACAATTGAAGATAGACAGGTTGCAGAGTCAGTGCCCAAACCGTATTATGGGAATACATCTGTCCCATCAGCAAGGAGTTAATAATTACCTGTACTTAAGCCTAACCCTGCTGGCATCGGTAATGTCTCGACCTTTTCTGGGGACAGACGCCTCTAACCCTACCTACATAATTAATTATCTAAGGCACAACATTTGTCATGTGTAATTGACTTGGAAGAAACCAAAACAAAATTCGGTTTTTCCCAACTTTTCATGTTTTGACCAAACCAGATTAGTTGAAGTGGGTCATCCATCTTAGGATTGTTTTTGGATTTTGTTTTGTTTGTAGCGGCCTAACCAGTCCAACAATCGCCGGCGGACTGATCCAGTGGTCACCTTGGGTATTATGCTGGAGGCTATTCTGAATGAGATCAGGGATATTCCTTATGTAAGTATCACTATCTTTAGTAGGGTTATTTTTTTCTCTAGGCCAAGTTCGTGAGGTCAAAGGGGGATTGGTTTGTGCTATGCCAGTGTAAATCTTCACTCCTGTTTCCCATGGTAATAACCGCAGGGAAACTATGTCGTGGAATTGGATCAGGCATCATGCCAAAATGGCCCGTAGCTAAGCTTATCTCCAATGTTGGTCTACCATTGGTCCGTGATGGTGAACTTTGCCACTAAATATATTGTGACAACCCGTCGCTCCACTCTCTGCACTGTGGGGCAAGCAGCATAAAAAGTTGCGGCACTCCTTAAACAGCTGTGAATTCTGAGCACTGACATTAGTGTCATGGAGACTATTTTAAAGTTAATATCATATTTTGGTTTTTGTCAAAGAAATGCAGATTCATGGGCAAATATATTAAGAAAGATACAGTAACAGTCACCTTTTTAGTCCCATACGGTGCCCACTTTTTTAGAAAACTGTGAGAAACGGCCACAGTATTTTTTAACAATCTTTCGCCGTTATTTTTGATCTTTCAAAGATCAACCAATTTTTTGGTCATTGGATTTACTCTTTTCTGGATAAGTGCAGCATTTTATGCAGGAAAATTATAACGGTATGTTTCTACCATCACCATCTTTAAACTCTGTAAGTTATAGGTAAATCTGTGAAGATTTCTGTTTTGGTTTGTTACCAAAAAGTATGATAAAACCTTTACAGTAATAGGGTCTTGGAGGGACATTGGTTTTATAGTGTTTCATCCCAAGGAAGATTGCTTGGTTGAATGGTCACTGTCTGGGTGGTAGACGTCACAGAACTGAAAAAAATCAAACAAATGAATAAAAAAAGAATTGACCTCAGACCAGCAACAAGACTTTCTTTAAGCCCAGCCACTCATCTTCCACCCTCTGAACAAGTTCCCGGTGAGAACTGAAAAGGAAGCAAGCGTCTCCGCTACCTTGTAATGAGATTTGAAAACATGACCACCTCCCCAGGGGCATAACGGTCCCCCCTCCCCACACACACACACGTGCAAGGTGTGAATGTGATTAGTCTGGAGTGACAAGAATCCGTCATGATTCGGCATATCCCCCCGTTTTTTTTTCCCCTGGCTGCGTTTAGACTACTAGCTTGCGGATGTCCCCTAACCATCCGGGAATGTTGAGAAAACTCTCCTTGCCAATGTTTAGAAAAGGGAGACACACCTACATGTATCAGCCAACAGGAAAAAGGGGAAGTGAGCGTTAAGAAAATGTGGCTGAGGAATGAAAGGTGTTAGTTAAGGGCATTTCCCATAGAAACATTTAGGCTCGGAGCATAATATGCTTAGATCTACTCAATTATCCTACCAGTGGTAAATTTTTCAATGCTCTTAAGATGAACCTTAAATCTCGAATCGGTTGTAATTGCTAAGCAAAGTGTGATGTCATAATACAAAATCACCATAGTGATATTGACAACTCAAAGTTATGATCAATCTTTGATAGTGTGTTATGAAATCAGCCCCAGGAGTGTGCATACAATGTATGCATGACTTTTCCTTCATTTTGTCTTCACCGATCTACTCCCCTTGACAAATTTACCTATCACAATGCATTATTTAAGGTCCGACAAATTGCTGCCATTATGTCCGACAAAATTTTAAATTTTGCGTACTACACACTTTTCATTCTTTTATTCTTGACCATGGTCAAGCAATGTTTATATTTTCATTATATTCCTGACTATGGATGCCCTGGCTGAGAGGAAATGTACATTTTTTGCCTTTTGCAAAACCAAAGTTCAATGGAGAGAGGTGCTTAGTGTGCAGCGCTTCGTGTGTGGAGATTTGTGACACGATGTGTGCGTGCGTGTGTGCTTGTTTCTAGGAAGTTGCTATGGTGGGCGTGGCCTACTGGATCGGTGTAATATTGTATGCCACCATTTTGATTATCCTCCACATTTTTGTCAAGGCATGATATGTGAATCGTTTTCTTGCCACCTTCTGGTGGTAAATGGAACGGTAGAATGAGTTGAGCTCCTTGTTTGTGTTTCTTTCAAGTTATGGTCAGCTTCTGGCCCATTTTGTTTCCCTTCATCGATTTGGAAACACAGTTTGGGTGTTCATGCTTGTGTTCTTGTCACCTTTCCCTCCAAAATGTACTCTCAAGACTTAGAAAAGAAACAATGATAATTTTTTCATTTTATTTGGTAATATTTAATTCTTTCCTTATTTAGTTTTAAATTTATTTTTGATTTTTGTTTTTTCATTTTATTTATTATTGTTATTTTTTTTTTCACAGTTAGAAAAGGGACTTTGCAAACTCAAAATTAATTCATGGTAATATTTTGTTATTGTTGTGGAATAT
>OZ020256.1:17926737-18030660 GCA_963971285.1 Astropecten irregularis | reverse complement strand
GAACAGGTTTTTATACATTTACAGATGGATTTAATATTTTTTATGTTGAATAAGAAAAAAAACAAGTAAAAAACAAAACAGTCCCGGTGCTTTTTTCACGTTTTTTTACCTCTCTTTTCGCGCGATAATGCTATGCAAAATTTTCGCTTGCGTACGGTACGCATTGGCCTTAACCCCCCACCCCCCCCTGTACGCATGGCGTACGCATCGGTAACAACCCCCCCCCCCCCCCCCCCCCCCCCCCTTCGTGCGTACGTACTTTATGGACGGCCCCATACCGTGACGTACGTAATACTAAAACCGTTGATGAAATGCCCCACGCACGAGACGGTGCTTTAAGTGGATTAATTATATTTTGGGATCTCGCATCAGAAGGAATCACAAGTGATGCAAACCTACTGTCTGGCTCGGCGGCCCGTCACGTTATTTGCATCATTTACGATTGCCGGGAGCTCGAAAACCTCAAAAGTCTCAAATTTGGCCGATGGTACGTCGCCATATAGGTTTCAATATGGAGTAAATTAACTCGTTTCTCCATGCACGGAGGCTCTTTCATTAACCCATACTCGTCCAGTGGCGCACCCAGGGGGGGGGGGGGGGCTCGGGGGGCCTGAGCCCCCCCCCCCCCCCCCAAGAGGGTCCCTGAAAAAAAAAAAAACGAATAAAAAAGAAGAAAAAAAACGAAAAAAGGGGGGAGGGAAAGGGAGAGGAGGAAGGGGGGGGGAGTAACAAAATGTTTTGTGGGAGAAAATGTTTCTTTGAGCCCCCCCCCCCCCAAGACAAAATCCTGGGTGCGCCGGTGTACTCCTCTAGTACACTAGGCTAGTGTACGTGCAGGATACCTTAACAAAATTGCTGTTACGGTCTACTATACATCCGGCAGATGATTGACACTTAACCCCGGTCCATCATTCCTCGATCGGAAATTAATGTTCAAAGATGTGAGAGTTATAAGCTAAACTAAAGTGGGACTTAAATTACTTCACGTGTGCCATACGACGGGGCCTGGGTCTTACAGAAATCCAGTTCTAATTCACACCATCAACAAAATCACGAGATTGATTCTCAGCGAGTATGATTTCGATCCACCACGATGTAACATGTCCCTGATATTACTTCAGTGCCATAATAATAGACAAGCTATTATTGTACTATCATACTTTGTAGCATACCGAGACAGAAATCTTCACAGATTTACCTATAACTTACAGGGTATAAAGATGGTACAAACATCCTTTATTTTTTTTGCCTGAAAAGATTTTTTTTTTAAATACTGTGGGCGTTTTCCATTGTTTTCTAAAAGAAAAACTGGGCACCGTATAAAGGGGCAGAAAATTTCACAGATGACGGTTACTGTAATATCTCCCTTGATATTTTTGCCCATGAATCTGCATTTCTTTGACCAAAACCAAAGTATGATAGGCCTAAGGGGTGAAGTGTAGGTCTAATGTTATGATTTCTGAATTTTAACTTAATTCTGTCCAGATCAGGATAATGATCACTTAACAATGCCACTAACTTAAAATAAAAACACTTTTAATTCTACTAACTTTGTTTTAATTGATTGTAATTTTGAAACCAAAGGCCATACCATGAGCCTTCTTTCTTCTTTCCTTTGAAAAATAACTGCCGTGGTTTATGGCTACGCTATTAAACGAGAACTTTCAAACTAAAATGTACATGTTTCAGCTCGGCCTTAAATCAATGCCTCTCTGAAGAATTCCTAAGACAATCTGGTGTCTCATTGGAATACACAACTTGACATATGGGGCCAATTGGGGGTAAATTCTGATAATGGAATCAGGGCGAAATAAAACATCAATCTTCACTGAAGAAGGAAACACAAGTTTTCACTTGTTTCAATTTTTATTTAGATTTTTGATGAATTAAGGAGCAAATCATTTTATGCAAACCCCCAAAATATAAATATCTTAAATTTAAAAAAGAAAAAGAAGAGGCGAGTAATGATCAAAAAAAGGAAGCGAGCGAGTGGAAGTGAAATGTTTTCTTCACATAAAGGTACAGTAAAGGATTGGTAACATACCCAAACATAAATGTTCACAGATTTATGTATAACTTTCAGGGTATGAAGATGGTGCTGTTAGAAACATATCGTTAATACATTTCTGGTTGAAATGCTGTATTTATCCAGAAATTATTCAAACAACGACCGAAAACAGTTTTGATCTCGGGGTGAGATAAAAACTCCTGTGAATCGATTTGAAAATACTGTGAGCGTTTTTCACTGTTTTCTACAGTTTCCGATGATGACATGAGCTGAACATTTCACAGATTCGTTTTTATTCCATAATCAATCAGATTATGAACAGTCTGCAGCTGTTCTGTCACCTTAACCAATCCTGTAGTATGCCTTTAACCAACACTGACCCAAATTTAAAAGCTTTATGCCCATATATAAATAGGAAGTTTCATCGGGCAATTGTACACAATTCCGTCATACGGTATCCTATAATTTTTCATAAATTTCTGCATTTTTTGCCCATTTCGGCACAATTTCATAGTCATATAATTATGAAACTCTGTGGTCACATGACCACACTTGAGCCCAAAATAATTACAAAATAGTTTAACATTATGTATGTGGCCCTCAAAAAAGAGAAAGCCAACAATGGCAACATATAATGAATATATGTGACTGTTCAAAACAATTATAAACAATCATAAACGGGACTATTTTGGGGTATAGGCTATATTAAAGCAAATTCTTTGCACTTTTGCTCAAAATAAAGTGGATGATTATTAATACATACCCAAACATAATACATTTTCATCTCATATTTGCAAATTTTGTTTTAAACTCAAAACTTCATCTACCGCCACAAAGAAAATTCTGCATCAATTTATGAAATGTACACTGCCACCTGCATATTATATAATATAAAAATAGAATGCATAAAATGTTCATAAAGATAGTTTGTATACATCTTCACTGGAATGAAACCGTTTACATGCACACAGTATATACAGTCAACTGGGATATATATGAGCAGCACTGAGATACAATTATGCAACCAATGTTCTCATTTGACATTTTATAATCAGTGAGTCTCACTACTAGTGCAAAGGTAAACCTACATCTGACAGCAATACCCAGAGGGCTAGGGGTTGGCACATGCAGTGACTCCCATGCACTGACCAAAATACCTCCCCGCATATTCAACACTAAGTTTGCAAATAGGTTAAACGGAGTCAATCTTCCCAAATTTATTCTGTTTGGGTATATAGGGACATGCATCTGTTTAATATGTGTATGGAATTGACTTACATGTACATTAAAGATAGTATCATACTTTGGGAGCATACCGAAACAGAAATCTGCACAGATTTACCTATAACTTACAGGGTTAAAGTTTTTCTGCCTGAAATGCTGTACATGTATTTCCAGAAAAGAGTAAATTACCAGTGACCAAAATTATTTTTGATCTTTTAAAGATCAAAAATAAAGGAGAAAAGACTTAAGAAATACTATGGCCGTTTTCATTGTTTTCTCAAAAAGTGGGCACCGTATGGGACTGAAATTTTCACAGATGACTATTACTGCATCTTCCTTGATATTTATGCCCATGAATCTGTATTTCTTTGACAAAAACCAAAGTATGATATTACCTTTAACTAACTGGCAATAACTGCCATGTTTTTGCAAAACAGTGTGCCATATCTAAAACACAAACAAATTCAATCAGTAAAAAAGAACTTTGAAGGTTTTTTCACTCAATGACTTAACAGAATTGAATGCTGATGAAAAAAGGCACAAAAACAAAAGCCAAAAGTGCAAACTGTCTTTCAACCAATATATTCAAATACATACATGTATGATATCAATGGCAATGCTGCCTGCCACAGAATGTTTTTCCAACAGATCTGTTCATCTTTGGATACAATACATTGCTAAATTAGGGCCGCTGGGTTCGCCAAAAAGTAAATATAGCCTAGTACAAAAATACTGCGACTTTTAGGTCAATGATTATAAAATTATTCAATTGAAGTCCACACTTCCTATCAATTCTTTTCACACAATACTATGGGCAATTTAATACTAGCATATTAGTGTGTATTCATGAATTTAATAAAGTACTCTGTAAAAAGCTGGGCAAACATTGGCAAACCCAGTTTCAACCAACCTTTTTGTGCAATTAAGCAAAGATTTTACCAGCACATTGTGCAGTATTTGAATTGGGCATACATAAATTCCGTAATCAGTAACCAATTGGGTTGACAAAGAGATGCAACTGGCCATCAATGCCAAAAAATCTGAAAATGACTGTGTTATAGCTAGGCAGTCATTTGTATGTAGCAGGCAAACACAAAGCACAATCTAATAAGGCAGTGCTACAGACGATAAGTGAATATCATCAAAGGAGACTTGAATATAAATAGTAAAATTAAAAACATTTGAAGAGGGAAAAATCGGAATTGGGGTGAAAAATTGAAAAAATATCTCATTTCAAATTAAAATCTGAAAAGTTGCATCTCTGTTGACATAAACAGAACTTTGATATAAAATTCAGTATTTGGCAAATGATGCCCTACTTTTAGTACGGCATATGACTATGGAGATCTTCTCATGCAAAAAGTAAATTTGTACTGAAAACTGCAAGCAAAGCACTCTTTAGCCACTGCATTTAATTCATCTGCTCTTTTCACCTCTGCATAGAGAACGATCGCACTCATGACATAATGTCTGCCGTTCTTGTAATATGACATAAGGTAATGGGGCCATTGACAGGTACATGTACGTGCATTCAGACGTTTTATGCAAAAACATAGGATGGATCAAATTTCTGCAATGCTGTGTCACCGATCCACCCATTTCCAGCACAGTGGGCTGTGTTACAGCCAAAGTGAATATTGAGCATAAGGGATGGTCAGATAAACCTTTTGCATTTCTGACATTACTGATATTGGGGAAAATAGAAAATCAAAACCCATGTACGTGTACACATGAAGCATGTATAGTATTAGGCCAAAAAAAAAAATTGTTATGTTGCCCTCAGCGACCGACCGTAAAATGCTAAAACCTTGGGTCGGGATTTTTTATTTTTTTTTCTCCGAGTCCTAAAGTATAAAAACTCACCATTTTTGACAGAAAATGTAAGATTTAGCAGTAAAAAAGCGTGTCTCTTCAAAACGACCCAAGACCGTTGATTTATAAGCCCTGGTGACCATACATCCTGTAATTATTCTTAAATGTTTGAAAGTCGGCCAAGAAAAAAATAAATAAATAAAAAATCGACCGACCGACCCAAAATTTTAATTTCTCACTTGAGGGCAACACAAAAAAACTACCAATTATCCACAAAAAAAAAAGACATCATTTTAACAGCATTACTTCATCTGATTAGCAAAAATAATGGAAGGCTTCATGTTATCTAGAGGTCTATAGGGAAAACAGGCAGTATGACCTCTTTTGCTCTTTTGAAAGCTGATAATCTAGACAATTAGTCTGAGTATCACCCGTTCTACTCCGTGCCACACTACGTACACATTTACGAACGTCTGATACATGCATGGATGCATGCAAATTTTATGCAACACGGCACATCAGCCAATCAGATCTGTTATGAGAACATTTCCGTCTGAATCCTAACAGAGGCCGAGGATGTTGATTGGTCAAAATCAAAACCTAGAGGTCAATGCTGGGTTGGCTTGCATAATTAATCAGGAAATCTGCACACATATGATACACGCTCGCTTGCTGTACAGCGAGCGTCTATCACATCCACTACTAGACAATATGAACCATAAAATCTGATATCTTTTTTCATAATTCATACAGTCTGGCTTTTGACAGAATAGACCTGTACATACTGACATATGTTAGTCACATTATTAAGATCTAAGATTACAAATATGCATCCTTTTAAGCAAATAACTGTACGCCCAATGTTCCAATTATAATATACCAATCAAGTGGCAAATTAATTACATTCAGAATAATAGCATAAAAATATCTACATATTAGGGAATTAGCTCTTTGAAATGTATTTTAAATGCAACATGCTTGATTATTATACTGCTTTACTGCAATTATTCTTATCAATGATTAGGAATCGCCTTTACAATAACATTAATTTTAATAAGCATATATCTAGATTTCTTGTCTCTCTTTTTTGAAATGACCTAAAATATATGCACAAGATTCATTCCACATGCAACATTAGAACACAGACAAACATGAACCCACACGTACATGTATGTTTAGGTATTAAAGCAGCATGTACATGTATGTACACATGTATGTATTCGCCATGGCTGTGCACATGTATGCATGACATGTAGACCTCTAATTAAGGCATGCTCAATTGTGTACGAAGGTGCTTCTTAAACATGTTAAAGGTAGTATCATACTTTGGTAAGAGACCAAAACAGAAATGTTCACAGATTTACGTATAATTTTCTTGGCATGAAGATGATGCTGGTAGACCTACCGTTAAAATTTTTCCGCCTGAAATGGTGTATTTATCCAAAAATTAGTCAAACAACGACCGAAAATCTTTTTGATCTTTTAAAAGATCAAAAATAAAAGAGAAAAGACTTAAGAAATACTGTGGCTATTTTTCACGGTTTTCTCAAAAAGTGGACACCGTATGGGACTGAAATTTTTACACTGTATCTTCCTTGATATTTTTGCCCATGAATCTGTATTTCTTTTACAAAAACCAAAGTATGATATACTACCTTTAACTCAACTGCATCATGCGTTTTTGCAATGGTTTGCCAATATAGGCACTGATAAGAGACTTTTTATTAATTGGCGGCAACAGACAAAGCTGCAAATTTTTAGCATGTGCATGCAATGCCAAGCATGTCACCTGCATTGTTATATTATACACACTGTATGCAATGACAGCAGCATGAGAAGACTCATAAGTCACAATGGCAATTGACGGCATAAATTTCAAATAAACACCACACCACGTTGATTGGTTGGCAGGTTGCAACGATACACAGGTGCCATTTTACATAAATTTCTTCTTTTTTTTTACAATCATGAAATAACCACAAGGGAAACTGAATGGATTAATTTTAAGTCAAGGAAAGGTGAACAAAAGAAAAATTTACTGGGATGGGATTCGAACCTGCCACCCCAGAATACCGAACCGGAGCTCTACCAACTGATGAGCTATACAGCCCTATAGATGGTGTACTGTCTGAAATTGCCAATTATCTTTGTTTGTTTGCCAAACTTTGCCAGTCAGAAGCCATGAAACCACTCACAGTTTTTTTTAGGGATTTTAGGGTTTTTAATGTCCAATCTGAAGATTTAGTTTACTTATGTAAGAAGATTCTTAAAATATATCAATTCCATCCACTCCAGGCCATTTACATACATAATAATGTGATTATGTGAACATGAATCCCAACAGCTGTGAGTTTCCTTCCTTGCATGGCCATATCATTATAAAACTGAAATTGGACTAGATTGCTCAAATACATGTATACATACATTACAGTACTAGTGCAAACTCGCTGTGTAGCCTGAATGTACAGTATATTGCATTGTACTAATGTACTAACCTACAGTATGGACAAATAGTTACATTTATAGCATTTTTTTCCAACCCAAAGATCTACAGTGTACATTATTATATGCTTGGATTACTAACATGACAAGTGTGCACATGATCTTTTTTATGTGCTTTTCACTGTATTGTGCATAATGCAAGCAATACAAATGCAATGTCTATGACATGTATGAGGTGTACAGTACATACTGAATACATGTACATGTACAGTAAGTGGTGTTTTTTTTCTGTCATCGTTAATAATATGCCTGTTATAGTGTTATAGAAGTGTGGTGAACAACAGGGCTTCATGTACATATACTGTACAGTAGTTCAACCCTACTAAAATGTTTTTCACTCCTGGACTTAAATCAACATACATGTACTGTATACATATGTATGTACTGAAGTATGAAATGGCTATGCCCATGATGGCTGCACAAAGCTTGTATGAGTGAATATTTCATACATTTAGCACTATAAATGTTGGACAGATCGACAGACACAATCTTCCTTGCCGTTTTATGAAATCACATTATAAAATCACATTATTTCATGTCCCAACATAGCCCAATGTGAAAATTACAGGTGTATACAAATGAGCCTAGTAATATGTTCAGTGCCTATTGCAGCGCATGAACATGTATTCACTAGTCAGTGAGATTCCCATCAGCATTCTCCACTAGCACAGATGCCAAGCCATGACGCAAGACACACTTAACAACCAACAGGTTTGGTGAATATCACAATGGTGCATGGACACGTACATTGTACTTGTACTGCAATTCTGCACAATGCAATGATTTCAACATGTTATCATACATTATGTCCAACAGGTTGTACATGTACATGTGTACATGGTGTACATGTACATCCATACATTTGTAGCTGTCCATGCATCTGGCACAGGTGATGTGCAGATAGATCCAGTTCAAGTATGTAACATGTGTAATGAGGGAGGACAGTATACCAGCAAGTGCCTGTACATGTACATTTGTGTGTAGAGCTTTATATTTGTACTGTAGACCAACATGTAAATGCACTAGATCTACCTGCACTTTGTCAGTATCAAAACATACATGTACCGATCAAGCATAAATTAAACATCTGATGCCATCACCTACATGTACATACACATGTTATGATGTACAATTGTACATGTCACTCCAAGCATCGCTGCAGTGAGCTGGGCACACCCAACTACACATAATATTTTATGCACACGATCAGACACAAACACAACCACTACCAGCATTTAACTTCATTTGTCAAGGAATGCAGAAATCCACACATGACATGTTGTTCAACATGACTTTTGCACAAACATGGTCATAAAAGACCTTAGAAATGATGGCTAATACTTTTGGAGGGATGAGGTTAATTAGGCGGGGATTAGTAAGTTGGAGAAGAACCAAGGAATTTGGGAAACAGCCACCCTAGTAATGTAACTACACTGATGAAGGCACTTAGATACAGGAGTTTCCCCTACACTGGCAACATTTGAACATTCTGTCGGGAAAAATAAGTTTTTCATATAGTTGAGCCATTTTTTTTTTTTCAAAGCTAGATCCATTTGAATTAAATTCTTGGAAATAAAATGCAAATTCTGTAAGATTTCTATCCTAACATGCCTAATATCTAAACCAAATTGACTCGGAAAACATAGGCCTAGAGAAGATTGGCAAGAAAATTATCAGCTGAACCAATACCATTCACAATGTATGACACACTATTAACATTCCTATGGGTGTTTAACTGTCAATTAAAATATAATGACATAATTTGACAAACATGACAAAGTGAAAACCGCCCAAGCTCAGAATACATTGACAAGTACTGTAGTATGTGTATGTGTACATGTACGTCATATCGATACCGATATTACGATACCAACACTGTTTACACATGGCATATTGACGCAAATGTGATGTTTACCAGTGTTGTAGTCGAGTACTTTTTTCCAAGTACCAAGTACTGCCGAGTACTTTGACTGCCGAGTATCAAGACAGGTCGAGTAGCTTTGGCAGTCAAGTACAAGTACTGGTTTCCGAAGTACCAAAGGACGAGTGCGAGTATTTGGACGTTCGGGTGCGAGTACGAGTACTCGGAAAATGGTACTCGAGTAGTACTCGAGTGCGTGTACCGAGTACTACAACACTGATGTTTACATGTACATTCACTACATTGTACATGTCCAGTTACTGGACTCCAGTACATGTATTGAAGACTGAGGATAGGAGGATAAAGGAATTACAATGAAACCATTCTTGTCCTTGAAAGGACTTCTTTTGTTTGAGGTTATCCTTGATCAGAATATGTGAGAGTATTAAAATACCAGGACAATAGAAAAGACAATGTCTTGTCCTCAGACAACAAAGGATGTTTACAAAACAACAAAGGGTGTTTACAAAACAACAAAGGGCTTGTCAATGCACACACGTGCACATCAATGTAAACCAATGCTATGGAAATCCGGCAAAGAACAAGGATTTTTTTTCACAATTTGTTCCAAACATCATTTTCTTGACCAGAATGACAGCACACGGATTCATGTCTTGAAAAAGTTGTGTACCGTTATTTCTAATGTATCGTACAAAGAATACATCATGGGGTATCTAGCCTATTCGGCAGGAAAAAACATCATAACCAAATAACCCCGAGTGTTATTGCTCCAGACTGTATTCTCAATTGCTTACACTTTCATGAAAAGCCAACTGGCCTGTGCAGCAACCGATCTTAAGAAAGGTCAGTAGGCCTACTTCTTTCAAGAATATGGAGGCTTATTTCGAATACTCCTCATACCCATTAAGTAGAATTAGAAGAGCAGATGATACTCAAGAAAAGAGGATTATATCCTGAACTCAAGCAAAGTATATTAATCTTTGGCAATTGAGGTCTGTAGTGCCTGTACATTTAGTATCTGGGGTCTCTGATGGCCGGATTTGTGTCAAGTTACCAACAGAGATACAGAGATATTAATTTATTAGAGATGGATCTTAATATTTTTGCACTCAGGCAGGTTCCCAGCCAAACTGCCAAAAAGTTTGTACTTTACACAAATAATGTGCACTCCTTGTAGGCATGAGGTGCATGCAACTTGGACCTGAGCCAATCACGAGGAAATTCCCCCCAAAAAATTGAGTTTCTTGACCATACTTTGTAGAGAGTTTTTCACTTTTCAACATGTTCAATGCATAATGCATAATGGCACACGAGTCAGAAGTAAAAAAAGAGGAAATCAGCTGATCTGAGGAAAATTGCACATGTGCACAGCATGTCATGAGTATTGCAGGGCTGGAAATAAGGTTTGGTGAGGGCAAGGCCAATTTTCCATTGCAAGGGGCACTTTCCATTGGAAAATCATAATGTCTATGGAAACATTTGAAGGGGGCACCAAGGCCAAGAACCAGGGCAACGAAGGCCATGATGGCCTCTGTGACCTACGTGTATTTCCAGGCTTGGTATTGGCTCGTGTACAAGATTCACCTTTGACAAGTTCAAGGCTTGCATTCAGCAGGATATGATCAGCAGGAAACATGACAGATAAAAATAACCATGCCAAATTGCGGTCTACGTTCAATCAAGCTGAGAAAGATGTCAACAACTTCAACTTTCAAGTACCCTATTTTTAAGGGAACGTACAAAACTGTACATGATTATACGGGGTCTACGAAATGAGGGGCTGGCTTTAGTGCTAGGCTGATGCTGCACTTCCTTAGCAAGGGGTTTTGAGTGCCCAACCACAAACTACAGAATCACCTCACATGTGTACCAGTTTACATTTACATGTAGGGAGCTTTAGATTGGTGTGAACGTGGACCTCTTTCACGTCGACCACAACGTCGTGCTGAATGTTAAAACCATACTTTGTGCGTCCTCGACTCACGTTGGTGACGACGTGACGCATGCACAAAGACTCAGCATGACGCAATCACGTATCAGTCGACGTAGTCATTGTGAAAATCTAAAGCTCCCTTTTCATACGATGGGGAGCGGACATCACAAGAACAAAACTCAAGAAAGTGTAAATTATGAATTCTACATTGTGAAGGAGGCTAGGTCTCATGGGGGCTGAGGGGATTCCCCTCCTGTTAGCAAAGGGGAAGTGGTCTACTATATATCAATGTTATTAATATAGAGAAATGAAATAAATTATGATCAAAGTGAAAGCCAATTGCCAAATGACTGTTCCTGTTGGATTCTACTCCACTGAATAGGCCTCAAATTTCTTGAACAAAAGCACTAGACAGCAGGTCTTCGTCTAGTAACTAGACCTGAACTTATTTCATTACACATGTGGCATTCATGTACATTTAAAACCGCAATTTTGTATGCAATATTGTGTCAAAAGTCATTGATTTAGGAACCATTTTATTTGTGAAAATAAAAACAAAATAACTAGACAGCCGGACTAGTGCAGTTCACACTTACAATGTAACAATGTTTACTAGACCGACACAGAAATCACTAGACTCAGTCCATGGTCTAGTGGATATTTTGAGCCCTGCTGAACATCAAAGTATCAGAAAAACTACACACAATGCGCGTGTGCAATGGAATGAAGGAATAGCAGAGCCCTGGGCCAATTTCATAGAGCTGCTTTTAAAAGCAAAAAAGTTGATCTACATGTAACAGGATTACTAACCAAATATTCATACTTTTTACTGCTTTTGACTTGTATTCGGAAATTGTTTGCTAAGCATAATATTCACTTGGAGTTATGGGTTGCATGCATACTGATTTTATTTACACACTGTACCAAGGTTTTTGGTGCTTAAGCTAATTTTGGTGCTTAGGCATGTTAAGCAGCTCTATCTGTCTATGAAATTGACCCCGGCCTGGATCTACAGTACAGTACATATGACACGTACAGTACATACAGGTACAATCTTATGGTATCTATTCGACGGAACTCCAAAGCCAACCGACCAGCATAATTAATTCACATAGTTATTATCATCATATGTAGTTTGCATCCAAGCATTTCAGGTCAAGGTGAAACAGTTGTGACGTGGTACTGTAATAATCACGTTTTGTTCTAAGTCAGTCAGCGTGTGTTGAACGGAACCTGTGATGGGATATGAGTGTGAGTCATTATCAAACGACTGCAGATACAGGAAGGATCTCTTTGGACAGATATTACTAATTAGTTTGGAGTAAATATACATGTAGCTGAATTAACGTGGAATAAATACAGAGCTTTAAGAATAATACACGTAAGCTGATTCAAAAAAAAAAAAGGGGAAACATGATATGCTGGAAACGATGCTGTGTGTGCTGCTAAATAATGTAATCCATGGAATATGGACTGTACATTTCAACATGTGACTTATTTAGAGGGGAGACAAATGGCTGGGGAAAACTGCCACATCTGGTGCCATGATAATTATGACTCCATAGTTATGATTGCCTTACATGCCCTGAGGTCAATTACATTTGTATGTTTGTGCCCCTGGTCATTGAATGCCCCCTGATCATTGCATTGGTCATCTTGGTGACTGGCTGCTTGGATGTCCCTGGTCATTGATCATTCAATTCCCCTGAATTAAAGTTGTCGTTTATTGCCATAGTGCCCTAACTAGCACCTTGTCAAATTGCCTTAGTCATGTTGGTGCCACTTTGTTTCTGCCTCGGAGTCCCTGGTTATTGCCTCAGTGCCCCTGGTCCCAGCCCTTTTAGACTCCTTAAAGCGCCCTCAACCAACATGACCAAAGGGAAACCAATAAACATGTGCTGCCCCAAGGAAGTTCCAGACCTGTGTATCGAGTACACAGTCTGACCATAGACTGATATAGCTAGGCTGACAGTGTACACATATTCTGTCTGTAGCACATGCACAGAAATGTACATGTACAAAGTACAGTGTGTGTACGTTACATGTACATGTACATGTACATAGTATGCATTGTACATGTTCCGTAATATATATTTCGTGTCCTACAATTCTGACATTTTTGGCTTTAAGGCACTAGGACGAAGTCCAAAACACAGGAAAAATGGAAGTGACTGGAGAAAAAAACAGTACACTTTTGCTTTGTGTCCACAGGAGATGAGAACAGATAAGAACCATGCTCAAGGTGAGAACATCACTGATCAAGGTGAAAATATCTTGGGCTGTAGAATTGCCCACAATTCACATTTAAGGCAAGGTACATGTACTGTGCAGTCTTTCAACTGATAAAATTTGATTACATAGGCCTATAGAGTGACATTTTTCCACCAGTTAGGGGCACGATTGTGTAACAATATCTGTAATACTTCAGCAAACATGAACCACCAAATAATGTACATGTATTATACAGCGTAACATGATTTATCTAGGCAGCTAGGGCGGTTAGGCTTTATAGAATTATTTACATTTTGTTCTTACCTTAAACAAAAAATACAATGATGTACATGTATAGGGCTACAATCATGGCAATAAAGTATATTAAACTCATGAATACTAAATGATTTTTGGTCGGGAAATGGATAATATGCAAATTAGGCTTGCACTCATCAATTAAATTGGAAGTCTGCTGACATTAGCCACATTTAACCTTACATGCCATACTGATTGTTCCCATCCTATTGGAATGGCCAAGTGCATCAATTGATTTATCTGAACAGTGTGTAGATGGAAGTATCATCTTTTTTGTAATCAGCACATCTTTCAAATCTGTCATCCATCCGAACATTTTGAAAGTCTGTAACTATCAGGCCTTTTCCCACTATCTCCTTTTTGATCCTTGTTGAAACCAACCCGGATCCGCGCCGATTCAGCACGGCAAGTTTTTGAACCAGATCGAAGAGACACAACGTTGACATTACGTTTAAATGGTAAACTGGCTCATACGATATAGTGAAAAATGCAGCTTGGCTGTTTGGAACAGGGTTGAGATTTTCAACCCTGGTCCCTACCAGGAATGATTTTGATCCGGGTAGGCTGTCCGGATTGGCTCGGGGTTGAACATTTTCAATTGTGAAAAGGGTTGAAAAAATCCGGTTCCAACCCCAAGATTTTAGGTAGGGCCCTAGTGTGTACATGTACATGAAAACCCTCAACAGTGCATCTCCTGCAGTATGTGGATGTTAAGTTGTTCGATGTACACTGTTAATGAAATCCAAAGCAGCTTCTGTTTGAGTACGTACACCTGTTTCAGATCTTAGTTCACAAACACAGTATAATCACACACCCTGACAGGGCTCCAATTTCATGAAAAAAAGCACTGGACAGCAGGTCTAGTAATTGAAGCATTTTACTAGACCTGAACTTTTTCACTAGACCTGTGGCATTCATGAAAACGGTATAAATTGTATTGCAATATTGTGTCAAAAATCATCAATTTAGGCACCATTTTAATTGTGCAAGGAAACAGCCGGACCAGTGCAGTACAAAATTTAATAGACCGACACTGAATTCAATACACTCGGTCCACTCCACGGTCTAGTGGATATTTCAAGCCCTGCCTGACCCTCCTCAATCCACATGAATCTAATTCTAGCATCATTGCACCATTGCAGGATTTCCAATGGTTTGGGAGAATGCAGAGCAGCACTGCAAAAGCTTTACTTGGCATGCATACATATTTTAAAGCCAAATAAATGAGCCATAGGAATACTGCGCAATGTTCCATTGTAGCCATTTCAGGAGGGTCCCTGACCAAAATGCCAAAGAGTTGAGTTTTAAGCAGTACATTATATGAATGATACAAGAACAGTACTTGCCGTAATTTCCAGAATTCAATTGCAACTACTACATGACTAATTATAATGACTATAACTGTACAGGTTGTGTGGAAAACTCAACTTGAACAAGGACAGCAACTGTCCTTTTTCCTACTGCCTGCGGCCGGAGGTAGTCTGACCGTTGAGGAATTCTCCGAAGCCTCCTTATGCCCGTAGTGCGACGACAATGGCAGCACGGGTCTGTAGTTCTTCAACTGTGTGGCAAGATCCATGAAAATCTTATTGACTTTGTCCGAGTCCTCGTCCAGCTTGGCCGAGGTTTCGTACAGCGGCATGCCGTTGGCGTCGGCAAACTTCTGGGCGATGCTGGAGGCCACCACCTTCTTGTCCTCGATGTCGCACTTGTTGCCGATCATGATCCGGGGGATGTCCGGGGAGAGGGAATGCCGGTCGCACTCGTCGATCCAGTTGGGCAAGCCTTCAAAGGTGGACATCTTGGTGATGTCGTAGACGAAGACCACGGCGTGGACGTTGCGGTAGTAGTGTTGCACCATGCTCTTGCGGAAGCGTTCCTGGCCTGCTGTGTCCCATAACTGAAGCTGTGAATTGCAAATGAGAATTTAAGCAGAGTAAGAAATTTGGGTCTCTTGATGAGGACTAGAGTAGGCTAGTCGAAACTTTGAGACCTTCCAAGAAGTGCGAATGAAACGGAAACTTGTGCAAAAGTACGAAAGATTCTTACATGGTGTTTCCGCAAACCGATGACATAAGAAATTTCAAATAGCTTCAACAATGGTTCACAGTAATCATGTACTTAGTGGAAGTGAGAATGGAATGACACAATGTGTCAAGTGGTAGCACTGCAAAATAATTATTTCCAAGTGTTTCCCATTCTTTGTGTGTGCAGTTCTTGATATGTTTTTGTTGCTGGGTGCCTTTGAGCTGGTTGAAAGACTGACCTTCAGTCACTGAAAGGTACTTGCAAAACACATCACCTTGAAGGATAATGGAATAAATTTTGAAAGATATAAATCTTCACACAGGCTGACAGGGTGAGCCACTGTTGTTCAATTTCATTGTTATGGTGTTAAATACAGTTGGCTTGTTATAAAGTGCAATACTGTACATGTACACTGTAATAGACATGGCCAGACACTCACAAGCCTATAATTAATGACCTCAGAAGTCTGATTTAATAATTTAACCTTCAACACATGTACAGTTAACTGTCATGACTGTAACACACTGCACAGGTCTGCCATTGCCTTAATTGTTTGAGCAGTACCCATGAACAAGTTTCATGCAAGTGCCCAAAAGGAAGAAAATGGCTGAACAAACACTTAGAACTACATACATACATATGTATACTTTCAGAACTTGTAAAATAGTTTATAAAAATTACCTCTGCAAGTACATGTAGTAGGGCCTACTAGTAGTCTACTACCATTAGTATTTAAAAGTAACTGTCAATGTCATACAAGTGCTCACAATATTGACTGTGTGTGTTTTAAGTGGAGGGCACCAAGAGGCAATGTGGGGCAGCTTGTGATGATCATGTCAATGTTCCGTATTATGTAACTTTTGTGTACGAAATAACTGGCTCGAGCTATTAGTGTACATAATTGTCGTACTGTACATATCAAATATGACCATTATGACGCACGGACAATTTTTTGTGTGTTCATGAATACATTAATAAGCAATTCATTCAACATTACAATGTGTCTGGTTTGCAATATCTTTTACTTTAACCATGTATGTTAACATTCCTAGGGATTCCCCAGTGAGAGATTTTGCAATGAGTGAATTGGAATTTTCTTGTGGGAATTTCCACTACTGAATTAGTTCAATGACTTCATGAGGGTGGCTGGCTGCTGGCAACAGTATGAACATGATGTATGTATGTAATGTACACAGTACAATGTATATGTTGTGAATGGGCGGAACCAAGTACTTCAAAGCCACTATCACTCATTGTTAACTCATATGTGTTAATGCTTTTGAAATTCAGCATTTAGCATCTAGATCTTAGATCATTTTATATCCTGTGGAAATTTAATCAGAATTATAGATCCTGTTTTCTGACATAAACATGGTTAAAGGCTTAGCGCTTTCAACCTAACATTGTGCAGGTAGAGTACTGCACGTTTAATTTCAATAGCGTTCCGCACTAATGACGTCACACCATGCATGCACATACTCCCACTCACCACACGTTTGTATGGCCACGTTGCAATGTTTGTCTGAGGTTCGGTGCTATTTATAGCGCAAGTGTGCAGTGCTATTTAGCACTGTACAATCAAAATTAGCTGGTTTTAGGTTTTTAAATGTTTTTTCATAATGGTCAGCAATTTTTGAGAGCAATTTCTAATCTAATGTTTTTAGTTTCTTATGAGAATTTCAGACTGAAACTAAACTTTGTGCCCTTTTTTATCCTTAAATCCTTATCAAACAATAAGAATTGCCAATTCCCATAAAAGTCTGCTTTGTGGTTGAAACCAAACTTTTTGAAACAAAAAAATGGCCAGGCTCCTTTTGCAGTTTAGACTGTAAGTTGAAACAAGAACCAATGTTAGTTAAATGCAGTTGATAACAGCTTTAAACAATGAATTACATGTAGGAATGTACACTGTAATGAAAATTGGAGTGATCGATAAAATGAACACCTGACTCAGGCACAGGGTGTACAGAACAGTATCCAGTTACTACTAGGTGTGAATATTGCATCACATCAATTCAGAATAAATGGAGCAGATATGATACAACCTATTATGCATTCTTCATAGCTCACAAGCAAGGACATGTGTATCAAATGCACACCCACATAACACTTAACTTAGAGAATTTATCACATACTGTGTACTGTACGTACATTTTATTTCATGTACATTATTGATTTTCACAGTAATCATGGTAATTACACAATTGATTCAGATAATGATTGAGTAGACACTAGACAGATGTCATGGATGTGGAAGCATGGATATCTGTATGGAAATGGCATTATATACGTGTACAGTGTGCAGGGCTCGAAATATCCACTAGACCGTGGACCGAGTCTAGTGATTTCGGTGTCGGTCTAGTAAAGTGTGTACTGCACTAGTCCGACTGTCTAGTGATTTTGTTTTCCTTGAACAATTACAATGGTGCCTAAATTGATGAATTTTTGACACAGGATTGCACACATTTACGGTTTTACTATGTGCAGTACATGAATGCCACAGGTCTAGTAAAAAGGTTCAGGTCTAGTACAATGCTTCAGTTACTAGACCTGCTGTCCATTGCATTTTTTCACGAAATTCGAGCCCTGGTGTGTAATATGACTTACACTATAAACTGGAGTACAGATTCATTTAAGCTCCTCATAGTGTGTACATGTACTGTACACACAATTTCACTGTGATACACATAAAACCACAGCGTATCAGACTTTGCGAAGGTTCAATATTAACACCAATCACATCAATACAATTAATCTGTCAGTGTGGGGTTTTTCATGGATGCCTTTAGAATCCAATGTCTCTTGTTCAAATCAAAGTGATGACAATGAGGGTTTGAGAACTTTCTAGCAGTAGCACTCACTAGCACTAACACTAGCAGTGATATAATCATCAGATGACTGCATTCAAGCAATAGAGGAAGGTTTTTGACAAGTCTGCTGTGTTTCCTAACAATTCCTGTTGGACATCACTAGCTGTTTTTGGTCAAATTAGCTTTCTCGTATTCAACCAAATAGGCTATTACTCCACAACGTACCGACTGACAGAGTGTCAATGCTGTTAGTGTTACAGTGCAAATATCACATAATTAATGAAATTGCTACCACATGCTTTCCATTATTTAGTCAATTAATTACAAATTCCAATTACTTTTAAAATTCCTACATGTGTATACTGTACGCAGCGATATACATACATGCACACTGTACATTACTAGTACTACAGTAGGTACATGTAGTATTAACACCTGTGTCATTTAGGTACAGCTGACTGCATGCCCTTCAGCTTGGGTTTAACCTTGAATCACGTTTGGGAAATGTTGGGGTACTGCCATTTTGATTTAAATGCAAGAGCCAGTTACTGTAGGACAACACAGCACACATTATACACCTGTAGTGTACATCATTAGTTACATGTACAGGTTAAATCTGTTACAAACACCATGGAGCTATAAACAGACTACCACATCACAATTGCACAACTACTATTCTTAACGTATGTAAGGGTTGGCTGATGTAAAAAATGTAATTAATGACAACAGCTAGTATTAAACAAGACCATTCATTACATGCATGTTGGAGCGCAATATTGACGCTTGCACAAGTTTGAATTTAACATTGGGATTTTTATAACCGCGGCGCAGTCATAGCATTAGCATGGAGGTAGAAATAGACTACCTCCATGGTCATAGTTAGGCCTAAGTTAAAAATGTTGGACACAGCCTCAAGTCAAAGGTTTTCTTTGAACAGTTAAAAACAAGTCACTTAGGACAAGCGGTTAAACTGAAACTAGATTGCAAGGTTGAAAGATTGCGCTCTTGAAACATGCAACATGCACATCATTCAAACTTCAAAGACTTAGTTAGCAGCTTTGGCAAGAGACTTGCCAAATTATACACTTTGAATGCAGCCGTAGCCATTTTTCTCAAAACGCCCTCTTTCGGTTCCATAGGTTTGTGCACAAGTCATGGCCGTCTGTGGAATTCTTTCCATAATGATTAGGCCTACTATAATTTACAAAAGATGGAAGTTATCAATTATTCAATACATTAGTGGTCCATATTGGATCATTAGGCCTACCATGATTACATGTCAATGTATGGATAACTGAGCCTCTGGGGTCTATTGTATTGTTGATGTTGACAGTATGTTTCAACAAAGAGGTTTCAGACTGAACGTCCTATACTAAACTGTACCTTGATCGTTTCTCCTTCAACTGTCACGTTTTTCTCTCTGAAATCGACGCCTATCGTGGCTTCGGTCTTCTCTGGGAATTTTCCGCCACAAAACCGATACGTCAGGCATGTTTTACCGACGTTGGAGTCACCAATCACGATGATTTTGAAGATCCTCCGCTGTTTCTCCACCGCGACAAAACCGTCCATGTCGTCTGCCTCCGCCTCAGTCGGAGTTTTCTTGTCATTTTGATTTTCTTCCATCGTTCAACCCTCACAAATAAAAGGCGCAAACAATCTAAAGGTTCCGGGTCAGTGGTTCGACATTTAACCCGTAAAAATTCCGTGTAAAACTCACGGTGGATGGGCATGTGACATCCGTCATATCACTAGCACTCCGCTCAATTCACTTTTTCGCGGCACAAATGGAATGTTTTGTGAAAGAAGTGACAATAACTTTGCTTGAGTACACAATAAACTAAACGTGCTGCATGCTATCGCTAGCTGTACGCTATGCACACAATCAGACAACACAATCTTCTCGTATTGACGTTTTTATTGATTGGACGAATTGCGAATGGTGACCGTTTAGGAATAGTGCTGACAATTTATCATTAAAGGGAACTACCAACGGGGATCGGTACGTGCACATGTGTTGATGTGCAGAGCGAGCAACAGGCTAGGCCAAGGCTCGATCATGTAGTATTAATGGAACTTATTGCACAACAAAAACAACTGAAGCAACTTCATGGATATGCTTTAATTTTTTTCAAGATGTACATGACTTGAGGCTAGGCTTGGTACTTATTTTGCTACCGTCATTTGAGACCATCACAAATTCACAAAACGAAATGAAGGGATTGGGCGGGGGCCTCATATCTCAAGCCCTTCTTTTCATTTAATAGCGGGACACAAAATGGCAGTAGCAAAATAAATCCCAAGCCTAGCCTCAAGCCAGGTTTCGTAAAGGCCATGTGTCATGTCTCCCAAGTCTTTGGTTTGCCAGCTTGATTATACCCCTCTCGTTTGGACAATTGGTTTGGGGCAGATAAGTTAACATGGGATATTTTTATCAAAGTTTTATTTGGATGGGCCGTGCGGAAGAGATCTGTCATTACAAAACATAAATATTTTATTTAATTAGCATTAATATGAATGAATTATTATTTAAGCCACCTATGTTTTAATCACTAATAAAGATCAATTCATTGTTTTGATTAGCAGATAGACAGATCAACTTGCAATTAATGATAATATCTCGTGACTAGAAAATGTCGATGGCCGCTGCATGCACAACTTGTGCAAACTATCACACTGTACACGCGCGAGTTCCTTTAAAACTAAAAAATAACAACCTGTGTACTCTTGCGGGCGCACTTTCATTTGTACGTGCATGCATTTTGTGCATCTTTACGTTAGCAATTGCAGCAGAAATAATCTCCATATTTAAGCGGTTGTCTACGTCTCACAAGCCAGGCCTGTCAAATTCGTACCCCGTGTATTTCACAATCAGGCTGCAATAACAGGCGCTTCCCAACATCCACCATATTTTCCTCGTGTTTTAGTCGTCGTCATAAATTAATCTACAATGTCTGGAAATGAATGTGAAAAGCCACGATGGGTGCCTCTGGAATCCAACCCTGATGTAAGTTTAAGTTTCTTAATGTTCTGATTAGTTCCATTTCAGTTTTTAGTCATAATCATGTGGACGCCGTCTGGCTCTATTTACGAGGCCTAGGACTAGCAGTAGCATGCAAAAAGTCCACACCCAGGTCACGCATAATGATGTCGGTGCACGATTGCACTTTCACTGATCAGTAAAATATTTAGGAATGATGAAATCAAATGTGCTTGACCATGCAGTTGACAATGAACTTGAAAGTTGAAGGGCAAGCCTAATTTACACATGTTGACAATGGTTGACTTTATTTCAAAAGAACAGATAGAACAAACTGAATTGAGAAATGAAATACAGCTACATTCATGCCAGAATCAGATGTGACAAAATTTGATTGCTAACTAGACATTTAAGTGTTCGTGGACGAACACGGAGCTGTTCCGACTTATTTGATCAGCCTTATAAGCTCCGATGACGTCATGGTCATTTACAAAGCAGCATGCATCTGCAGTTTCTAACAAAGCTTTTGTGAAAAGAATCATTACCATAGCTTTCGTCATTCTCAAGATATGCTGCAATCATAAATTATGCCTTTTGATGACGTCATAATGACGTCACAGTTAATTTCACAACAGCATGCAAATCTACAGGGTCTAACAAAGCTTTTACAAAAAGAACCAATACCGTAACACTTACCGTTCTCGAGATATACTGCTATAAACCAAAAATTACCTTTTTTGATGACGTCATGATGACGTCACTGTAAATTTAGGGGCAGCATGCACAACTACATGATGTAACAAAGCTTTTACAAAAAGAATCATTACCGTAGCACTTACCGTTCTCGAGATATGCTGCTAATAATAAAATCAGCATTTTTGATGACGTCATGATGACGTCACGGTAAATTTCTTGGCAGCATGCACAACTACATTATGCTACTAAGCCTTTGCAAAAAGAATCATATTCATAGCCTTTGTCGTTCTCAAGATATGCTGCTAACAAAATTGACTAATTAAATATGCAAATGAGCTGTCACGTGCCTAATTAATGAGGAATTTTTACAACTGAGTGCCAGTATGATCCTTAGCTTATAAGCTTTCATATGATACCTCATCTAAGCTGATCAGAAGAAGCTAAGAAGAGATAAGCTGTTAACAAGCTTAGAGGGTGATAAAGAATAATAATAACTAGACATTTAAGTGTTCGTGGACGAACACGGAGCTGTTCCGACTTATTTGATCAGCTTTATAAGCTCCGATGACGTCATCATGACGTCACGGTCATTCTCAAAGCAGCGTGCATCTAAAGTTTCTAAAAAAGCTTTTGTGAAAAGAATCATTACCATAGCTTTTGTCATTCTCAAGATATGCTGCAAACATAAATTATGCCTTTTGATGACGTCATAATGACGTCACAGTTAATTTCACAACAGCGTGCAAATCTACAGGGTCTAACAAAGCTTTTATAAAAAGAACCAATACCGTAGCACTTACCGTTCTCGAGATTTACTTCTATAAACCAAAAATTACCTTTTTTAATGACGTCATGATGACGTCACTGAAAATTTCTGGGCAGCATGCACAACTACATGATATAACAAAGCTTTTACAAAAAGAATCATTACCGTAGCACTTACCGTTCTTGAGATATGCTGCTAATAATAAAATCAGCATTTTTGATGACGTCATGATGACGTCATGGTCATTTCCATAATATCAAACTAACCATGAACTGACTAAATAATCAAAAGAAATAAGCATATAAACTTGGGTCAGAAAGTGAGCCTCATAACACATCCTCTAGACGATGAACTTGACAGTACTTTCAACATCGTACTACATGTGCTTTCATGCGCTTGAATACTAACACACCTTGTTACCGTGGCAACAGTGCATGGTCATGCACTTGCTGGCCTACCTCTTACATAACAGCACATTCCTCAGACTCTGATCATTTGAGATAAACAATCCCAGCTGCAAATGGGGTTAACTGTATACGGTAATACAGTACATGTACATGTACGTGTACACACTACACACACATAATAGGCCTATGCTCTGACATAGGGCTTAAAAACAGCCAATTTTATGACGTCATGATGACGTCACGGCCATTTTCGTGGCAGCATGCACAAGTACAGGACGTAACAAAGCTTTTGGAAAAAGAATTATTTTCATAGCATTTTGGGTTCTCGAGATACGCTGCTAACAAAATTGACTAATTAAATATGCAAATGAGCTGTCACGTGCCTAATTAATGAAGAATTTTTACAACTCAGTGCCAGTATGATCCTTAGCTTATAAGCTTTCATATGATACCTCATCTAAGCTGATCAGAAGAAGCTAAGAAGAGATAAGCTGTTAACAAGCTTAGAGGGTGATAAAGAATAATAATAATAATAATAATAATAAAAATCTAAGCAAAAACTAAACCTGTTCCGACATCCGAAATGTCGGAACAGCTAATAATAATAACTAGACATTTAAGTGTTCGTGGACGAACACGGAGCTGTTCCGACTTATTTGATCAGCTTTATAAGCTCCGATGACGTCATGATGACATCACGGTCATTTCTAAAGCAGCATGCATATCTAAAGGTTATAAAAAAAGGTTTTGCGAAAAGAATCATTGCCATAGCTTTTGTCATTCTCAAGATATGCTGCAAAGATCAACTATGCTTTTGATGACGTCATATAGTCACAGTTAATTTCACAACAGCATGCAAATCTACAGAGTCTAACAAAGCTTTTACAAAAAGAACCATTACCGTATCACTTACCGTTCTCGAGATATACTGCTAACCAAAAATTTACCCTTTTTAATGACGTCATCGTTCTCGAGATACGCTGCTAACAAAATTGACTAATTTAAATGAGCTGTCACGTGTTTAAATATTAAAGAATTAAAAATTACTTTCTTATGACTTCATGATGACGTCACTAAATTTTGGGGCAGCATGCACAACTACATGATAAAACAAAGCTTGTACACAAAGAATCATTACCGTAGCACTTTCCGTTCTCGAAATATGCTGCTAATAATTAAATCAGCATTTTTGATGACGTCATGATGACGTCACGGTAAATTTCTTGGCAGCATGCACAACTACATGATGTAAAATTTACCAGCATATCTCGACAATTCTCAAACATTTACCAAAAAACATTTAATTCTAAATTATAAATCATTACTAAAACATTATTGGAGTATATAGCACAGACATCACACATACCAAGTTTCCTGACAATCAGACATTCTTAATGATATGGAATAAAATTCAGCTTTTTATGACGTCATGGTGACATCACATTTATTTTTACTGCCGCATGCCACATCTTCAGGATCTAACAGAACTCATGCAAAAAGAATCATTACCATAGCATTTTGTCGTTCTCGAGATATACTGCAAACAAAAAATAAAGCTTTTTTCATAACGTTAAAATGCTTGGTGGCGCTATTGGTGTGCTCCGATAAGAGCCGTAAGACCACGATCTACAAGTACCTTCGTATCGCAAGCCATGGTCACGAGACTTCACACAAAGCGGAAGATTATTCTTTTGTTTTGAGGTATAATTAGGGCTGTTTGGTGTATTCCAGTTGTTAATGTTTCACGTAGCAATTATATCAGTGACTTCAGTCTCAATGTCACATTCTCCGACAAATGATTTTTATTCAAGTAATTCACGGACATTTTTAGAATTAACCGTGGAAAAAAAATCTTCCAATCACGTATCTTTAAATAGGAAACCCAAATTTCGAATACAATTAATGACATATCGTAATGATGTCACAGTCATTTTCGTGGCAACATACACAACTACGTACATGATATAACAGATAAAAGAATCAAGTTCGTAGCACTTGTCGCTCTCAAAATTTACAAGTATATGAAACCATACCTCCATGATAAAACTGGGGTAATGAAAATAAGCCTGATAACACAACCTCCACACGTAAAATAATGGAGACCTTACAGTACTTTCAACATCCTACGTCATGTCTGATCTGTATGCCCTTGTATACACACGTACCTAATTGTTAACGTGGCAACAGTGCCTGGTCAGGTACTTGCTGGCCTACCTCTTATACATAGCAGTACATTCCTGAGACCCAGTACACACACGTTGGGCGATTTTTGGCACTTTTTGGCGCCCATGCTTGCCTTTACCGTGACTTTACCATTTCGTCAACTCAAAAACGTTGTGTCACCTCTAAAACATTGCATCAACTCGAAAACATTGCATCAACTTGCAAACATTACATAAACTTGAAAACATAACGTCAACTGGCAAACATTACGTAAACTCGCAGACATTGTGTCAACTCAAAAACTTTGTGACAACTCGCAAACATTACATAATCTTGAAAACATTGTGTAAAATCAAAAACATTGCGGCAACTCAAAAAATTTGCTTGAACTCTCGGAAACATTACGTCAACTCGCAAACATTACGTCAACTCGATAACATTGCGTCAACTCGCAAACACTGCGTCAACTCTAAAACATTGCGCCAACTCGCAAACATTACGTCAACTCGAAAACATTGCCTCAACTTGCAAACATTGCGTCAACTGTAAAACATTCCGCCAACCCGCAAACATTGTGCCAACGTGCAAACATTACGTCAACTCGAAAACATTGCCTCAACTTGCAAACATTGCGTCAACTGTAAAACATTCCGCCAACCCGCAAACATTGTGCCAACGTGCAAACATTACGTCAACCCGAAAACATTTTCAAGTCGCAAACATTTCGTCAACTCGAAAACATTGCCTCAACTCGCAAAACATTGTGTCAACTCAAAAACTTTGTGACAACTCGCAAACATTACATAATCTTGAAAACATTGTGTAAAATCGAAAACATTGCGGCAACTCAAAAAATTTGCTTGAACTCTCGGAAACATTACGTCAACTCGCAAACATTACGTCAACTCGATAACATTGCGTCAACTCGCAAACACTGCGTCAACTCTAAAACATTGCGCCAACTCGCAAACATTACGTCAACTCGAAAACATTGCCTCAACTTGCAAACATTGCGTCAACTGTAAAACATTCCGCCAACCCGCAAACATTGTGCCAACGTGCAAACATTACGTCAACTCGAAAACATTGCCTCAACTTGCAAACATTGCGTCAACTGTAAAACATTCCGCCAACCCGCAAACATTGTGCCAACGTGCAAACATTACGTCAACCCGAAAACATTTCAAGTCGCAAACATTTCGTCAACTCGAAAACATTGCCTCAACTCGCAAACATTTTGCAACTCTAAAACATTGCGTCAACTCGCAAACTTTGAACTCTCAGAAACATTACGTCAACTCGCAAACATATATGTCAACTCTAAAACATTGCGCCAACTCGCAAATATTACGTCAACTCGAAAACATTGCCTCAACTCGCAAACATTGCGTCAACTGTAAAACATTGCCTCAACTCGCAAACATATACGTCAACTCTACTTCGCCAACTCGCAAATATTACGTCAACTCGAAAACATTGCCTCAACTCGCAAACATTCCGCCTACTCGCAAACATTGCGCCAACGTGCAAACATTACGTCAACTCGAAAACATTACGTCAACCCGAAAACATTTTCAAGTTGCAAACATTTCGTCAACTCGAAAACATTGCCTCAACTCGCAAAACATTGCGCCAACTCGCAAACATTGCGCCAACTTGCAAACATTATGTCAACTTGCAAACATTGCGTCAACCCAAAAACATTTTGTCAAGTTGCAAACATTTCGTCAACTCAAAAAACATTTTGTGAATCATTCTAAAATGCCTAATTTTGGTTTCAACAGACAGATTTTCCTAATTCAGTAATTGTTAAAGTTCTGCCGATGATTTTACCATCGTGTACGGCTAAAACCATCGTACGTGATGTATCGCCTTCCTGGAATTCTCATACGGCAGCTGCAACAAAGTCACAGCTACCACTACATCTAAAACCATATTGGTGTGCGACATCCTAACACTTGCTGAGGCTGGAAAGGCTTTATACGTACCTGACTTAATTTGCCCTTATAGTGTTTTTGTGTTGTAACCTTAATTACACGACATATTTCTGATTTTTTTCACAAAAAACCTTCATTAAATATCATAGAAATATTGTGCTATACTCTGCATTGTTCATTTTTCGATCTTTGAAGCCGGCGTGTTCCCTTAAGATAAACCAGTCCCAACTCATTCGGGGATTAACTGTAAAGAGCATGCACCACATGCAGTGGCTGTACACACACATACCATGGCGCCATGCTCATACATTATGGGCCCTCGATCTCGGGCTTTAAAACAGCCAGTTTTATAACGTCATGATCGACGTCGCGGCCATTTTCATTGCAGCATGCACAACTATAAAGGATGTTAAAAAGCTTTTGGAAAAAGAGTTATTTTCGTAGCATATGCCGTTACAGAGTAAATAGTATTTTAATAATGACGTAATTTTTCCTTTAAAAGCACATAACTTCCGGTTGAATGACGTTATCACATTCAAACTTCACGAACATAAAGGAAGTGTTCCAATGCTTGACACTTACCAAATTTAGCGGTAATCCGTTGTTTATTTTCGGATTACGTAATCACTGTATATCTTTAATCAACCGTAGAGGGCGCTGTGTAACCCGTATGACGTCATCACCTATATTTTCCAAAAGCCCTAGCCTGTCTCTATCTTTTAGACTGTTAGGTTTTAAATACCCAAATCCATCCGTTTTTGGAGTTATTTCGAGTCAAAATTCAACTTCCGGTTGTGACGTCATGATGACGTAACGTCACAAATGTTATGGCAGTATGCACATCTACAGGGTGTTACTAAGCTTTTGCAAAAAGAATTATTTTCGTACCTCCTGCCGTTCTCGAGATACGCTGCGAACAAAAATTACTAATTAAATATTCAAATGACTGTCACGTGACTAATTAATTGAGAATTTTAACACTTCCGTTCCGAAATGATCCTTAGCTTATAAGCTTTCGTATGATACCTCATTTCAGCTGATCAGAAGAAGCTAAGAAGAGATAAACAATAAACAAACTTTGTGCACAAAGCTATGGGAGCAAAAAGAGCGAAGGAATAATGAAAAATCCGAACGAAATCAATACCTGTTCCGACATCCGAAATGTCGGAACAGCTAATAAAAATCTAAGCAAAAACTAAACCTGTTCCGACATCCGAAATGTCGGAACAGCTAAAAAGTAAAATGGTGGGTTAAGTACATGTAGGTGTGCATGTGAGAAAACCACATTTATTTTATTTTATTTTATGTTGTTCATGACTTCACAATAGCCTGGTTTGACTTTGATGATGGCCTGTTCCCATGGTTCATGCACAGTACAGTCATTAAGTATTATTCGTCTATATTATAAAACTATAAAGACGGAACTTATTCAGAATTGTACACGTTACTTGGAAATTGTGCAAAAATCTCCGTAGAAACCCATGATGCTCCATATTTTTTTAGATCTTTGAAAGCCCTTTAGAAGACTCGTAATCATAATGAAAACATAAACTTTATCTACCCACCATTAAAAATTTAGCTCTCTGTACAACCGGCAGGTTGAATGGTGTTTTTGTGTGATTTCAAGTCAGTCACTTAATTGATCACCTCATGGCATGGCTTGTATCATTTTACTGCATTAACTATTTTGTCTCTTTATGATTCCCTTGCAGGTTATGACCAAGGTGAGCTGGACTTAGAATCAACCTGACCATGCTGACATCTGCCCATGCAACCTCATCAGTGCACCAGCCATGCCTACTGACATGACTAATTACTATGCACAAAAGACTACCAAAGCCTTGTGAAGAGAATTAGCATCAGTAAAACTGAATTTACGGCAGGATTTTAATCAGATTTGAAAAACAACTTACGAACGCAAACTTCAGTCAAAGCATGTTTTCGGGCCCAGCTCTGTCTTCCTTAGGCTGGGGAATGTTTTTGGTGGTGGTGTCCTGATGAGCTTGGCACTTGTCCTTATTTCATTGTTGACTCTTTGACTGCCCAAGCTGAAATTGTAAAGAAAAAGGCAACTGATGAAGAAAAATGGTATTGTGATATAGAATTGGTTGGCCATTGGTCTAGTGCAACCCATTTCCACTTGCCCTGTTGCTATGATACATGTATGCCCAATTACACCCCATCTAAGTGGCATTAATTTCTTCATAGATACATGTATTATGTGGAATTGAAATGGGCACTCTTTTTGGCTGGGAAGTACGATTTTCATTTCAAAAAAGAGGTTCCTTTCATAGTCAGTCAGCAGAGAAAAAATCCCTTGAATTGGTGAAAAGTCCAAATTTGTATAGCAGTCAAGTTCAGGCGGTTTTAGGTGACAACAAGCCTGGAAATAATCGGAGGCCATAGAGGCCATGGCCTTCGTTGCCCTGGTTCTTGGCCTTGGTGCCCCTTCAAATGTTTCCATATACACATTATAATTTTCCAATGAAAGTGTCCCTTGCAATGGAAAATTGGTCTTGCCCTCACCAAACCTTATTTCCAGCCCTGTGACAACATCAGGAGATAAGTAGAAACTGTAAAGCAATCAGTTCTTGATATTTAAATCAGTACACTTTAAAACTAGAGGGCATGTTTGTTGAGCAAATGTAAGGTACTGTCTCAAATGTAAGGCATCTACCTGATTTTGAACTACATCTGTAGTACATGTTCTTGGGATTGGACTTTGTATGGGGATATTTTTAGCAAGGCAGTTTTCCCTTGGTCTGTTGTGAGCACTTCACAGAAAGTGAATTGTGGTACATTTGATTGGGTACCTACATCATGCACCAATTGTATTGGGTATACAATGACCAGAAGCTAGAGTTATCATAATTTCAAGTACAAGCCCCTGGGATTTGATACATACACTGTAAATTGACATCTACATTCTGAGGGATGTGAGTGGCCACACACACAAAATCCGAAAACACCAAGGCAAAGGCTAAAATTTAAAAGTTCCTTAACATTTGTACCTGAGCAGGTGTTCCAAAATAGCCGAGTTAAAATCTAAGCAAAAAAACATCTGAAAATAGATTAAAATATGAATTTTCACATCACCATCACTGATTCAATTGCAAGTAATCTATAAATGTTGTGTTTCTGTTGTCTTTACTTCATGTATAGTACATTCATACGGTCGGTGTTCCCAGCAAGTGGCATTTTGTTGACGTGTTGGGACTAGATGACGTACTGCTGGCCATGATACCCCAGCCTGTGGTGGCTCTTATTGTACTCTTCCCTAAAGGTGAAAAGGTGAGACACTAGTGAAATTTCAGCTGGGGCTCTCACTCCAGCCCCAGCTTGATTCACTTCATAAACTCATTTTGAAGCAACAGGTTTCAAAATAATTTAGAAGTTCTGTACTACTACTTCTTTAGTAGTAGAGCTTCAACTTTGGTGAAAAAACTCATCCAGGATTTTCAGCTTTTAGATGACAAGAGTGGAAGCCTACGCTCTTAAGTCAATGTTTCAAAAGGATGTCCCTTAATTTGAACCAAAGGTCCAAAAACAAGATAGCTCACACTTGACCTTTTGACCTACTTTTGTCCTCCATTTATGCAATTAGCGTCTATAACACTGATGTAGTGTATTGAAAGTCTATTAAGGGAATTCAGGAAAATGCAAAAGCATAAAGCAAGAAATCATGTGTTGTATCCAGACAGTCTAAAATGGCTCACATGAAATACCGTAATGAGCCTCAGAAAATTTGAGCTCAGCAATCGGACATCTGAGTCACGAGAGAATACTTAGGAAAACCCAACTCAAATTTTCTTATAAAACATGAAGAATGGTTTTGATCTTACCCCGAGATCAAAACTGTTTTCGGTCTTTGTTTGACTAATTTCTGGATAAATATCTTAACAGTATGGTTCTACCAGTACCATCTTCATATCCTGAAAGTTGTAGATAAATCTGTGAACATTTCTGTTTGGGTATGTTACCAATCCTGTACTGTACTTTAAATCCCTTTGGATTGTAACTGCAAAGTCACTATCCCTGAATGAGTTACCTTGGCTTGGGCTGAAAAATGCAGTTCAATGTTGCCAGTGTCATTTTTTGCTTTTGATTCGTTTGGTTTTGCAGATAAAGAGTGCCGAGGAAGAAATGTGTGCTAAAATTCAGGCAGAAAGCCAACAAGTTAGCGACAACGTGTACTTCATGAAGCAGACCATTGGCAATGCATGCGGGACAATTGGAGTTCTTCATGCTGTGCTGAACAACCAGAATGAAGAGGATTTCAAACTCTGTGAGTAATTTATTGAGCTTTAGTTAATACATGTACACTGATCCAGCAACAGCCAAGCAACGACGCACACGTGCATGCACACACAATGTGTCATGATCACCCACACCTGACGCATTGCATGCCCTCAAACACCGAAAGCACTTCTCTCTGTTGGACTTTGGTTTGGGAAAAGGCCAAAAATATACATTTCATCTCAGCATGGTATCGAGAGTCAAAAATATATTAAAAATATAAACGCCGCTTGACCATGGTTTTAAGAATTTGTCGGACCTTAAATAACACGTTGTGAATGGTGAATTTGTGAAGGGGCGTAGCCTTCTGGATTGATGTATTGCATTGCATCTAAATCTTTCTTAAATCCATTTTTTCCTATTCTTGAATGCTGTAGTCATGATCTCAGGGTTAACATAAAGCCTTAACCCTGAGATGCCCCAAGGTAGCAAGGCATTTCCAGTTTTCCACTACCACCCTTTCTTACTTGGTTAAGAAGGTTAAGACAAGATATTTTGCATGAGCTTCGTCAATCCTACTTTGAAGTTAGAAGAACCAGGGTTAAAGAGGGTAAATCTTGTATTGGGGAGGTTATTAGAAGAACCCTGGGAAGGGGTACAGGTTGGCAAAAATCTGAAAAGCTCTCAAGACTTCATTGACCTGTCCAGCCATTCAATTTACAAATGAGATTTAACATTATTTGCTGCAGCTGGAATCCTGAAGAACTTTTCTGAGAAGACCAAAGGCATGAATGGAGAGGAGCGGGGTGCTTATCTTGAGAGTGATACTGGAATATGTGAGGCACACAGCTCCAGCGCTCAAGAAGGACAAACACAGGTATGGTGAGATTGCAAGAAGGTGATGGCAGAAGCCTGTTTGTGGAAAACTATGCATACAGTATGTCTATGGATGGTAGAGGTGATGTGGGGTTCTGTAGTGTGGCCTAGTGGTCTGGCATGTCGTATTCAATCTAGGCAGATTGTAGGTTCGAATCCAGCCATGGGCTAGTGGTGCTTGCATCCTTGGGCAAGACGCTTTGTCACATAATTATTGCTCCTCATCACCCAGTTGTAAATGGGTACCTGTGAGGGTAGATATATGGCTTTGTGGTTTGATTAGCCTCTGTGCGCCCGGGTTGCCGAGGCTGTATTCTCCTCAGGGAGCTGAGATGGTTTCAGGAATGTAAATTTTTGCCTCATGACCAGGGATAATAATTAATTTGTAATTTGTAATCAATTTTCCTGATCAGTTAAATCTTGAATTTCACTCGGTTGTTTGTGTCCGATTTCAAGTTGGCCATGTACGAACTCATTTTTCATATACTAAATCCCCCAAATATCATGAAAAACCTTCCAAAACCGATGATCACGTTGGAAAAATGTATCCATCGCACACACTACATAGTACATGTAAGCACGCACACCGTACACATCTTAATTCTTGAAGATTCTATAACTGGTATCCGCGGGTAGCGCCCGTAAACATCCATGATTTTAGCTACTGTGGACCAGCGAAGGAAACTGGCATTTATCTTTTACCATTTGCATGGGTACAGGCACCATCAGCCGAGGAGTCTGTCAAGCCACACTTCATTGCCCTGGTGCACGTGGACAACGCCATCTATGAACTAGATGGCTGCAAGCCATTTCCAGTGAACCGTGGCAAGACCACCGCAGACGCATTCCTCAAGGTGAGACCAGTGCAATAACGCTGCCTTCTAAGAATCGCTTTGATCTGATTATACTTGGCAGGCACCTGCCGCTGAGGATCAGGTGAGGGCTCATTTCATAGCCTTGGTCAATGTTGACGGTTCACTCTATGAGCTAGACGGGCGTGAACCTGCCCCAGTCAACCACGGCAAAACTAGCGCCCAAAGTTTCCTGAAGGTAAGATGCACTGTCTGCACCTGCACAAAGCCTCATCCCAATGATCCCACTTATGGCAAATTCACATACACTAGGGGCCTGTTTGTTTAAAGGTTGTATCATACTTTGGTAAGAGACCAAAACAGAAATGTTCACAGATTTACATATAACTTTCAGGGTATGAAGATGATGCTGGTAAAAAAACTTCCGTTTAAATATTTCCGCCTGAAATGGTGTATTTATCCAGAAATTAATAAAACAACAACCGAAAATCTTTTTGATCTTTTAAGATCAAAAATAAAAGAGAAAACACTTAAGAAATACTGTGGCCGTTTTCACTGTTTTCTCCAAAAGTTGGCACCGTATGGGACTGAAATTTTCACAGATTACTTTTACTGTATCTTCCTGGATATTTTTGCCCATGAATCTGTATTTCATTGACAAAAACCAAAGTATGATACTACCTTTAATGCACAGGATCATGGATTCTACTGATCCGGATCCCATTTTATCGTACTCTGCATAGGACGTGGATCCGCAAATCTGAGATCCTGTGCGTTAAACAAACAGGCCCATGGTAATTCTACTTCCAAGAGGCATTTACACTATACATGTACATCAAGGCATAATACAAGATTCAGTGGCAATGGTGACAGAACAGCTGCAGACTGTTCATAATTTGATTTGTCATGGACTAAAAACAAACCTGTGAAATTTGCAGCTCATACATGTCATAATACATGTATCATCATTGGAAACGGTAGAAAACAGTGAAAAATGTTCACTTTATTGTCAAATCTATGATCACTCCGGGATCAAACCTGTTTTCGGATTGTTGTTTGACTGATTTCTAGATACCGGTAAATACACAATTTCAGGCGGTTTTCTTCTAGCACCATCTTCATACCCTGAAAGTTATACATAAAAATCTGTGAACATTTCTGTTTGGGTATGTTACCCATCCTGTACCGAACTCAGTGTTCCTTTCAGGAATAAATCGCGCAGCATGTGCTGAGTTGGAGTTGGAGTGCATTTTATTGATAAACACCACCGCAGTTTCTTGCTTTAATCAATAGAGGGCGCCACTCAAGAACTTGTGTTCGGATTACTCTATACATTGCACACTCTTTAGATTTAATGTTAGATATTTCATTTTTATCTGATATCTCATTTGTTTGTTTGTTTATTTTCCTCCGTAAGGATGCTGCCGAAGTGTGTAAGCAGATTATGGCCCTTGACCCCAGTGAGATGAACTTCAATATCATGGCTTTGACAGGCGGACCGGCAGAGTTTTGAATGCATGCATTGAAAGACACATTGCAAGGAATAAAGCTCCACCTGCATGCCCTTAAAAATGTATGGCATAACATCGTTTAATGGCACAAAACTGGCTTGGCATGATCCGTGTGCAATGCAATATAACACAGCTCTGTGATGAGGACCAAGAATAAATCCCAAGGTTTTAGCCAGAGGATTGTCTGGGCGTCAAGTGAACACCATGTTCGCTATTTTGACAAACCTGTTCCATCTTACGTGTACAATTACTCCAGGTGATATGTTTGGAAACCTCATGTTCTATTCTGGCTATAACCTTGATTGTTTAAGATGCACTGACCATATATTTGCTCAAAATAATAAATATCTACATATAGTATGTGAGATACGTACATGTTGAAATTATATTGTGTCCAGCAGTTATAACAAACAAGTGACTGCATACATTAATGTGTGGTGAATCCGTGTTTAAATGATGAAATCCAAGAAAATTGTATTACAATTACAGACCAAAAATGCAGCGTGACTTGTGTAGCATTCTGCTTAAAATAGTTCAATAGATGAAATGTGTTAGATATGTCTTGGCATTAAACCTTTAATGGTATGGCTCAGTAGACCCCCCCCCCTCCCCCCACCCACCTAAGGGAAAAAACATTGGAATACAGGCTAAAACTTTACCATGATTAAGGTGTCTTGTTTTGTGCATTACTTGGTGCCAAGTATTACATTTGAATAATGTCACTTACCGGTATGTACAATTGTACATGTATTTAATGAGAGACTTTGGAGAACCGGTCTTCAAGTCAACAGCACACGCACGTGCAAAAAAGCGCGCGCATGCTCACAATTCCGTGCGCGTGCGCTGTTTACTTGAAGACCGCTTCTCCAAAGTCTCACATTGCTTATAAGCAGGTGAACAGAATGTCCATCTCCATTTTCAAGTGGCCATGTCTTCTACATGTACATGTACATGTAATCACGCTGAATTTGAATCCATATTTTGTTGGCGCTATAAATGTAAGTCTTTAACTACTGAGAGATGTAAATGTTTATTAATAACACAGGAAATAGTTTTCAGGGATGTGATTTTTCAGGAAAAATCCTGATTTTTAGGTTTCTTTGCCTTACTTTATCTGTATGTACAAAAGTAAGGAAATGTATGATTTTCAGTTTTTTGGCTATGTTTTCAGGTTTGTTTATGCAAGTACAATCACAGCCCTGAGTTTTACACAGAATAATTCTGTGCATGAAAGCGTTGCTTGACTAATATGAAAGAAATACTACACCATTGTTTTTCTCTTTTAATACAAAATGCCAATAGCGGCCTTGATGAAAGTGTGCTTGATATATTATGAAGTTTGAAAAACTTTTTTTTGTAAACATTACTTAGACTTTTTCTCATAAAATTTGAATTCCCCTAAATTTGTATATTTTTAAGGAAAAGTTATGTTTGAATTTTAAGTTAAAATGTTGTTACAGCTTTGAGTCTGTTACGGTAATCATTATTTGATTTACGAACAAGCCAAATGAAGTTGTATGAAGTACATTATTCTATATTGTAATTCAAAGCAAAGCTATGAATTAATTTTCTTCTTCATAAGTGGCAGCAACTGCTCTTTTATTAATTCTCTTTGATATGTCCAGTTTATTACATTTTTGTCTGTATTGCTACAGTGTTACTGCATGACATATTTACATATTTCCAAGCGATCCTAAATTTTCAAGTGAGTGATACATGACGTATGCAAGGATTGGAAGCATTCACAAACAACATGCAAGCTTTGTTCAATGTTTACTTTCAACCAACAACTGAAGAAAAATCACTAGAAAGCCAAGCATTATTAAACAAAGTAATTGTATCCATTAAAAAAAAGGAATGTGCCAAAGCAGAAGTATATAGTCATAAGACTACAATGAAGTACAAAACTCAAAATGATAGCTTAAAGAACTATTATCATTGTACATGTACATGTATTATCAGTGTAAACAAGCTATTGGATTAAGATGTGCAGACAGTAAAGAGCCAATATCACTGTATAATGACTTAAGCTTAACAAGCACTAAAGTTATGAATAAATACATGTATGTCATTGTCAATGATAGCACAGCCCTGTGTGACTAGACATCTCTTGTTCATTATATCTTGTTTTGAGTACTGCAGCAGGTTTTAATAACAGAAAGTTTAATTTGGTATTTATTCAGGATTTAGTGTTAACCAAGTACATGTACAATGTAATTAGAGCTGGAGTTTTTTTTACAATTACGGTACACTTTTTATTTCCCAATTAATTGTTTGCTAACGAGGACATACTGGGCTTTTAGATAGATTTTGAACCATTACATCTTGAACCACTTTTGTTGTTGGAAGAGCATAATTTATACACTCGTCACAATGCCTTCTAACTTTAATTGAAGCTTTGTTGCTTTTAAAACCAAAATAATAACAGATACTGTACAGTACAGCAATGCAGTATTTTTACCTGATGTGGCTGATGGTATACACGCTGAATTCACGTTCGGGTTTTCCTTGCGTTCTTTTCTTTGGGAAATGGGGACTGAGAAATGACATTCGCCATGTAGGACGACACAATTAATCTGGGGAAATGGGACCAAAAAGCAACGTGAAATTGTAGAACATTGGTAGTTGTAGAAGTTAGTATCTGACTTCGGATACGTTTCATGCATGCACGGTGGCTACCGGACTGGGCAAGTCGAGCGTGCGCAGTGCGTACCATGCAGTTGATTGAAACGTATCCGTTTTTACCACTACTGTATAGGCCTACTGATAAAAAAGTTTCGCCAAATTATCGTCTGCCACCAACGAGAATGTCAAAATGACCTTTCTAGAGTTTGTAATTGGAAGGTCACATTTGAATTAAGCTTATGTCGAAGAATTCAACCTTCCCATCCAAATTCTTCGAGATTCCTTCCCGTAATAAGCAGAAATTTGACCGCCCATTCACGCCTGTGCTGGAGCAAAATCCTGTACGGAGCTTTGGACCGGACCAATAAGAGTGGACATTTGTTGACACTAATTTGCATATGTTGTATGGCTGATCTGTGTGGCGCAATATGATTGAGAATGCGGTAATTAAGGGCTTGCTTGTATCCGTAATCCAGTGCGTTAAACAAATGGCCTAATAAGTACATGTAGAGTAATATTCTAATAATAGGCCATAGAGTAAACTACACCTACGTTGTTATTACACAACAAAATTTTACTATTAAACAGAGATAAGACTCCGAGCACAAGGATGGAATGGTCCTACATTGGGGTTAGGGAAAAACTGTCAGTGTTACGCGTACGGACAGTGTCACCGCGGAGTTAAAACTAAAACTTAGGGCCTGACTTTTCGATCAGGTAATTTCGTTGGCTGATTATCTTGGCTTTCATTGTGTTTATTACTTGTATAGAGATTATTCTTTCTTTTTTGTGATGTTTGGGTTTTTTTTTTCTTCAATAAGTTGTGTTTTGTTTAATATTTCTCTGGGGGTATCGGTTTGTGCAAAGTTAAGGCAGGGTTCTTAAAATTTATTTTATAATTAATTATAATTAAGGACACACGAAACAAATCAAAATGACAAAAGCAGACTGATTATTATCTCTTTTTTGAAAATGTGTTGGCTCTGATAAGAGCCGATTGGTTTGAGGAACTGCTTCACGGTCAAACAGAAACTCTGGTCTCCATCGATGGTTGCAGTCTGCTATTGACGAACATGCCCAGGCTTGGTCTTGTCTTGGAAGGAGGTGCAGGTTGTAGACTGCCAAGGTTGGTAGGGCAATACTTGACGGTGTGGGCATCGTCTCCGCTGATGCCACAGAGAGGACAGATGTAGGCTCGCAGTCTCGGGCAGGCCACCTTGTCTTTACTGTTCTTGAGGACGTGGGATGTGTACACCGCTTCGCTTTCGCCGTTGTTCTTGCAGAAGACGCACCAGGTCGGCTTGGGCACCACCCACCGGCGAGGTGCTGACGGGGCTCGGCTCTCCTGAGCCGATAGCTCGTCGATGGTGAAGGGCCGGAATCCGCTAGAGGCGGACTCGCTGCTGCCGACGCTGCTTACTTCAACGTCCTGCTCGAGGTCTTGGAATCCGCAGGAGGCGTCCCAGACAGGCTCCGAGATAAAACTCGAAGGAGGGGAATCGGCTCGACGGGTCTTGGTGATGAGACTGGCCAATCCAAAATAGTCGTGGAAGCGGTTGAACTCTTGCTGATCCATGAGGATAGATTCTTGATCGAAGCTGGTGAATTTCTTGGCGTTGCTGGTTTCGCTAGTGAATTGCGACTGATGATCCTATCCAAAAATGCTCAGACTTTATAGGCAATCTTCTGAGTCTGGCTGTACAGATGCATTACATCCTAACAATTGGCAGTGCCATTTCGGGAACATGAAACATGTGTATAACCGCATGATGACCACTGATCTCCGGCCGCGCGTTTGATAAGCGGCAAGATCAAGATGACAATCAAAGCCGGGCGGTCACAATTCAGTACGGTCCGGTGCCCTCACCGCCCGCCTTGATGTACCGCGCATCTCACACTTGGCCCCCCTGGTCAGAAAACGTCTTTTGTAAAAGACCAGGGTCTCTTGGAAGTATGTTTGGCTTTCTCAACTCGGACAATAGGGGTATGGTTTGTCAGAGATGATACTGCTAAAGATGTTGACACTGTAAAAGATTGAGGATTCAGTAATTATGGGCTAATTATATTTACCCCCATTCTAGCCGTTTGGGATTAGTATAGCCACAAGCCTCTCCAAAATGAGCAAAAGGCCTACATTGGATTTCTCCACGATGGGATGTACGTAATATCATGTGGTGTACAGTGTTAAACGAAAATATTATGAAGAACAACAAACATGGTTACCCATTGTAGGAACCAAATTTATGATTTTATTCCAATTAAGAATGAAAGTTCACTGCCGACCATCCGAATCATTATCTGGCCGGAAGGTCGAGTTAACCGGCTCTAGTTTCTGAGATGCCAAACTCTAGAATATTATTTCTCACGTGTTTACCGCAAACCCAATACATTTATATGAAAAGTTATCGTTATTTTCTTACCAATCGTTCATTCAGATATTATACATGTACATGCATGATACAACTTGATTTTTGTACATTATGTTTTAAAGGTATAATACAATGATTGATAAAGGTCACAGAACAGCATGCACTCGCACTTTGTCTACTCCGTCCACATACTAACACATGCATCTTTGAAATTGTTAGCTCATTCGGAGAAAATGGCGAAACCCCCATGCACTCAAAACATAAAGAATGGTTTTGATGGCCTTACATCAAAACTGTTTCGGTCTTTGTTTAACTATAATGGATAAATACACCGTTTCTGGTGAAAATATTCTATATCAGTACCATCTTCATACCCTGACTGATGTTATACGTGACTGTGAACTTTTCTGTTTGGGTATGTTACCAATCCTGTATAATGTACATAGGGCCTATCCCCTTTAACCATGGAGGGAGGAAGACTTCTTCCTCCATGCTTTAACTGATAAAATCTGAGACGGAAGTTTCTCTCCGGCACCATATTAAATTGCTTTGCCGATCATGTGAGAGGAACATGCGGCAATTTGCCACATTTTAAATCTCGATAATTTTAATTTGTACATGTTTTTGCCCGCCATTAAAAATAAATAAATAATATTTGCCTTTCTGCATGATGTTCACCTTGTCGGTATACATCATTGACACAGTGCAAAATGCAGACCGCGTGCCCTATATTGTATAGTCTACGTCACGATGAGTCTTTAAAGGTAGTACTTTGGTTTTTGTCAAAGAAATACAGATTCATGAGCAAAAATATCAAGGAAGATACAGTAAAAATCATCTGTGAAAATTTCAGTCCCATACGGTGCCCAATTCTTTTAGAACACAGTGAAAAACGGCCACAGCATTTTCTCTTTTGAATATTAAAAATTTTATATTTTCTCTTTTATTTTTGATCTCTTAAAAGATCAAAAAGATTTTTGGTCGTTGTTTTACTTATTTATGGATAAATACACCATTTCAGGCGAAACAATTTTAACAGTATGTTTCTACCACCACCATCTTCAAACCCTGTAAGTTATACGTAAATCTATATAAGAACATTATTTTCTGTTTTGGTCTCTTAGTCTTACCGACTGAGTATGATACAACCTTTAAAAAAAGTGCTAGGTATTATGTACCGTGTACTTGAGTATGGCATGATACCGAAACGATCTTCACAGATTTACATATAACTTACAGGATATGAAGATGGTGATGGTAGGGCTGAAAAAAAAACAATGACTAAGAACAATTTTGATCTTTAGATAAAACAAACGGTGACAAGATTTTTAAAATACCGTCGCCGTTTTTCACTGTTTTCTCAAAAGGTGGGCACTGGACTGGCAATTTCACAGAATGACTGTTATTGTATCTTCCTTGATTGTTTTGTGCCCGTGAACCTGCTTTTTTTTTTTTTTACAAAAACCAGAGTATGATATTACCTTTAACCAAAATGTTGAATTTTTGCCAAATCTGATATCTAAGTCAAGTCAGCAATTCATTTTGTCAACGTTTCCCTAAAACGTACTTAATAATTATTATTCAAAGACATTAAAGGTACAGTACAGGATTGTAACATACCCAAACAGAAATGTTCATAGATTTACGTATAACTTTCAGAATATGATGAATTGGTGCTGATAGAAACATAGTGTTAAGACATTTCCACCTGAAAATGATGTTTTCATCCATAAATTAGTAAAACAAAGACCGAAAACAGTTTTGATCCCGGGGTAAGATCAGAACTGACCATTCTTTATTGTTATAGAAAAAATGAGTTGGGTTTTCACTCAAGTTACATGTGACCCAGAAGCCCGATTGAGCTCATTATTTTCACAGGGTTATCATTATGTAAAAATGTATATGTTTGATCAGACAAAGTGTGAGTGCTGTTCTGTGACCTTTACCAATCATACCTTTACATGTACATGTACATGTAATTCAGTGTAAACAGGAATATGCCAGTGAGAGTGAAATTGCTTGCCCATGAGAATACTAATTGGATCTTCACATAATGGAAAATAAATTAACTTGATAAAATATAATTATGTACATGTCTTGTCACAGCTGTTATTCCAATCAATATTCATCGATCCCGCTTTCAGTTCAGTCATTATTAATGATCTCGCCTGTATTTTAATACGCGTAAAGGAAAGCATGCACAACTTGACGCGTGATGACTGGTTGCTAGTCTAACCGTTATTTTGACACAATAGCGCGTGACGACTAGTGGCCAGTCTACTGATATTATTGCTTGGCAAACGTAAACAACATGGCGGCTGACATTCTTGGTGGTGCGATCAACGAAGGGCTGAGAGCTCGGGCGACTATTTCGTCCGATCAGAGGCCTCTTTTACAGGAAGAAGAGGACCAGACGGCTTTTACAGATGACGAGGATATCGGGGAGGATCCTGCTTTGCCATTTGGCGGCAAAGTCTACTTAGCCAGACGGAAAAAGCCCGACAGTTTGCTCGTCGTTTTTCTGGAGGTTCGATTTTTCTGGAAAGAATCGATTTTTTTACCTGCATGCAGTTAATTTTGTGATACGTCATCATTTGCTATCTTTCAGTTTCAGGAATAACACAGCCCTTATGTAAAATCATATTTTCACAGAAATATTACCGATTAATTAATTGCCCAGTAAATCCTTAGTTATAGCATTATAATTTTATATAGGCCCCCTAGCTAACTTAGACTTAATAACTTGGGCGCTGAACTCCCTTTTTTAATTTTGGGGTTGACGGTCGGTCTAGCTAACGTTAGACCGTCAACCCCAAAATTAAAAAAGGGAGTTCATCGCCCAAGTTACTTGATCTATAGCTAACTAGTAAGTGTTTTATTACAGCTTAAGTTAAAGGGGGCATAAATAATATTATTACTTTATATTACTACCCCTAGACCCAGTAACTGGGGCGCTGAACTCCCTTTTTTTAAATTTTCAAAAGTCAAAAAAGGGAGTTCAGCGCCCCAGTTACTGGGTCTAATTAGCCCCTAATAATTTATGATTTCATTTGGGAGCAATTGCAGAATACCCCGCCACGCGAAAATACCCCCTAAAATTCAATGGATACGAGTAGACCAATTAACTTGGGCGCTAAACTCCCTTTTTTAATTTTGGGGTTGACGGTTGGTCTAGCTAGACCGTCAACCCCAAAATTTTAAAAAAGGGAGTTCACCGCCCAAGTCGCTTGGTATAGGCTATGAGGTCAAGCAAATCCCGAATGGCGAGAAAGAATTCTACCTTACAGTGCAAACTAGTAGTGTACATCTTATTAGAGAACGAAGCGTCCCTATGAACCATGGATGTTAAGTAATTGGGGAAGGTTGAACAAAATTCATCTAGTCCAATGTGGGTCCAGGGAAGTGGATACGTGGATACAAGGATACGAAGTGAAGCTGTTACAGGCCTTTTGTCTTGTGCAGCAATGCAAAATGAACGGGGAAGGTTGGAAACAATTCTAAGTCCAATGTGGGTCCGGGGAAGTAGCTTTGCGTATGACAGACTTTGCAAGAGTATGACAGACAGGGATCATAGATAGCCACACATGATGTGTATCGCTACTGCAGATTAGGCTTATCCTATCATAATTGTGTTAGTATTAATTTTATGAAACTGTAAAACTTATACATATTTCATTGCGTTTACATTCATTGCAGATCCTTGCTGTGTGCCTTGTGTTCGCCTTCATCTACTATGCCTATTTCCACTTTGAGAATCTGCATTTTCACGTGACGCACTTCTATGCCCATGTGGGTACCCCGCATGCCATGCACATGACTGGGCAGCGCTACCTGTTTGGCAGAGGGGTGGATCGTGACATGGATAAGGCTATGGAATGGTTCAAGTAGGTGCCTACCTTGTGTTTACATTCTTTGTATTCATAACTTCAGTTTTTTAATTTTTAAGGGAATGTCAGACAAGTCGACCGTGGGACAACTAAAACACATTTTTTACATTGCTGGAGTTGACTTGTCCCAGAGTCCAGTTGTCTTTGCGGTCTGTGAAGGTGAAGATGAGAAATACATTATGGGACAGTTTGTGCGGCCTCAAGACTTTGCAATGATTGGCCAAGGCATTGCAAACTCTTGGGGCGCTTTATTTTGAATCGTCCATGCAGATATGTAAATTGCCATATAATTTATGCAGATACGAAATTATTATCATTCAGTCAAATGGGTCACTTATCATAATTTATGCAGATATGTAAATCGTTGTCTTTTATGCAGATATGCTGCTGATAAAGGCCATGCCCATGCTGCACACAACCTGGCAGTTGGTCATCTACAAGGCTATAAGACAGCACTGAAGACCAGAAGGTAATCATTATAATATCAAATATTATTAATTCCTTACACAGGAATAATAAATATCTTTGCCTCTCAAAAAAAGAAACATTGTCATTCTTGTTTCTTGAATCCACCCTGCCCATATTTTGATATGCTTGGAGTTAGGAGGACCTGACACGTTTCAATCTTAGCAGGATCTTTCTCATAGGCTAAATTCTCAAAGGCTGCCATATTTTTCTCAAAGGCTATATTTATGCATGCACATATGCACATGTGCACTTATTCTACATACATAATATATACTTGTATACAATTTTCTACTGACTGAACATGCACATGCAGTTAGCAGAACTGTGTTAGGATGTCTGCTTTGTTCCGTCAGTTTTTTTGGGGCAACCTTGTTTAGAAGATGCTAATCTGCTAATGATACATTGGAAAGAAAATTCAACTACAAGTTTGAATCCATAACCCAAAACTGCAATGCACTGAATTAAAGATACGGTATATCTTTATACATAAATATATAGGCACATGTGCACTTATTTTACATACATATACATGTATACACTGTTCAATTTTCTACTGACTGCACATGCACAGTTTATACATGCAGTCACATATACACGGTATATCTTATACGGTATGTGTTTACCTATACGTGTAATTATAGCAACTGCTAATATCTTACCTTTTACCTGCAGCATGTGCTGAATAGAATTAAAGAGGATGTTCAACACTCAACAAAGTACAAACCTCCCTTTATTTGTTAGAACTATAATCCTTAAATTACTTTACATGAGAAAAAAATATCTCACACTGAACACAGAAAGAGAGTCTTTTTGGACGATTTTTCTCCCAACATGCTTAACCCGCAAGCTCCCCAAAATTCAGATTCTCTGAATTTCGCCAATGGGGGCAGCAGACAAATCTGTTTGATTTTGTGACTTCAGATATGGGAGCCTTTTGTTAAAAATATCTGACGTCACAAAATCACACAAATTTGTCTGCTGCCCCCATTGACGAAATTCAGAGAATCTGAATTTTGGGAGCTTACGGGCTGAGAGGAAAATCATCAAAAAAGACTCTCTTTCTGTATTCAGTGTGAGATAAATAAATTTTCTCATTTCAAGTAATTTTTGAAACAAATGAACGTAGTTCTAAACAAATAAAGCGAGGTTTGTTGAGTGTTGAACATCCTCTTTATAAAATGATTAAGAAGCCTTGCTATGATAGTTGCCATGATGTCATTGCTAGGTCACATTTTGAAGTTGTGTGAGTCTGATTATTATGCCATTCTATACTAATGATGAAGTTGTATCTTTCTTTGTTTTCTTATCATTGACAGTGAGGCCCATGATTTGTTGCGATATGCTGCAGATAATGGCGTAGAAGAAGCGATGAATGCAGTGAGCAAGCTGTGCCCCAACGGAGAATGTTAAACCAGCATCATCACCATAAGGACATAATACCAGCTGCATGTGTCAATGAGTGAGTGTACACCATAGAGCTATATTAAAATTACTAGAGCGCTAGCTCTGTGTAGAAAGTGATGCCTGCTGGGCGCATCCATGTTTGTGCACAAACCTATGGAAAGCCCACAATTTTGTACATTTTGTGTACCACATCATCAAAGCCAAATACGCCCGAAATCCGACGCACCTTTCGTAAATGCGCACACGCTCTGCACTTCAGTCACGCAATGATTGCAAGCGTCATAAAGACGCGCTAGGTACCGTTCGCGCATACTTGAGCGTTGCATATAGAGAACTCTCTTCGAAAGGCATTCCAGTCAAAGTGTTCTTGTTTCACAGACACGCACACAAATTCAAAATGACTGCGCCCAGACGGCTTCAAAACGGCTATCTCACAGAGAACGCAGAGCAAGCGCTCTAGTAATTTTAATATAGCTCTATGGTGTACACAACCAGACAGTAGTATTTCATTATGTGAATGAAATAGTTGAAACATTTATGACTTTATGTAAAGTATTGATAAAGAGTATAGTATTTATTGAATTTAGATACGTGTATAAGCAATGAAGAATTCCTGTGCCTTGAACAATTTCAGATATATTTAAACATTCCATTTCTATGATCAAATTGTTGAAATATATTTTTAGAGAGCCTAGTATGTCTGCACTGTATATATCCGTATATGTTTGAAAGTAAACCACAAAATTAGTGGATGAATTAATTCTCACAAATAAAAGACATTTCAGGAAAAGAAGTATGCCCGAAGATTTCCCTGGAAATGAACTGATTATAACAGGGATGTGAGCAGCTACACACAAAGAAATCTGAAAACACCAAGGAAAAGGCTAACATTTAAAAGTTTCTTAACTTTTGAACAGAGCAGTTCAAAAAGCTGAAATTCTGAGTTCAAATCTAAACCCCCCAAAATCTGAAATCAGACTAAAATCTGAAATTTGACGTCCCTGATACTGTATGAACACTTTCAAATTTAACAATACATGTGTGCAATACAAAACCCATTTCCAACATATTATTAATATTTTTAGTCTTCGGACTTTTTATTGGGTCGTTGAAATAAACCGAAATTGAATAAAAAAAAATAAAAAAAATGAATATTAGTGCAAGTATATACTATTCAATTGCTGTTTTTTGTCTAGTTTACATGTAGGAAAGTAGTGAGCCGAGTGTTAAATTTCAGGTTTTTGAAAACCTTTTGACTGATGGTATTGCATCTTTATTTGCGAGTATTCCACATTATAATGTGACAATGAGAAATTTTCTCTGCATGGTCTAGCCTAATCTCCACTTAGAAATCTAGTTGTTGTTTTAAGTGCAATTTGTTTTAAAGGCGATTAACTTTAATGGTAAATAAAATTGGTTGTCCAGGAGTTATTCATCCAAGTTACGCTAGGAAATAATATAACTGAAATTCCCAGCTCAATGCGCCAATTTAGTCTTGAGGAAGTAGTGAACAACTTGTGACTTTGTGCACAGTCATTTGTGCCTTGTTTAAAATTCTCCCAGAGGCATGAGTGTACCGTGATTTGGGTCACTTTTTTACTCTTTCCAGAAAAATAATTATCAAATAACCACAAGGGAAACTGACTGAATTAATTGGTAGAGTGCCTGTAGGGTATTCCGGTGGTCACTGGTTCGAATTCCAGAAGTTCCAAGAAAAAATAAATGAATGAATAAAGCATTACAGGCCGAAATAATTCAAGGGATAGGTTTCTACCATATCAACCTTTATATATTATAAGTTCTTGATACAATTGTAAATGTTTTATTTTATTTTTCTGCACCTTGCCAAAGTTATGTTATCCCTAAAGGTATGTTGTGATGATGTTAAACAGTGTTCTAAAAGCAATAGAGTACAAGGAACTGTATATATAAATAGGCCAGTATAGAGGTTATTCACGTGACGTCATTGCCCGTCAAGTATAATGATTGCACATGCGAAACAATACCCTTTAGTGCACATGCAATGTACAGTGTAGAAAAGTTGACAGCCAATCATGTGATTTTATGATGTCGGTGAATAACCTTTATTGGGGTTGAACGAACGTTTTGAACAAAATACAGTGTAGTGTAATTGGTTTATTATGTAGAGACTAAGTTCTATGAAGAAGATCCCAAGAAGAGGATTTAGTGTTGCAGCAGGCCATGGATCTCACCTTATTACTAAGGGAGAGAAACTTCAATGCTGGTTGGGCCTGGCCACTGAAATGCCAGTCTAGGGCTTTGCCTGGGGTCTTGGGCCTCTATAATCGCTAGCCTTGAAGTGTCAACTTCAAACCCCTGCTATGTCCTGGATCATAGTTGGCATCAACCTGATTGACAGGTTGAGTCCACATTGATCATGAACAGAATCCAAAAGCTAGGCATTTGTAAAGAGGTTTTAGAGTGACAAGAAGATTACATGCCTGGAGGCATGGGTCTGACCACACTTTTCAGTGGCTGGGTCCGACCAGTATTCAAGTTTCTCTTTCTTTCTTGGTGTGTGGTTTATGTGGGCTTCAAAGATGAACCTGGACATGCTAGAAAGGCCAAGCTTGGCTGATCATGAATCTGACCACTAGTTGCTATGGGTGTTTGCTTTTTTTCAACAGGATGATAGAAATATTTAAATTAGGGCTTTGCCTTTCCATCTGTATTAATGTGTAAAAAATGTGTTTCGATTTGTTGCAAACAGTGAAATAAACGTGCCAATTGCACAAATGGTAACCGACACTGACTATGGGCTATGAATTTGCTGCTTAAAATTATGTTACAGTGTATTTGGCTGGAACTGCTCTTAATTATTTTATGTAGGGTCTCCTTGTCAGTTAACTTGCTGGCATTGCGCATTTGAAATTATGCGTGTAGAAATGCAAATCTCAAAGTGAGGGTTCCTCTTACTGCTGTTTTCTACTGTATTTCCTGGCAATACTGGCACAGATGACTTTTAATAATTGATTTGCGCCATGAGCGTCATGCTTGGCGGATACCGGCGCATTATAAGTGTCCATTATTATTATTATTATTATTAAAGGTGTACAGTACTTACATATATTGTTGGCGTAATAAGCACAGCGCCGAATGGTGTAGCTGTCCACTGATCTAACATGTCTAATTAGGTGGTCAATAGGGCTCCACACTCGTGACAAAACATTCAGAAGTTCGGACAAACAAGTCGCACATTGGCCCATTAATTTACACGTAAACGTTGTGATATTTGTCCGAACATCCGGGTAAATATAGCTGTCAATATAAAGGGCGTATTCTATAAGTAGCTTGAGCACGGAGCCCTATTGGAGCCAGAACACTGGCATATTTTGGTGGTAACATAAAGGTTGCTATAATATGTCAAATGACCAGTAGTGTAGACCCGTCCTCAGACCTGGGGGGGGGGGGGTTGATCGTGTAGCTTGGTCGTACTTCCAGATACATTTGTGCACAAAATCATTTTTTATATATATAAAAAGTGAAAACCTGGGGGGTTGCAACCCCCTAGCCCCCCCGGGATCTATGCCCATGTAAATGACCATTAATTTTCCACTACACGGCTTGCATATTCTAAGCAGCAACTAATGACAGAAGTCTTGACCACTAGGCATTCTCTGACCGATGAGACTGACTGACTGAGACTGACCGAACAGACTGACTAGAGCTTGGCAAAGCGTGCCCATCAGATCTGTGCCGTTTGAGTGCATGTGAGGCAGAAAGAAAACACACTCACATCAAGTCAATTCAAGAAACATGACAGTTGTCATTTTGTCAAGATTTAAAGGCATTGTTTAATTCAAATTATCTTACATTCCCTTTTCAGAGAAAATTCCCGATATAAAACCTGGTTGCGAGGATTATCTCAATGGGAGACTTTGGAGAACCGGTCTTTAAGTCAACAGCGCACACACACGCAATTGTGAGCATAAGCTGTTGACTTGAAGACCGGTCCTCCAAAGTCTAGAGAAGCGCTAGTCCTGACAAAGTGTAAATTATATTGTATAACATATCATAATCATTATATGCGATGCTGTTTTTACAAACATTTCTACATAGATACATACTGCTGACTAAGACCCAATTCAAACATCAGATTTCTGCTGGCTGTATCTGATTTGATTGGTTTCAGTGAGGTAAAAAAAAAAACACAGAAAATCCAGCAGATGCTAAAAAACACCAAATTTCCCATTCATTTAATGACCTACCCATGACGAAATGAGGCTTACGTCACAGTATGACCTTTTGCTGAGTCTAACAAAAATCAAACACTTTCGATCTCAGGCTGTACTCCGTGATCATATATGGGTTGATGTGGCTGGCAGCCAAAGGCGCCCATGAAAGCCTGCTACTCGATTACGTTGAAGTCGCATCCTTCGCAATTCAGCACCCCAGCTGCTAGTAAGGATGATTAGCCTCCCAAATTATTATTATTATTAACTCAAATACTGGACGTTGAAATCAATCATAGACACGGCACTGAGAAGTAAGACGTCTGAAGCCAGCTTCAAACCCTGATCATGTATTTCCAATGGGAATGTACCACAGCTATGACTACTTTATGTAGTCACCCGCAGAAAAATCCTAGACATCAATAATCCTCAGAATTCTTATCTTGTTCAAATGCAGTGATATTTGGGATTCATGAATGAATCCTGAGAACGTCCTGGATGTACAAATCCTCATAAAAATGCCAAGTGCCAATTAGTATTTCCTAAGTGTTTCCAGATGAAACAGTCCAGCCAGGCAAACATTTTCATTTTCACCAACACAGTTCGTTTTGATCATTTTACTGGCGGCGGCGTGACCCCAGTCCAATCCTGTCCTGGCAATGATTTTGAGTCGAGCCACTGAAGAATCAGACTCAATTTACCGGTACATCATGGACATTATTACAAAATTGTCTATAAAGATGACAAACAAATAAAGACCATCAAATAATTCTTGCTTTGACGATGGATGCCGTGTCAAATCTCTCTCCCCCAAAAAGTTGAAGACTAAAATTGGATGGAACAATTTATTTTTTGGCTTAGAGTCCCCAGCTCACCAGTGGATAGGAAGAAGGGCCAAGAGACTTGGGACGTGAGGGAGGAGAGACGAATCTATGTATCCTTCAGGGATTGGCATTCTTTGAACTGTTTGTCCACTGCATCTGAGAGGGCGCAGAGGTATTCCTCGAGTGACACGGGGGTTGTCTGGGGGAAAAAAGGACAAGATATGGGTTGTTAAGGCACGGTTGGTGCTTCGTGGATATCAAACACAGAATGTATTGGTGGGCTTTGAGTGCAAACCGAATCTGGTAAAAACCCAATCTACTTGGAATGACTGCAGTAAGTTTGTGCTTTTCATCTGCAATTTTGCTATGAAATGTTTGGAGTTAGGAGGGCCTGACGTGTTTCGATCCTAGCAGGATCTTTCTCAAAGGCTTAATGACAAGATGCCAAGAACATGCAAGCAAAGATACACATAAATGATGTGTGAGAGAAATGAGACAAAAGAGGGGTATGGGGAGGGGGAGGGTTGGGAGGGGGAGAACACCAACAAAGGCGTGGAGAAGAAAGGGGCTGGGGGAACCGGGATTAGAAATAAAGGTTTAGGGAAGATGGAGAAGTGGTTACAAAAAGCAAGGGGGGGTGTTTACTTGTATTGACTATTTTGCATATTTGCAAGATAAAAATCAACATCTTTGGCAGTCACAGTCAACTCGCAAAAATGTTAATGTCTTTCCATTTCCTTTGTGGGACGACATTTTCTTTTCCTATTTGGTCTTTTAAACTGCTGATCTATCTGACAAAATGTAGAGCTATTTGCCCAATTGTCTAGTTTTACCTGAAATCAAAGCCCTTATAATACATGAAAACTGACTCACAAACGGAGTCACGTCAAGTGTAGGCAAGGGGTCTGTTTCACATGGGTCATCAGCATAGTTCATAACAAGGGCATGAAGCACTCCTGGCTTCAAGGAAAAAAGGAAATTGTGCTGGGAGTTCGATCCCATCAGGGGTTAAAAAGGACCGAGTGTCATAAAACAGGTGATTCTTGTGATGGATAGATACCTTTACATAGAGGGCGTGTGCTAGAAATGGTAGCTTCCTTAAAGTCCTCCCACTTAGACCTTCACTCTTGCTGCAACAGATGAAGACAATTAAGAGGAAAAAGAATACTATAGGTGTTTGCCTGTCAACTTTCAGCATTGCTTTAATACAGATGTGACCATCCCTACTCAACAATAATTACAAAACTGGCCATCCCCTAATGTAATGTGTTTGTGGTAACACATTAAATAGGTGCGTTCGAGTAGTAGTAGCTCGAGCGTTTTCTACGCTGTCATATGCATTCTGCAGAAATTCCTTGCTTACCGTTACCAAAAAGAAAACACTCCTGTGAAATACGCTAACCGTAACCCAAAAATGTCTGCTAACATATTAAGCGAAGAATGTTTGCTAACAGTAACGGATTCTGTGAAATTGGGCCCTGGTAGTCTACCCATCAGCGCACAAAAATCATACCTTCAAACAATGTTCCCTAGTTGTCCGTGCCACTCTTGGCCTGTTAATAGAAATCTGTAGTATACATTAGGCTTTGGAACTCACCATGCTATTTCCTTAAGTCTGAGACTGAGTTTTGTGGCATCGTTCTCGATGAATCTCATGACCTCCAGGGCTCTCAGGTCAAGAAGCTGCTGGCTGGGGCTGATGATGTGTGCCTAAAGATCACAGACAGACCGATCATCAAAAGGCAGGCCAAGAATCAGAGAGAGGCTATAATGATGAAAGGGAGGCTGACTATGAGCATGTTTCCACAGGCCCATTGTTATGAAGCAGTAAGTGGATATCGCTAAATACCGCTAAGTTTTTCCGATTAAGCTACTGCTTCCACAGCCTACAATATCACTAGTTAGCATGTTTAGTGCCAATAAAGTTGCATGACATTCATAAGCTGATAAGTATCGCCAGAGACCTACTCGGAGTAGGTTACCGATACCGATGAAAAGGCGATAGTGATGCCGATTAAAAGACAATGGAGTTAACTTCTACATAAATGAAATGCCGTGTTTTAGGGTTATTTAGCGGTAAGTTGGCTGTGTGGAAACATGCTATATGACAAAATTTGTAATGTTGGGGATGTTTTTTTGCAGAGGTAGCTTACCCTCATGAGCTCGTTGATGCAGGAGTGGTAGATCTTGAAACAGGCGGAAGGGGAGGGGGGTCCGATGTACTGCTTGATGTCGGCCCGGTCCACGAAGGCCAGATCGATGGCCTCGGTCACGTTGGATGTGGTCAGGATCAGGATGTTAGGGTGTCTGGAAGACCACCGAGAGAACGAAGGAATTCAACTCTGGCCCTTAAAATTGCCATCCGCTCTAGCTCCAACAATTTAAAGTTACAAGTGTCGAAGTAAAAAGGTTCTGGCTACTGCTTGCAAGTAGATACTCGTGAATGAGACAACAGAGTAGATCAGGTTTTCAGTCCCACCTGATTTCGGAGATTTTTACCAGAATGTCACTCTGGGGTCTTCCTCCCACTTCTACAACTGTATCTTCTTCTCATCATCTTTCCATAAAGGTTTTTTAAGGCTTGCTTTTTGGCTTTAGTGCCTAATTATAAGGTGCTTTTGAGAACTTCTCCATTTCATTTTCAGAAATAAATGATCATCAAATAATCCACAAGGGGAAACTGGATTACCGGTAATCTGAAGTCATTGAAAAGTGCAGAAAGAAAAATTCACTGGAGCTGGATTCGAACCGACGACCACCAGAATACCATAAAAATGACCATAATAATCATAGTAATCTTTTATCAAGGTGGGAGAGGCTGAAATCTCTCAAAGACTAAAGACTCTGTCTTAAGCTGATATGTTAGGCCACGGGAAAAAACAGAGGAAATATCTTACCGTTTGATCTGGTCAATCTGCGTCAGGAGAGCATTGACCACACGGATGGCATCCGATGGCTCTGTGCCATTCAAGGAACTCTTCCTGGCCGCTGTGAGACTCTCCACCTGGGGAAAACGTCATACCATTACCAGAATTACTTGGCATGCATGGAGTGTACATACCAGTTTCACCTTTCACCTAGAGTTAAAGGTAGTATCATACTTTGGTAAGACACCAAAACAGAAATGTTCACAGATTTACTTAAACCTTACAGGGTATGAAGATGGTGCTGGTAGAAACCTACCGTTAACATCTTTCCGCCTGAAATGCTGTATTTATCCAGAAATTAGTAAACCAATGACCGAAAATCTTTTTGATCTTTTAAAAGATCAAAAAAATAAACGAGAAAAGACTTATGAAATACTGTGGCCGTTTTTCACTGTTCTCTCAAAACGTGGGCTCCGTATGGGACTGAAACTTTCACAGATGACTGTTACTGTTTTGTCCTTGATATTAGTGCCCATGAATCTGCATTTCTTTGACAAAAACCAAAGTATGATACTACCTTTAAGAGAGTATGACGTATTGATCTAAACAGGGTCTTTCTAATGAAGGCATCTCTGTAGCCTCAAGTTAATTAGGACTGGATTAATGATCAGGCCCTCCTACCTCTCAGCATTTGAATATATTCCGATGTGATAGATGATTCCCAATTTCCCAGAGACTTGTGTTGTGTTTCACTGGCAAGCCGTAGCTGGTAACCTTGACATGTCCTATCGATAACTGACTGTGAACTCTCCGTGAGTCTGGGTTCTAGACTCGGTCTGCCATGTTCCTCTTACCTCATCGATCAGGACACAGACTAGGGCGTCAGGGTCATCTATCAGCTCCTGAATCTTCTGGAACATCTTCATGACCAGCTTGCCGCTCTGTCAGGACAAACAGAATCACTCAAGATCAACAACAACAAGAAATTGCACTAGTTTGTAAGCAGGAGGTCGTGGGTTCGAATCCCACCTGAGCCAGCATGTGATTTTTTCATGTGCTCTCACAAGCACTGAGTATACAGTGCTCATCCACGTCGGTGAAGGGCAAGCCTAATTTGCATATTATCTATTTCCCGACCAAAACAAAAATCATTTAATCTTCAACAACAAGAAATGATCAAGGAAAGGTTTGTTGGATTTGAAATCATTGAAAGATCAACAAAGAGTCAGTAATTGACAGGAATGGGATTTGAACCTGCGACCTCCTGAATACCGTACAAGCTCTCTTACCAATTGAGCTACCCAGCCAATTATGTTGGTGGTGTCCCAATACGGGTGTTTCACAATTTAGAGCGCCACCAAAGGGCAGCAGGGAGAGGCCGATTTACGGTACTTGGTGCATGATGGGAAATTGTCGACATTGGAGATTTTTCCCCTATACGTTCAATCGTCTACGCCATTTAACCCACCGTATATCTTTCATCCATAGGTATTTCTCAATGTTTTCCAGTTTGGATGTGTGTGCTGTGCATCCGAAAGATACGCAAACATAAACCATTGTGATAACACGTGAAATAAACGCACAAAACGACCCAAGAATTAGCAATAACGTTGAACGTATAGGGGAAAAATCTCCGATGTCGACAATTTCCCATCATGCACCGCGTAAATCGGCCTCTCCCAGCTGCCCTCTTGGTGACGCTCGAAATTGTGAAACACCCGTATTGACAATTATCTTTGTTCGTTTGGCAGTCAGCATGGTCAGAAGCCATGAAACTACTCACATACTGCTTTATCGCAAGGATCATTCAAGATCCGTGCATCATAAGCAATGCTGCAATTTGAAATCAAATGGGAAAATAAATTGATGCATACTCTGCCTGCTTGACATCCAAGATGAAAAACTAATGGGAAACTTTTGGAGAGTCAGTCTTGAGTCAACAGCGCACGCACACGCACGCGCAATACAACGCGCGCATGCTCTCAATTGTGCAAGCATGGTTTGCGCGTGCGCTGTTGACTCAAGACCGACTCTCCAAAAGTCTCCCATTCCAAAATGATGGCATGAGAAGATTTTAAAAGTTGTGAGCTAGCAATTTAGACATGCCCAGTGAAACACTGCCAATTTCGTCTCAACTGCAACATGTTGGGTGAGGCGGCTAAATCTTGAGATTTAAGAGAAATCTGGAAGTTTATAAGTATGGACCAGCTTACCTCTGAGAACCATTTGGAGAAAAGACTGTGACTGTTAATCTCAATGAGCTGACCATACCTGTACCTGCAAACATGAATCATATAAACAAACCCGGGCATTACATGTAGATTCCAATAGTTTAGTGTGTATGTATTGTTATTAGGCTGCAAAGAAAATATAAATTTCAGAAGCTTTCATTTCCCATGAAATAATGATGGAATGAAATTCAGTAATTGGTCTGATAATCCAAAACTATTTATTAATTAGTAGGTCAGTTTGCCTTTGAGAAAGATCCTGTTAGGATCGAAACGGGTCAGGCCCTCCTAACTTTAAGCATTTGATATATTTCAGGTCATTTTGGCTGATGAGCAGTTTGCAGCAGTTTATTACTTCTATTTATTAGTGGTTAGTCTTTTATTGTGCGGTGGAATATAATATATAACCCAGACATACATGTACATAAAATTGTTACACAGATATGTATAATACAGCTACGATACCGTGAAAATATATTTACTGAAAAGTGAACAAAGAAAAATTGACTGGAGCGGGATTCGAACCAGCGACCTCCTGAATACCGTACAGGCGCTCTACCAACTGAGCCATCCAGCCCTACATTGGTGGTGACCCCAATAGTCAACTATCTTTGTTCGTTTGACAGTCAGAAGCCATGAAACCACGCACACACCGCCACACCCCAGGGATCGTTTCAATGATACACGCAACAATGCTGCAACCCTTGACTATTGGGGTCACCACCAACGTAGGGGCTGGATGGCTCAGTAGAGTGCCTGTACGGTATTCAGGAGGTTGCCGGTTCGAATCCCGCTCCAGTAAATTTTTCTTTGTTCACCTTTCAATGACTTTAAACTCAGTCAGTTTCCCTTGTGGTTATTTCACGAATATATAAAATATATTTACAATTGAATATGTACTACAAAAAGCATGTATGGGCTCATCAACGAAAAGTAAAGATTATTGTTCCAGATGGCCAGTGAACAATCAGATGTACTCGGTTCAATTTATTGGAGCTGCTAAGCACAAAAAAAAAATCACTTCAAAATGTCTTGCCCAATAAAACAGACCGCCATAATAAATTTCATTTGATATTCATGGTTAGCAAACAACAGCCAAAGAACAATCACAAGCGACACATGGACATTTGGTTGTTAATCCTTACGTGTTTATTCAGACAGAAATTTCATGGTTAGAACATTTTTGTGCTAAGCAGGGCCGTGAAATTGGCCCATATGTTCCTACTGGATGGCCAGTAGAATGTCAGTCTCCCTTATTTGCCTAGCCAGTGACATGGGCTTCCGGCTTCAGCTGGCCAGTGAAAAATACTAGGCTTACGGCTCCCACGAATGACGATACTTCTTACCTGTCTGAAAGACGGATGCAGAGTTTCTGAGCTAGAGCTTTGCACAATGAGGTTTTGCCTGTACCTGGTGGACCTAAACATCGTGTCCAAGAAATACATACAACAAACACAAACCATTAGAAAACATATTGGAACTTGGAAGGGTTTATAAAAACTGAGAGAATGTTTAATAGCCGTGGAAAAGGTACTCTTCTAATGAATTGGTGCAGTTTGGGGGGCCAGTTTAAAACACTCTATATTAAAGTTTCCTAAACTTGTGTAGTTGTGTGAAACCAATTTTAGTTTACTAAATTTGCACATTAGCTTTACAACAAGTTTTGGGGAATTTTTTTGGCTACTTGTACCACCAAAGATGGCAACCAGTGACGCGCCCTCAAGCATGTCAAGAGACTCAAACTTTAAAGGTGTATTGGCTCCTGGAAGCTGGGGCCTTTTCCAAACCTCGGCTTCGGCTCAGGCTTCGTCTCTGTCATCCATACACTAAAAATATAGGTTGTGGGTTTTCATTGAAGCTGAAGCTCTGTTTTCTTTTTCAAACCAGAGAATATGGTTCGGAACTGCAGCCAAAAGTCTCTATTTTGATACCCGTTATTTTATAATGGATTCACGAAATGGAGCCTGAGCCTGAGCCTGAGCCTGAGCCTGAGCCTGAGCCTGAGCCTGAGCCTGAGCCTGAGCCTGAGCCTGAGCCTGAGCCAGAGCCTGAGCCAGAGTCTGAGCCGGAGCCGGAGCCGGAGCCAGAGCCGGAGCCGGAGCCGGAGCCGGAGCCGGAGCCAAGGTTAGGAGAAGGCCCCAGCATACTTACCATGTAGGAGGACCACTCGGTTCCAGGAGATGATATTGGGATCCACCTTGTGGTCTGAGAAGAGTAGCGTCGTGGTGGCGTAGTGGAGTAGATGAGACTTGATGTGACTGTCAAACACTAGACTGTCCCAGATACCCTCAAAGTCAGCTACAGAGAGAATGACAGGATGCACCGAGGGGAAGATAGAGTCATGAAGGAGTTATAGACCTAGGGTACTGAGGTAATGATACGGGGCAACAAGGCAATGGCCAGGGACAGTGAGGTAATGATAAGGAGCTACGAAACATTGACCAGGGGCACCAAGGCAAAGACCAGGGGCACCAAGGCAAAGACCAGGGGCACCAAGGCAATGACCAGAAAAAACCAATGCCATGACCAGGGGCACCAAAGAATTGACAAGGGGCACTGAGGCTATGACTGGGTACACCAATGCAATGACCAAGAGGGCAATGATTTCAGACACCATGGCAGTGATAAGAAGGGAACGGAGCAATGGCCACAGGGCCTCATGAGGCAATGATCTGGAGCAATGAGGTACTGACTGGGAGCACCAAGGCACTGACAAAGGGTTATGTGACAATGACCATGGGCAACTAATAGGGCACCAATGCAAATTGCAAAAGGCAGTGAGGCACTAAGGCAATGGTCAGCCTAGGGCCACCAAGGAAGTACTGAACTTACTGAACTTACTGAAGGGCCGCACATTCCATCTTGGTAGTGTACCAAAGTGGATTGTAGTGCGGCAAGGGTGAGGGGGGCTATTCGCCCTTAGTAACCCAGTATTACAAGAGACACCAACACAATGACAGGGGCACTATATAAGGCAATCACCAGGGGCACCATGGCAAATTACAAAAGGCAGTAAGGCACTAAGGCAATGATCAAGGGCACCAAGGCAAATACTGTACAAGAGACATCAACACAATGACAGGGGCACTAACGCAATCACCAGCGGCACCATGGCAATGTTACTAGGGCATGGGAGTGGATAGTCTGACCTGCTGGTAGCACCCAATGGGATGCAGCTGCTATCTCTTCATCCTCAAGTTCTTCTGTCGCTGGCCCGTCTGATGAGAGCTGGAAGACGTGAAGATGAAGCTTGGACTGACACAAATCAATAGCCTTCCCCAAAAAAGAAACAACAAATTCATGACGATGAATAAACAACACAAAATGTTCATTTCAGTTACTATTTTCTAAAGTTGTATGGTTGCTGGCAATTTCCGGTCATAAGCAATAACCCATAGATCATGTAGATTGTTAAGAATGAAACTTTGACTAGACTGTCACTCTTTGACCATGTTAGAACCAAGCAATAAGGACAGCAAAGGTTCAGACAAACTCCAGGATTTGTCATTCTCTTGTGAAAATGTATGAATTAGGAAGGATGATAGCTTGTAAAAAGGTAGAGAGTTTGGGGTGGTTAAATTTATACCAACAGCGATGGAATTAAAGTACAAATGGACACTGGTTTTTGTAGTATACTAGGGTAATGTGCCCAGTGTAATGTCTTCAGTGGCTAGTGATTAATGATCCTTTGATGACAGCTGCCCAATTATTTATGACTTGAGCTGATTTTCTTCTGACGGCAGACGGAGCACAAACTGTTAATAGCGTTAGGTAACCGGTTCTTCCCAAAACCAAATACACACCCACGAAAGATATTCTACAGGGGGCGAAATTAACTTCAGTCTCTTGGTCGCCCACAGGGCCAGTGGACAGCATGCACACTGCATTGACTGGCATTGATTGTTCCTCAAATCAGTGGCCTGATGATTGTTCTTGGTGGCTAACGACTGTTAATTTTGATCCATGCTGTATACATTGTGTCTCTACAAGATTCTCAGCTTAGTATTGAAGTACCATGGAAGCGACACAATGTACTTGCTGGATTCAGTGTAAACCCGTTGAAAGAGTGACTACATATGGCCACTTCTTGTGATCAGCCAACATGCCAGCTTGTTATCTTGGCAAATTATCAGCTTCTCTCATTGTTTACATGTAGCTACCAGTAGTCCCAAGGTGCCAAGATCACCTTCAACCAATAGTGTGGTTTTGTATCCAGTGCAAAATGCAGTGGTCGCCATGACACATGACACGTACATGGGGCGCGCATTACATTACTCACAGTGTGAAATCAACTATGAATATCATGAGCAAGATGGCAAAGAAAGGTGGCGCAGGAGGAACATCGAACATCAGAAAAATCTTCCCACATGTTTGTGATGTTTGGTACATATCGTGCATCACAAATTCACAAATATCTGCACAGTTTCATTTCAATGCGATGTTTGCACGTGCATTATAATGACGTATAACTACATCGTACAACACAAATCTGCGCACAGTTTTATTTGTGTGTTTTTATAGTGGTATGATTTTTTCTGAAAAATCTTTTCTTGCTTTAGTTTACGATAATTAGAAATCAAGTGAAATGTACAAAAAAAATGTATTAAAACAGCGGTCAACTGCCGCGAACAGCGCAATAACTGTATGCAGTTAGTGGTTGTGATTCACCCATAATGTCATGTGTCATGGCGGCCACAAAAATGTGTAATGACACTATAATCTTCCACAATGTGACCCTAATGCCACTACTCGGTTAAGACTCTCGGACAAACCTGCTTGCCACCGCTCTCTAGTTCTGTGTCACAGATGTCCACCCATTTGACTTCCTCCTTGAGGAAGGGATCATCAAACTCCGTCAGGTGCATGTCACCGTATGCTACCCGTTGCCTGTGAAGAAGCTTGGTCACATACTCTTTGATCAGACATCTTTGCACAGTGCTGCCGAATGAATAACAGATTTGTGTATGGGGGTCATTAGGGCGCCCCTTTTTATAACTGTGGTTTTCATTTCTTTTTCACCTTGAGGGAGGGTCGGTCAGTCGGACAAAAAAAAAAGTTTGGTGGAAAAAAATATGGCTGAATACACAAAAATGTAAAGAAAATGATGAGAAATGTTAATTGTATTCACTGTAATCTCGTTTGAATATTTTTTTGTATTATTTATGTGACAGAAAGTATAAAAATGTAGGCCTATTGGCACAATTTGTCTCCAGAATTTCTGGAAATTTCTTCTTCTTTTTTCTTGAATTTATATTATGTCATTCTGGACAGGGTCGGGAGCCCCAAAAAGGGTTTTTTTTTTCTTCGGTCGGAGCCCAAAAATGGGTCGTTCGGAAATGAGAACCACAGTAATAAAAAGGGGCACCCTTATGCCTTATACATGGATTGAGGCACATTTTGTGACGGTGTCACTGTTACGTCTACACACACTGCTCTGAATTTTATCCTTCCCTATGACTCCTATCATTGATGTATTCCTTCAATTTAGATTGCCGACTTATTTCATTTAAAGGTAGTATCATACTTTGGTACTTAGAGACCAAAACAGAAATGTTCACAGATTTACGTATAACTTACAGGGTATGAAGATGGTGGTGGTAGAAATATACTGTTAGAATGTTTCCGTCTGGAATGGTGTATTTATCCAGAAATTAGTAAAACAACGTCTGAAAATCTTTTTGATCTTTTAAAAGATCAAAAATAAAAGAGAAAAGACTGAAGTGAAATGTGGCCATTTTTCACTGTTTTCTCAAAAACTTGAAGTTGGCACCGTATGGAACTGAAATGTTCACAGATTACTTTTACTGTATCTTCCTTGATATTTTTGCCCATGAATATGTATTTCTTTGACAAAAACCAAAATATGATACTACATTTAAATATGAAGATCATCTGTAAATATGCAAAAGCAATCAAAGGATAATGCATCATGAATGTGCAAGTGTGCAGATGTACATAGTATGTAACATTTCATGTAACAAATCATGCCTCAACCCAATGAAAAAAATCCCAGTAAATACATCTTTGCTAAAAACTTAGATGATTTTGTCCTGCTTTCGACCATGTCGACAGAGTGGATCACTCAATCAGTGGGAGCATGCGCTGCGCCAGGGCGTTGCCGCATCTACCTTCGAGCAGTACTCCTTCGGTCTTCACATGGCCATCCCCCAGGCAGCCACGCCGTGGGCCCATCCCCATCTCAGCAAAATAACAATCCATCTGACGCAACCATGTGTCATACGGATGCCCCACCGGGTGAGTCCTACCAGTATGTTGTCTCAAAGAGAGAATCCGCCCGACAGGATCACTCACTGTGAATCTAGCCACATGACCATACAGTCGCATTTGGCGCTCACGTATCATGCAGGTAATAATAATGATAATCTCTACCTGCAGTGTTTCTGGCAGATTTCTACATGGACTGATGTGACAGGAGTAGCTGGTAGAGCATCCTCCAGCTCGGTAATTTGGTACATGTCTAGCTTTTGGAGTACAACGTGACAGGACATCGGATGATTCTAAACAACCGAGAAAAAAACAGAAAAGTATATCAATACAAGACAGGTAACTATATGCCTATAGGCTACATCCGCCATAGCAACGGCCAAGCAACAGCGCACATGTGCGAGCAAACAATGTGCCATGATTACCCACACACGACGCGTTGCACACCCTCAACCACGGAAAGTACGTCTCTCTGTTGGACTTTGGTTTTGGACTTTGGTTTTGGAAAAGGCCAAAAATGTAAATTTCCTCTCAGCCAGGTCATGGAGAGTCAGAATTACACATGTACATGGTTAACATGGTTTAAGGATAAAACTCGGGTTTGTAAAAGAATTGCCTTGTAAATACTAAAAAAAAACGTTAACTCAACAAAAAGTGTACAAGTATTAGTAAAAAATACAAAATGTAATGTTATGTCAGATAAAATGACATCACATTAGAATTTACACGTTCGTGTACATACATGTACATGTAGTCCACTCCGCCCCTATGGTTAGTCTGGTATCCAGCTTCTACACTAGGCCCTACAGTAAAGAGTATTTAAAAAAGTCAATAACACTCTTTGGTCTGGGTACGAGACTATTACTTAAATGTATTAGAGTGGACTAAATAATGTAATTGTGGACAAGTGGTTCCAAAAACTACAGTTATAAAGGAAATGACAAGCGGTTTATAAAACTATAAATAGGAAAGGAAAGCAACTATTTATAGGCCCCTACTAGTTTATACTGCTCCCAAACCATATTTTTGGCTTTCAGCAAATGTTCGGGCTGAGTTTAAAACCCTAGTTTGAAGAAATGTCTCTAATATTTCAGTGGACAAGTACAATTTTCTTACCTGCTTGTTGCTATAGGGCAGGGGCTACTATTTAGGGCCTAGAGCACAATGTAGTTAGTTACTTAAGTTAGGTCCTGTTTGTTTAACACACAGTCTTTGCGGATCCACGTCCTATACAGGGTGCGCTAAACTGGGATCTGCCGGATCAGTAGAATCCGTGATCCTGTCTGTGTATTAAACCAAAGAGCGAGGAATGATTAAACAAACAGGCCCTAACTTGCCTAAGCCAGGCCCTGTACTAGGGGCCTAAAAAGTTTTATTGTATCGTTTTTAATGTAAATGCCGAGTACTTACGCTTCTAGGTCGAATTTATTTCACAGGAAAATGACACGCATGTAATGTAGATCTTCAATTGCGTAGAAAAAGCCACAAATGTCGCCATAAAGTCGCGAGAATTTTAAGAAGGAAAGATTTAATAATCGCGCGAAGTGCACATCGCCAAAAGAGCGCCCTCAAGAGTTGTGGATTAATGTTTCGTCTGCCGTAGATAAAATAAAAATACTGGCTGAAAAAAGTCCTCAAACCAAAAAGTGTTGTTCATTTTGTGACTTGAAAATAGATCAACAAATTTAACAGGTAAAGTTAAATCATTTATAAAAACAAACAAATAAACAAGCAAATTAATGACAAAATTCAAACAAAAACAAAAAACTGGCACTAAAAGGATAGTTATCATTTTTTTTAAAATTTAATACAAAGTCTCTTCTATGTGAAAACATAAAATTAATGACAACATTTGCAATGAACACTTCACTTTCTATTAATATTTACTTTGTTATCTTGTTTTATATTTGCCTTACGGTCACCATATTATTTCTAACAAACAACATCAACAGTTAGCCTAAAGGGAGGGTACAGAATTGGTAAGACAAATTAAAATACACTTCATGATCACAGATTCACATAAAACTTACACAGTATAATGGTGATGATAGGAGAAAACATCCCATGAAATGTTTTGTCTGAAATGCCATATTCGTTGAGAAATAACTGAAACCATTTTCCGATTGAAATAAATCGCTTCGAAGCGTTTTATTCATTCGTTGAAATGTGTACAGTTCTCTGTACACGGGTTTTCACTATTTTCTCGTGACCTATGGCTGATTGACCTCAAACCTCTACAGGTTTGTCAGTTAAGGACTGGTATAAGATGGATAACATATATTGTGCTTTCACTGCCAGCAACGGTTTTGTCGCAAAAACCAGTTCTGTACCATCCTTTTAATGAAACCAATCATACATTTATAGAAAATGTAATTGATAAAGACCACATTATGAGGTTTTCTGAAACACTGCAAATGGAACCGCTTCTCCTGGTGTTTTTTATTGTGATCAATTTTATTATCGGAACTTATGACAAAATTCCGAGCTTCCCAAAACTTTTAATCATAATTTATGAGATTGAATAACAAGTAACGGCAGGGTAAAGAACAAAACGTATTTCAGTAAAATTGTTTTTAGTCTTTTATTTAGGGCCTACTATGAGCTCTCATGAGCATAGGCTTATTATTTCCAGAGATTTATCAGTATATTAGTTTCTGACCTTCCACATTATTTTTGTTTTTCCGAACCGAACCCTAACAAAATTTAGGATGGACACTACAACAATGGACACTGCCAACATCATTGAATGAATAGTCCATGGGCCAATTTCATAAAACTGCTAAGCACAAAAAATTGTGCTTAACAGTTTTATGAAAATGGCCCCTGGTACAGTGACTCGGGTAATTACGTCGCTGGCTCATACCCCGCTGCAGACCGGGACGGCCAGTTTTGGTTACCGTAAAATTACTAATTTATTTAATATTGACTGTTATTATAAAAGCATAATCGGCAAGCATACAAACCGAAAAATAAGCACATACTTTCTCCATAAACCCTTATTTTCTACACACTGCATGCAGTAGTTAGACTATCTGGTTATCAACTATAGTAGTATTATACTATTAATTAATTCAATTAATAGTTTTAATTCAAATCAGTGAATAAAAAAGTGTTATCACTATATAGAATAATACATGTAAGTAATTGCTTATATGTAAGCCCGTGTGCCAACCGTTGACACACAAAATAATGATGCTGGGCCCATCCCATCCAACTGCCGGCAAAGGAAGGGGCACCGATCCACACACCCACCCACACTTCTAGCAAGTGGCAAGCCTCACGGCATTAGGCATGCGACCCTTTATCTCTTGTCTTTTACAAAATGGTTAATTAGGGCCTACCTATAGATCGCTACACAGTTAAAAGTCCAACTACATGTATACATAACGTTCGTTTCCGCCTCAATCATACCCATCTTCGATAAAACTAACAAAATCTTGTACAATTTAGCTAGGGCATAAACTAAATGTAGATTAACAATCAGGGTTTTCTCAACATTTGTAAAAGGGTATACATTAATTTAAACGCGTTCTTTAAATTTTATTGTCGATCTGAACTTTTTGAATTCAAAGGACGAACTTTGGTACAAATAGTAATTAGAAAAACATATCACTTTCAAAAGGCGGCGATTTCAAACGATTGCCAAAGATTTGGAAAAATATATTAATTATCGAATACAAACTCAACGTTCAACATGCGATTTTGTCTATAGTGCGTTTATGATCATTATTGCAAAATCATTTATATAATTATGAAGTTTTCCGTGCATGATTTACCTTATAATTATAAAAATCTTTTAATACAAATTGAATGGCTAAGTCATTGATACGATGCTAAAAATACAATTTCTGCCAATTTACTTTTTTAAGGAAGAACTCAGCATGCAGTTACATCTTTCAGTCGGCTTTGAATCATAAGGCAATAATATTTTCACCAAAATAGCTTTTGATGACTGAAGGCCTATAAAGTTTGTTTTAAAAAACGGGTATCGTGTAAACAACTCTCAAGTTCTCGTTGAAACAGGCGGGGCTTCAGGTACTCATACCTCGGCCTGCAGTAAACTCCTGGTACTGAGAAACCACGCACAGGAAACAAATGATCTGTTAAAACAAAGGGCGAAACATATCAATGTTAATTGTTATACGATTACCGATTAAAGGAAAAAAAGTACATAACAAAAGGTTTACTGCAATCCAAAAACATATGAAATTAAATACATCTGTATTGTTATAAAACTCAACATTGTCTATATCATTATTTGTGCTAAAAAACAAAGTACATTGAAAAAGCATTAAATTTCAGGAATTCTTTTTTAGCTGGTGAGCAGTTTGCAGCTGCTGTTTATTATGAACTTACATTGACGATAATAACAGCAATCAGCATGAGAACGAACAGCAGAGTGAGGAAGTAAAAGAACCTCTGAAATGAAAGAAACATCAATCAATGTACTAAAATTTAGTGAGGTTGATTTAAAAGAACGGTCAAAAAGTTTGGCGCTGTGGTAGAATTACATGCATTACTTCAGCACACCACGCCCATCTCTTGAAGTATATTTAATAGCCCGTTTACAATCATAGGTACGGAGCTCTAGGAGTGCCATCCGACTTGCTGAGATCCTGAGATAAACTTTTTATCTCAGGATGACGACATAATAACTGGCAAGATGTCGACATACTGAGATAATGCATCACACAGGATGACGACCTCAAATCAAGATGACGACATCTTCAGATAATAAGAATAGGAATGGGTTCAGCTATTCCCTTTAATAGCATATTGTTAGCATTAAAGGGAGCATATAGGATTTGCAAGGCCTCAAACAAACAATTATTGAGTTTGAGACAGAAAATGGACTCAACAGTTCGTAAACAGTGCAAACAGTCACCATGGGAAATTTTGGTTCATAAAATGTTTGGTTTTTCAAGCAAATCAAGATTCGTTCGTCCGAACGATTTTTGGAAAAAACATAAGTAACTATTCTTCATGTTTTATAAGAAAAATCGAGTCGGGTTTTCGCTAGTTTCTCGTGACTCAGATGTCCGATTGAGCTCAAATTTTCACAGGTTTATTATTTCATGCACATATTTGATCCGACAAAATATGAGTGCTGTCCTGTGACCTTTACCAATCATGTATTGTACCTTTAAGTTGTGATCCAAATATTAACAGGAACATTTCAGGATGTCGACATACTTAAGTTAAAAAATCGCCCATGATAATTTATCTCAGGATGTCGTCATCTAGCTAGATCTGATGTCGTCATCCCGTGATAAAATTGATTATCTCAGGATGTCGACATCTTGATTTTAGGATGTCGTCATCCCGCGATTAATTATCTCGGGATATCAACCTCAGTGATTTTATGTCGTCATCCCGTGATAAATTATCTCAGGATGTCGACATCTTAATTTTAGGATGCTGTCATCCGGCGATTAACTATCTCAGGTTGTCGACATCTTGATTGCTAATGTCGTCTTCCCGTGATTAATTATGTCGACATCTTGCCGGTATCCGGATATCTCAGGATCTCAACAAGTCGGATGGCACCTCTAGAGCACCGTATACGTGACTTAAGTCGACGACAATCACGCGAATGGATTGACCAACCCTCAGTATACTAGTTTGTAAACATCTTACAAAAGTAAATCTTTTCAAACATTAATTTGCTGTCCATACGCATGTTCATAAAAGTTGGAGACACTAAACACTAACACTAAAGACCTTTTTCAACTCTCAACCATTGGGAAATTCTCACATGGGTCTGGACCTCGGTCAACCAGGGACGTGGGTCACTCTCAAGTATTTGTGTCCTTTCACACAATGACACTTTTTGTAAGATTTTGCAACCATGAGAGAATTTCTCAATGGTTGAGAGATTTTCAGCGTCGTGTGTGAAAAGGCCTTTAGACCTTTTAACTCACCACAAGTTCTACGATGTACAGCACTAACAGAATGCACTGCAGGAGTATGATCAGTGCCTTGACTATGACGTATGGTATCAGCATCTGTTTCATGTCTTGGTATACACCTATCATCATGAAGATGGCTGTGATGAAGGCTAGACCCCAAAAGATCATACCGATAATGGACGTCACGAAATAGGTCCGGGCATCGGCTGTCAGACAACGGATAACATGTCACAAGGAACTTCAATTTCAAAACTTCAATAAATTATATGCATGAGAATTAAGTCTAAACTTCCAAAGGCAGACCTACCAAGTCACGCCTCTCACACATACACGGGTTTACACTTCGAAAAGTGCGCATGCGTGGAAGTGCCTCGTTTTGAAGTTGCGATCAAAATCTAAGATGGCCGCCAAGGTGTAAACCCCGTGTATTGGGCCCTCTCTCTCATGCTCACAGGCCTAGCAACCATTTTCTCACGTCTCAGGACCAGACTTGAAAAAAAAACCCGGCAATTGAATGTGTATGCTTGGCCAACGGCTGCCACTATAAATATACATGTACATGTAGGCCTATGGGTAGCCATTTTATTGCACTGCAAAATTTTGAAATCATTTTCAGTTTCAGATTAATCAAAAATCATTTCGGGCACTATTTCATTTGAAATTAATTACTTATTGGCACATCTGTATTTGTAAAAACAAAATGTTTTGTGTCATACATTTTGGGATTTAAGCCTAAATGCTACACGTTTTTCATATCAGACAGTCATCCTTCGGCTGTATTGGAAACAAGGATTCGTCATTCAATAATTACTAAATTAAAAAAACACATTTAGATATTCGTTGACGTGTAGGCCCCTGTATATGAAGTACAGGCGAGTCATAAGGTATTCCAACTTGTAACCCACAAGCTAATTATATGTTGAGATAATCAGGGAAAATATGTGAGCGCATTTCGCCCTGAAGTCCACAATGATGCAAACGTAACTATGTCTGCAAAAACGATTATAGCAAAGATGGTATTTCTGTATGGACATGCACACAAAGAAACAACTGAACTGCAGACCCGTATATACGCAAGATATGATTGCCGTATATGTATGTATTCAGGTTTCTGCTTAAAGGTAGTATCATACTTTGGTTTTTGTCAAAGAAATACAGATTCATGGGCAAAAATATCAAGGAAGATACAGTCATCTGTGAAAATTTCAGTCCCATACAGTGCCCACTTTTTGAGAAAACTGTGAAAAACGGCCACAGTATTTTTTAAGTCTTGTCTCTTTTATTTTTGATCTTTTAAAAGATCAAAAAGATTTTCGGAGACACCATGTATAATCTCTTTTATGAATGTGTGGTTCTGAAAAGAACCGGTGAGAGTAATGATCTCGACTTTCCGGCCAGTGTACTCTGGCCGTCCTCAGGAGAGTGAGTGCCGTGAAGCGAGAAGAGAGCTACTACTCAACACTATCACACCCGGGAAGTAGGGTCCTCTATACCCGAACCCCCCCCCCCCCCCCCATCCCTCACACAGTTTAGTTACTTCATCTTATCCCCCACTTCACCTTGGCTAGGGTCTCCTATACCCGAACCACAGTTCCCGCCTTACCACACCTGAGTACACACACCCAGAATCCTGACAACGCCTTTATAAACAGCTTTCTTCTCGCTTCACGGCACTCCCCCTCCTGAGGACGGCCAGAGTACACTGGCCGGAACGTCGAGATCATTACTCTCACCGGTTCTTTTCAGAACCACACATTCATAAAAGAGATTATACATGGTGTCTCCGCAAGCTTACTTTATTACACTCTTCCGCCATGCAAAGCTTCAAATCACACTTAAAAAGATTTTCGGTCGTTGTTTTACTAATTTCTGGATAAATACACCATTTCAGGGGGAAGAATTTTAGCGGTATGTTTCTACCACCACCATCCTCATACCCTGTAATTTAGTACGTAAATCTGTGAACATTTCTGTTTTTGTTACTTACCAAAGTATGATACTACCTTTAATGAATTGCATGACAAACTGTTGTTCAATCGCCGTGCGTGACCTCATATAGGGTACAGTATTAGGAGGGGCAATGGTAAAACCAATTCTTCTGTGGGAATATTTTTCTTTTTTTGAAATGCAGTCATATTCCAGAAATTGTTATAATTTTGGTTAATGCACCATGCAGTTAAATGTGACTGCAGCGCGCAATTTAAACGTGAGCACCGATTTTCATATAAAATGTTCACATTCTAAAATGACCAAAAGTGTCCCCCCCCCCCTAAAAAAGGCAATGTATATTTTGCCTCCACCCGCATTCTTCCTGCGAACGCTATTTTGCCGTTCCCTTTACTCTGCATTTCGCAGTACTAGAACGAACCTCCAAAAACTAATTAAAGGTATCATACTTTGGTAGGAAACCCAAACAGAAATCTTGACAGATACACCTATAACTTACAGGCTATAAAGATGGTGGTGGTAGAAACATACCGTTAAAATCATTTCACCTGAGATGTTGTATTTTTCAAGAAATAATAAAAGCAACAACCGAAAATATTTTTTTAATCTTTTAAAGATTAATAACGGTGAAAATATTAAAGGAATTCCGTGAGCGTTTTTCACTGTTTTCTCAAAAAGTCGGCACCGTGAGGGACTGAGAAATTCACAGATGACTTTCACTGTATCTTTCTTGATATTTTTTGCCCATGAATCTGCATTTTGTATACAAAAAAAAAAATCAAAGTATGATATTACCTTAAAAAGAAAGAAGGCCGGTATGACGTATCGAGAATTGGCCAATCAGAAGAACGGCAGAGCCGGCAAAACAAAAATATACACTTCCAAAACAATCCCCAACCATGATCAATGATGTCCTATACTTTTGATTTCATGATTTTGGGCAGCCCAATTTAAAAACCTTGAATTATCGAGATTAAATTTAAGGAGGTAAATTGCTTCTTCTTCTGAACCCCACACAGGAATTTGAACACTTACTTGTATTTGCCGTCTGAACAATGTTCACAGCAAAGTAGATAAATCCAACCAGGGAATATATCTGTAAATAAAGACAAAGATTTGTACGCCATTCATCATCGGATTGACTGTTGCAATGCCGGATTGACTGCTGCAATGCCGGATTGACTGTTGCAATGCCTTACTTTACGGTCTCCCCAATTGCCAGCTCCAAAAGATACAACGCGTCCAAAATGCTGCTGCCCGTCTGGTAACTAACACACGGAAATTCTCGGACATCACCCCAATCCTGGAACGTCTTCATTGGCTGCCTGTTGAACATCGTATAACCTACAAAATTCTTCGCATCACCTTTCGGGCACTTATATCATCCTCCCCACATTACATCAACTCCCTAATCCAAGTCTACAAACCATCTCGATCAGGTCTTCGATCATCAAGCGACTTTACTCTGGTTGTCCCAAAAAAAAACCCGAGCATGGGGCGACAGAACATTTGCAGCAGGAGCTCCCCGCCTATGGAATGGACTTCCCAAACATATCCGGACATCCAAGACCCTCAATGAATTCGAGAACAAACTGAAAACACACCTGATGAGAATTGCATTCTAGATTTATTGTATTTTCTTTTGTTACTGTAAGCGCCTTGAGCACCCTTGGGTGGATTTGTTGCGCATTATAAATGTCTTTATTAATATTATTATCATATTTATATCTTCTGCAATAATATAGCCCCTAAAGTACGTGTACACAGTTGACATGTAACATCTTGGGTGTGAAAACCGGCATGTTGGTGAAAGTTTACTGAGCCTAAATCTAGTCTTGTTTTAAGACTGAATCACTGACACCGTTTTAGGAAAATTTCCACCGCAATTAATGCCATTTTCCCCCAATTTCCTTTATGGGTATAACATTTATATGGAAAGAAATTAAAAAATTGGAAAAAATTACACGAGAATGAAAAGAAATTTAGACATGCAACAGCCGTAGTAAAACAGCTTGCCTTGTATACCGTCCGCTGAGCTTTGGCATTTTCAACACTGTGGGTGGATGGCATTGCATGACTGTCACTTGAACATGCCAAACAACATATACGGTCTGCTGAACTTAATAACATTACTTCCATAAAAACTGAAATGAAAATCGAATATTCTTTCTCATTTCCCAAAAGTGAGTCTTTTATAGGCCTGTTGTCATGTTGTTTGGAGTAAAAAATAACCCCGAATGCTCTACACAATACCGTGACCACGTACGTCCAATGGTAATTCCAGTAAAAATCCACTGCAAAATGTCCCGTCTCTACTATTTTGTTTTCAAGTTGGGGTCGATTTTCATTCAGTCAAAATGAAATTGACACAACAATGATGCACATACATTTTACTAAAATCTGCCTCCAAGGAAAGGTAAGTAAAACCGTTGTTTTGTAATCTTTAATTGCGCTATACAAATGAAAACGAAGGATGTATTTAATGCAGATAGGCCTAACTAAATTATTATGAAAGGACATCGACAGGAACGGAATCCCAGGCCTTTTCTAGTCTCTTTATGTAAGTTTACTGTTTACCGTTTTATTTCAAGGTGGAAGTAGTTTTCAATGATAATTTATATTGATTTCTACCAACTTTTGTGAATTCCAAAGCGTGCTATTATTGTACCTTGGGAAAATTTACGTCTTTGCGTCTATTTTCTCCAATCATTTAGTTCAATTTCAATCATTTATAAATTTGGGAGCCCCGATCGGGAAGCTGAGCTTAATGGCCGGGGAATCATTATGCATATTTGGAATATTCTTATGTAGTACTCACCAGTGTGTATATACCAGCTGCATATGAACCAGTGCGGACGTTATCGAAGCAACAGCATCTTGATATTATCGCCATGATTTCTCGATATTGGAGGCAGGCCCCTAGCCCTGTCTGTCGACAACGTACTGAAGATTAGAGTAAATTTATCACAACAAACTGGCACCGAAGACAAGAACAATATCTAGATGAACCAATCTTTAGGCCTCAACAGAAAGAAAACGGGTGATCTAGTGAGAGAGAAATGGCGCCCTGTCTTCTCAACCTACTCCTTGTCATGCGCGCTACCGAACCATACTCGGGGCCCTCGGGCTGCGACGAGTCGACGTAATTGGTATGAAGTCTTCTGCAGATGGAGTTTCTGCTCTTGGGCCTTCAATGAGACTCAGACGAGGCATGCAATCACGCGTGCGCAGGGTCAAGTTTGTCATAAAAGCCTTGCTATCATCAGTCTGATGGAGTACATGTACAAAGATTCAAGTTAATGTAGTAGTATTGAAAGTATAGTATGGAACGCAGATATACAGAGTTATTTTAGTTTATTGTATTACCTTTATTGCACGTCCAGTGTTTGTTTTTCCGGTGTTTAGTGTGTTTTCCTGTAGTTTTCCGGTGTTTTCCGGTATTTAGTGTGTTTTCCTATAGTTTTCCGGTGTTTTCCGGTATTTAGTGTGTTTTCCGGTAGTTTTCCCGGTAGTTTTCCGGTGTTTTCCGGTAGTTTTCCGGTGTTTTCCGGTGTTTTCCGGTGTTTTCCCGGTAGTTTTCCGGTGTTTTCCGGGAGTTTTCCGGTGTTTTTCGGGAGTTTTCCGGTGTTTTCCGGTGTTTTCCGGTATTAAGTGTGTTCCGTCTGGAACGCCGCGCAGAAACAAAGTCAAGTTTATGGTAGTCTTGATATCAGTCCGGAATGCAGATTCTGTATCTGATACAGAGTTAAGTTTATGGTAGTCTTAATATCAGTCTGGAACAAAGAAACAGTCAAGTTTATGGTAGTCTTGATTTCAGTCTGGAACAAAGAAACAGTCAAGTTTATGGTAGTCTTGATTTCAGTCTCGAACGCAGTCTAAACAGAGTCAAGTTTATGGTAGTTTTGATTTCAGTCTGGAATGCAGATACAGAGTCAAGTTTATGGATAGTCTTGATATCAGTCTTGAATGCATGCAGATACAGAGTGATACAGTAACAGAGTCAAGTTTATGGTAGTCAGTCTGGAATGCAGATACAGAGTGATACAGAGTCAAGTTTATGGTAGTCTTGATTTCAGTCGGGAACGCAAACACACATGGTCAAGTTTATGGTAGTCTTGATATTAGTCTTATTTCATATTACTTTTTATTTCATTTTACAAATTACGCACGCATTGAAATAATTGTAAAATTGCTCATGCTACAGTGAACAAACGTGTACATTTCTTCATTTCGTCCTGCTTGTCAAATAATAATATCAATCAACAATTTTGAACGAATTCTAAACAACTATTCCATTGTCCAGGTGTATATCTAAAAAAATCTTTTGAGCAGACGAGCGATCCGACCCGTGTCCCAAAACAGAAAGATCTGTACACATAACGTATAAGACCAAAAATGTGATTCTTACTGAGTACTTCTGTTTTAACTTTATTCCAAACTCCGAAGTCATTCAACAGTACAAATTATTAGAACCAATATCAGCTTCATCCCTGCGTTATAACTTCAGGGGCTGATTTCCCGAAGCACTAAGCTAAGCAAAGACTGGGGCCAATTTCATAAAACTTTAAAGCACACAAATTTGCTTAGCACAAAAATGTCTCGCCAAATCATAAAACAAACCACCATTGAAAATTCCATTTGATATTCATGGTCAGCAAACAACAGCCAAATAACAATCACAAGTGATACACAACACTTGGAAATTTGGTTGTTAATCCTGTTTTTATTAAGACAGAAATGTAATACTTAGCAAATTGTTGTGCTTAACAGTTTCATGAATTTGGCCCCTGGTCTCACGATGCTAATCATGACTTTTGCCACGGACAACTCATCTTAAAGGTAGTATCATACTTTGGTAAGAGACCAAAACAGAAATGTTCACAGATTTACGTAAAACTTTCAGGGTATGAAGATGATGCTAGTATAAACCTCCCTTTAAAATTGTTCCGCCTTGCCAATGGTGTATTTATCCAGAATTTAGTCAAACAACGACCGCGCGCGGTCGTTGTTTGACAAATTTGAAATCTTTTTGATCTTTTAAAAGATCAAAAATAAAAGAGAAAAGACTTAGGGAATACTGTGGCCGTTTTCCACGATTTTCTCAAAAAGTGGGCACCGTATGGGACTGAAATTTTCACAGATGACTGTTACTGTATCTTCCTTTATATTATTGCCCATGAATCTGAACTTCTTTGACAAAAATCAAAGTATGATAGTACCTTTAAGATCATGCGTCTTATGGTGAAATCTGAAAGCTAGGTCTGGTTTAGTAAACTCGAAACCTCCACCAATGATGCGCTAGAAAACCTATATCGAGTAACTATAGTAAAACCATGAAGGAATTTCCTTTTTCTTTCGTAAGTAAACCCACCAATTTGGTTTAAAGTTATGGTTATATGTTTCAATGTAGGCATACCCAGGTTTTTCCAAAATGTTTATCTAAAGTGAAGTTTAAATTTTTTTCATGCATTCCTCCATCATGATGGGAGCTTTGGCTCACACAGTGATAGTTTGCCTTTCTAAAAACTGTAGTACATGTATAGTGCATCTGGTACGGAGGTTCAACCTAAATCCGTCGGGATTTTCAATAAGTAAATGATTCGCGTTTGGTGAATAGTATCGCCGCGGGAAAGTTATTTCCCCACTAATTCCGACGTCCTTCTAGTTGGATCACGTTACAGACAGACGACGACTGTTTCCGGTACATAACATTAACGCACTGGCCATGCAACGTAATTTGTTTACCATCCCCCCAGGATGGGAAGAGCCAGCATTAAAGCGCGTGTACAATGTTGGTAAATGTGAGGATGACGGAACAGCACACACATGCACTGTCTAATACAGCATGTACATGAAATAATAAACCTGTGAAAATTTGAGGTCAATCGGACATCTGAGTCCCGAGAAAATAGCGAAAAACCCGACTCATTTTTTTCTATAGTAAAATATTTTTTATCTTTTCAAGATCAAACACGTTTTTGGAGTTTGGTTTTGCTATTTCTGGATAAATACACTATTTCACTATTTCAGGCGGTAATATTTCAACCATAAAATGTTTCTACCAGCACCATCTTCATACCCTGAAAGTTATGATACGTAAATCTGTGAACATTTCTATTTTGATATGTTACCAATGTTGCCCTTTAAGAGGTAGTATCATACTTTGGCAGCATACCGAAACAGAAATATTCACGGGTTTACCTATAAGTTACAGGGTATAAAGATGGTGATGGTACAGACATCCATTAAAATGTTTCTGCCTGAAAATGCTGTATTTATCCAGAAATTAGTAAAACCAGTGACCAAATTATTTTTGATTTTTTTTAAATAAAAAATAAAAGGGTAAAAAGTTATGAAATAATGTGGCAGTTTTTCGCCGTTTTCTTAAAAAATGGGCACCGTATGGGACTGAACATTTCAGATGAATGTGACTGTGTCTTCCTTGATATTTTTGCCCACGAATCTGTGTTTCTTTGACAAAATCCAAAGTATGATACTACCTTCAAAAGTACAGTACAGCACAGTACACTCAACAAGCACTGCATACAGTGTTCAGCATCCTCGTCGGTGAAGGACATAGCCTAATTTGCACAAAACAGAAATGTTCACAGATTTACCTATAACTTACATAACTTACCTATAACTTTTGATCTCCGAGATCAAAACCCCACAGTTAAGCCTACCTCACAATTTCGCGTAACGGTTTTTGCTGTTTTCTACTGTTTTAGATAATAAATTGAGCTTAAAATATCACAGGTTTGTTTTTATTTAAAGACAAATCAAATTATGAACAAACTCTCTATCAACTTTATCAATATTATTGAAAGTATGGTACAACGTTTAAATAATAAGATACATCAACGTAAGTCCCTGTCCCAACTATCTGACTGCGACCGCAAATAACGCACAAGTCTATGGAAATGGCTGCAGTCACTGGCTAGTGGCTGCCATAAGTACATGCGTAATTTGCAGTCGCAGCCAGAATTGGGACAGGGCCTATAAAATATCTATGGAAGATGGTGTGTTGTACCCGGTAGCCCCTAGGAACATTGTCCAGTTGTGTTACAAGCGCCGACATGGAAAAGAAATCATTGCACGGGAAGAGACGCATTTCTTTTCATGAAAGTTTCAGTCCTGAGTTTCAAGCTTTTCCTTAAAACGGACACCCAGCTCCGATCCGATCTCACCAAATCTCTGCATTTCTCGTCGAAACTCGGTGGAAGTTTGAAGCTGACCGTCCTGTGATTATCATATTTGAGGGATGCATTCCGGAGACACGTCGTTGTAGTGGCGCCCTTTAGTTTACGGAATGTCTCCAGATCACTTTTGAAATTTGGACCGTATCTCCGTATTTTCTCCCAGAATGTCTTGTTGAAATGCTTGTATAGTTTGACATCAGCGTGGTTCCATTGGTAGATCTCCTTGGTTGTGTTGGCTGACAGCTTCGTACGAGCTGCTGAATTTCTCACAAGTTTGGATATGTAGACGATATCGTCGAAATCCCAACAGAGAAGATTCTTGAGAAGAATCAAGGATTCGTCGAAATATTCCTTTATCATGACCAAATCCATCTCCTGGCTCATAGCCTGGACCTTCTTATCAACAGATTCAGCATCTTGGGACTGCTGCTCCAATCCAAGATCATACATTTGTCCGTTCCTCATGAATGCCATTGGTCTTGCTTCATTCGAGACGTAAAAACTCGTCGAATTTGTTTTGAAAATGTCCGTCAGAGTGTGGTGAGGCATGAACCTGTTCATTTTGAAGTAGCTGAAGGCGGATTCGAACTGTGCAGCAGGTTCTCTGATGATGGTACAGTAGAAGGCGTTAGGGATGACTGCTTCCTGTTCAGGCCGGTAATATCTGGCGTGGTTGGTAAGGATATGATAACCTCCCATATGTGTATAATTATGTAGATCGCAATACCAAGTAGACACCATGTATCACAGCAATACCACCCCAAGCTTTACAAGTACAGTATAATCTATCGTCTGGACTATTGCTACCGCTAGAGGTCCATCGAACTCGACGTCTGGTAGGTGTGAAATCGGCCTCAATTGGGGACTTTTGGAGCGGGATGTCGATAGAGGGCAGCAAACTATCGTTCTCCTGAAAACTTTAGTACACGCTTTAGTACATGGCGACTTGTCCAAAAACTCTCCAAAAGATGCAGGAAAATGCTGTGAACATTAAATTCAGGCCATTACAATTAAGAATTAGCTTCACATTTTTTTATTTTAATGCTGAAAAACACAAAGTGAGGTGAAATTCTTATGTTTGGCGAAGAATAATGTGCTAGGTCTCGCTTGCCAAAGTAACAATAACTGCACAAAACACAATGCTGTTTGTCGTCGGCCACGGTGATCGTTTGTAAGTCGCCCATTTTATGGCCAATCAATCTCCACAGATTCTGCATTTGTTTGTTCTTGGGTTTTTTTTTTTTTACGCCGGTTGTGTTTACGACGAATATTCGTGCACAAAATTAAAAGCAATGACAACACACACTTTTCCCGAGAACGATGAAGCGCGCCCTCTTGAGGTTAACAATAGTTAGTCTCCCATTCCATGACTCTGGTTTATTACTGTTTGCATATAAATCGCCAGCGGAAAATGATTTTTAATTGCAGTTTAATTATTTCATTGTTATTCAATTTGGTGTTAATGTAGTGCGATGCATGCACCAGTGACAGGATGTGCTTGTGACAGACACAAACAGCGCCCTCTTGTATCAGTTTTCCTCGATTCCAAGTTTTGTAAATGAATCTTTCTAAAATCAAATGCATGAACTCATTGAACTGCACTTTCCCCCTTCATAGCAGGCAAAATTTTATCAATAAAAACACAGAGTCATCATTCCATTGTCCACAATACAATTTGAAGATGTAATTGAACAGACAATGTGGCTGTTTTTGAAGACTAAGGAAAAAGCCAACCGGCAGGAAACGGAAGGTACACACTACACATACAGACAGCGGATGAGTTCCGGCTCCCACACACAGTACCACCGAATACTCCAATGCACTCAAGTATAATACCAGAACGCACGTACAATAAATAATACACGATTAACCTTATTTGAACACCAACGTTTCCAACTGGTCCTGGATTGTATGTAAGTAAACCAATGCATTTTGCGTTCGTTCTGTCAAATCTGCATCAAGTGCACTGTATTTTGGATTATTATATTTATAGGTGTTGGCTCTTGCTTGGCTTTTCTTTAAAACAAAAAACAACTAAGTGGACTTTTTCCGACATGACAGTGATATTGTATATTAATTCAGCCTGGTCCACATTCGTAGGCCGGCTGTGGGTCAGTTGCTTAGCTTACTACATGTAACACATTGCCGTCTGAAATACGGTCCTCATGTCCGTATAATACATCATTTAATTCGGAGACTTGAAGGTAGTATCATACTTTGGTTTTTGTCCAAAACAAATAGAGATTCATAGGCAAATATATAAAGGAAGATATACAGTAACAGTCATCTGTGAAAAATTCAGTCTCATACATGGTATCGAATATAACACTTCCTCTTGACACTCCATTACACACGATATACATGGTCATGTACAAGTATTATTATTAGAGCTATAACTTCCTACAACCAGCTTATTTACACGACAAAATGACGTACGCCGAATCCATTATGTGTGTATAAATTGAAAGTGAAAGGAATGAATGAATACACCCATTATAATATCGATGATATAAGTATATCTGAGCTAGGAGGTAACAATTTTCTTATTTTGTAAAAGAACAGAGAAAGTGACTTTCTTCTATAAAGTAAAAATCACAACAAAGATTGCGCTTGGTGTTTGTAGGCCTACTGATTATCATCGAACAACTACGCAAATTTCTATGCCGTGTTAATTTGAATTCCCAATGTTTTTGTAAACCAAAAAGTTTGATTTTGGGGTCAGTTTCACTGGTGTCGATTTCTTTTCATGATTGGGGGATGATTGGTGATTTGGTGTCCTATGCGAGGGAGCAAAGCGACCGAGCGGGGAGAAGCTGTGGGAGGTGGGATACCCCTCTCCCAAACCAGAGTCGAAAAGTCGCATTTAGAGCATTTAAAAACGATATTCAGTGTTATAGCATGGTTGTTCGAGATTAATCTTATTTCTAAAAAAAAACAACATCTGAACCGATTTGGGCACTTTTCGACGTTGCCTCAATGAGGGAGAGCTTTGTATGACAAAACGAAAAGCGCCCTCATGCGGTGTATGGGTGAAGCATCGCGTTGTAGGAAAACTTTTTAAATACCGTTTTTGCACTTAAAAGCAAATAAAAGCAGCTATTCAGATCTGTTTTATTGTTTTTTGACACAGCAGCACAACTGTCATACATGTGAAGGTAATGCCAGCCCAGAAATGCTGATTCGAATTTCTGGTCTTTAAAAGGCTGACTGGTGTTCGAGCGGCACCATGCCCCTTGTAAGCAAATGCTGTTGCTGCGGTCTACGAGCTGGTTGCATTCTGGCCGGACTTTTCTCAATGGTAAGTCCACGAAATCAAACTCTTCTTTTGGCCATACCGGTATCAAACAATAACATGTTTGCAAGTCACACGTTGGCCAATCACATTTCAGGAAATAAATGTTGTCGACAAGCTGTGCATGTGGAAAGATGGGCAGTTTGTCGACATAATTATTTCCTGAATACACGGGTTTACACCTTGGCGGCCATCTTAGATTTTGATCGCAACTTCAAAACGAGGCACTTCCACGCATGCGCACTTTTCGAAGTGTAAACCCGTCCATTGTCGAAGACAATTCACGGGTTTACACTTCGGCGGTTTTGATCGCGACTTCAAAACGAGGCACTTCCACGCATGCGCACTTTTCCAAGTGTAAACCCGTGTATTGTGATTGGCCAACGCGTTGCAAACTCATGGTGGCGCACTATTGTGAATCACCCGTATAGTGACCATTATCATCTTAATTGATGTTATCCACTACAGAGGGCGCATTATAAATAGCCAAGGGAGAGAGAAACCCGACTTGAAAGACTGGGCAAACCAGGATGAATCGAATATTCATAAGAGTACGTCATTATGCTGGATTGTTCATGGCCATGCATACCATTCCACTTGAGGTCCACTTAGCATGGAAGGTTCCGTTGTGGTTAGAGTGCCGGAGGTCGCTGGTTCAAATCCCACTTCCCTCAGTTTTTCCCGTCATTGGATATGGCTTTCTGGCTTTCTTTATTCAATGCGACGCCTCCCCTTGAAGTTTTATGAATAAAAAATGCCCTTATTCGACATTTCTGTTTAATTGGATGATTCTGTAATCGTTAGCGCAAGTTCTAGCTAAATACTCAATTCGTTTTCATCTACCTTTTATCCATCGGAAGTGAATTCGCTGAACTTGTGAAGATGTCTTCTTCCCCTGCAGGTGACGTCATTGGCTTGGGCTGCATGGGGCGGCATCAATCTGTACAAATCCGGGATATTACAATCCAGCTCAGGTAAGTCCAATCCAATCCAAAAAAGATTAATTATATTCCCTTCAAAAAGCACACAAACCAGTTAATCGACGGATAAAAACGGATCGGTGCTATTATAATTACATTGCGGAAGATGACTGTTTCTGACACTGCAATTTGATCCTCCTCTTAACGCACTGCAATGCTTAAAGGTAGAATCATACTTTGTTTAAGTTGATAGAGCAGCTGCGGTCTGTTCATGATCTGACTTTTCATGAAATAAAAACACACCTGTGAAATGTTCACCTCAATTCATCATTGGAAATAGTAGAAAACATTTCAGGCGGAAAAAGATGGCTCCCTTTTGAAGCAGGCTTATTTCAATTAGGAACATACCGATTATTTCAATGTTGTCTGTTTTTGCATATTATGGTTTATTCATTGGCTCAGTCGACGCCCAGGTGTTTTGATGGAGTAAATAATCATACAACCTGCCAAACATTTTGTAAAAACATACTGATTTGCTTATATGAAAACATAGTTTTCAGTTTACGCGCTTGTAAATAAAACGAACAGGCGTATACTAATTATGCCTTATTAAAACAAAGGAATGTGACACGTTCAAATTATAACGTGAAATGAGATTTGATTGGTCTAGTTTCAGACGTGGCTCCATTTTACTACGGTTACGCAGTTGGCGTGGGATTGTGGATATTCCTATCCCTCTCATCTTTTGCTATGATTGCTGGAGCCTTCTGTGTGAGTAAAGCATTCGTAATTATAGGAAACTTATATTGGGCAGCTATTATATTATTATACCAATTTAATAGGCCAATTTAATACATTCCTGAAACAATCTCAACTCCTTTGGAGTATACTGAAGCCCTGGCTGCCGTTTCCAGTGCACAGAGGCTAATCAAACCACAAAGCCATTTCTACCCTCGCATGTACACATGTAACACCTGGGTGAAGAGGAGCAATGTGTGACAAAGCGTCTTGGACGCAATGACGCAAGCATCATTTACCCATGACTGGATTCGAACCCGCAATCTGTAGATTGACCGTAAGACTTTGAGTTCAATACGCCAGACCACTAGGCCAGAGCACCCAGTATAATGATTAGTTACATGTATACCATGTGTACAAATGTCCCCAATTTCCCCACCGGTCTTTTGCTCAAGATTCCGGCTTCCCAGATTTCAATAAGAGATGATTGCCGGTGTACAAAATACTGACACCACCGTGCCCGCCGTTTCTTGTTTTAAACAAAAGAGGGCGCCAATCACAAACGTGCGTTCGGATTACTGTATATATTTCGCTATTTTCATATAATAATGCGTGTCTTTAATGCAGGATCGGCGAGGACTTCTAATTCCTTATGTCGTTGCGAGTGTCCTGGTCATCCTGGTTCATGGCGCTTTGTGCGCCCTCTATCTTTACATCATGATTTTGGTGAGTATCAAACTGGCCACAGCCAATCAATCATTGTGCTCCCAAGCAAAATAGACATTTTTTTTGGGGGGGGAGGGTGCATAAGTATCAGGGGCAACGGAGCTATGTTTACAAATTAAGCCAGAATCTTCGTTTTCCATTTCTTCTTAAATTGTCCATTATTGTTTATACCATTAACATTGGGTGGATAAATTAAATTCCGGGAAAAATACGTTTCAAACTGCCAAATACGGGCGATTCCAAAATAAAAGTGGGCCACCAAGAGTTTCAATCACAATGCGCGGAATCTGTCGACCCCAATTTGGGTGCATTGTGATTGGCAAACGTTTGCAAATTCTTGGTGGCGCCCTATTTGGAGTCGCCAGTATACACGGGTTAACACTTCCAAAAAAGCGCATGCGTGATAGTGCCTCGTTTTGAAGTCGCAATCAAAACTGCCGAAGTGTAAACCCGTGTATTGTCTTCGACAATGGACGGGCTTACACTTAGAAAAGTGCGCACGCGTGGAAGTGCCTCGTTTCGAAGTTGCGATCAAAATCCAAGATGGCCGCCATGGTGTAAACCCGTGTATTGGATAGAGTCAGACTGAAGAAAATATATCCCCCTTCAACACCAAACTATGGTGTTCCAAACCTGCCATCTCGCATCTCAAAACTTAACGCGAGATGCGAGATGCGAGATGCGAGATGCGAGATGCGAGATGCGAGAGGGGAGAGGGGAGATGCGAGATGCGAGATGGCAGGTTTGGAACACCATACCAAACACATGGCAAATCTAGCTAGTTGTGCCGACAAGCTCACGACTGACGGCCCAAATTCTGGGGGAGACAATTTCATCCTGATTCATAATTAATTCAATTCTTCAGTGCATGGACATTAACACTTTCATGTAAACTGAACCATCTCATTCTGATACTGAACTATACGACCCTGTCATAATCAGTGAATATTCATCCTTTAATTTTTTATGTAGGCTTATGGTGATGGTTATGTCAATGACATATTCAACCTAGTGGCTCTATCGCTGTCTGGCGTTTTCATTGTGCTTGATGTAAGTATGTAACAAATTATGTGGGACAATCATTTGTCAACATTCATTATTTTAATGAGCTCAGGCTCAGGCTCAGGCTCTGACATCCATGTGCTGAAAATATAGGATCATTGAAGCTAAAACCCTGTTCCCCTATTCAAACCAGAGAACCTACTTCCGAATCCCAGCCAAAAGCCTTCATTGGAGCCGGAGCCTGAGACGGAGCATGAGCCTCCGTTTCGTATTAAAAACGCCCTTTCTAAGTTTCCGTATATTAATCCGAACACATGTTAATTTTTGAGTGGTGCCATCATTTCATTAAAAAGGAAACTGCGTTGGAATTCGGTCTACGTGCAGTCTACAATCCCAGGTCGGTACGTGGCGAAAGGAACACGGAGTTAGTTAGAAAAAATATTCGACATGCACAACATGTCCCGGATTTCCCCTCTGGTCTTTTGCTCATGATTAGCTTTCTGGCTTCCCAGATTTCAATACAAGTTTATTGGCGGTGTACAAAATGATAATTATACTGACACCGCCGCAGTTTTCTTTTTGGTCAACAGTGGGCGCCCTTCAAAAACTTGTGTTCGGATTACAGTAGTGTAACATAGGGGAAAAAAAGTCTCCATGAGTTAGTCTGTGAGTTTAAACCTGCATCGTTCATCAAAATACTGATATGATTTGCAAAGTTGTAAGCTTCTTTATAAAATTAGCTGTGATTGATTCATTGACACCATACCAAAACGGACTTGATTCTGATTGGCTGATTTGGAAAGCTGGGCCAGCCTTCCTTAAAATGTTAACTGAGCTACAGTTGGTTCTTGAAGGATATTGTCGGGCGAAAGCTTGCTTTTTTCTTAAATATTGCGTCGAAATGAGCGAGTAAAAAGCTGGAAGTAGTTTTCACTGCCAGGCCGTTATAAAGGTTAAACCAGTCCCCCCTCTCAGTGTGTCTGGGGACAGAATTACCCTGATAAAAGTGTCCAGCGGACAGCTCTTCATGACCACAACCGTGTAAATGTGTCCGGCTGACATATTTTACAGGGGGACAGATTTAACCTTTAAACCGGCCTATCATAAAACACTGCCTTTTAGTAATAATGTTAATTCCAATGGTTGGTTTCAGTGCCTTGGCCTACTGTGTGTCATATCCCGGTATCAGGAGCTTCGATATGGCGAAGATGCTAGACTTGTCAGACAGGTGATGTGGTATTTATAAATGCACTGTATAATGTATGATTTATTTGTATACACTGCGCTGTTGACGTGAAGACCGGTTCTCAAAAGTCTCCCATAATTATGTGGTTATCTGGATAAGTGCAATGGCACCCGTGGAGCTCCGTAATTAATACTGTTGCATGTTTATTTTGTCTTTCCCCTGTAGGCAAGCGTATTTCCAGTCCCATCTCCAGCGATAGGAATGCGTGCCACTTCATCAACGAGGCGGTACTGAGTAATACTAGGCCTACCTCATAATTATACATGTATGCATTTTGCAACAATTTAATTGTGTATCATTTGGGAGACTGGTTAGCGTCTAAAAGTAAACATTTGGGAGAAATCGGGAATTAAGGAGACATTTCGATGTTTCCCTAAGGCATCGGCTACCTTTTAAAGACATATTTTAAAAGAAGCTTGAGAACGCTCTCAATATAAATAATATAAATATAATGTCAGTTTCAAGTTCATTGGTTTGGAGCAAAGATTATATAGCGCTACGCGCAAGATGGGGAGCTCTCCCTGAAACGTGTGATCGCCATGGGCGCCATTTTGGTGTTGGGCGGGTGCTCCACGTACGGAGTTTCCATAGCATGATATGAGCGACTTGCAAAAGTGGGTCCAGAAAACCACAAAAAAAATCGCCGTTTTCATATTCAGCTGCTTCACATCAATGTCAAATATTTCTATTTACAATAAACAATAGGTTTTAATCGAATCCGGGCCAAAATTTTGCCTAACACTCCTCTTTTCTTCGATAAAGCGTCCAGCCTCCATGTCCCGTGTACAAACTACTCGCTATCTGCACACCAACATGGCGGATCGTGTATAATCTGTATGGAGAATGGCGACCTCCATACCGATTACCACGCGCCCTATGGTCAGTTATCCATCTTGCGCGTAGCACTATATAATCTTTGATTTTTAGGGTCCAAGTTTTTCTTAAGCAATGGCGCAGAGTGCACACTCCAGTTTTTATTTAACTCTATGGGGGGATATTTGAGGTCGGGGGGATGGCGTGTATCATCATCCCCCAATATTTTGAGGTTGAATGTCATTCAAGTTTATTGTATAGAAATATTACATGATCCTTGTTGTTTTTTGTGTCCGGCTACAATGTTTCATTCCTCTGAATATCGTTTTTTAAATGCTCCAAAATGCGACTTTTCGACTCTGTTTTTATTAAAAAGTACCTGGTTTGGGAGGGGGGTATCCCACCTCCCACAGCCTCCCTCGCATAGGACACCAAATCACCAATCATGCCTTCCAATCATGAGAAAAAATCGACACCAGTGCTGATTACTATTCCGCCCTGGCCCCGTTCGCATTTTGTTTTGTTTATGTTTTGCTTGCTGATATACATAATTGTTTGATATATATTCGGAGACTGGTTCATAATCGTTTGATATTTTGAATGTATATAGGCCTATATACTGCATTGAAAAATATATATCCGTATTTGTTTGTGTAGAGCATAATTATGTTTATGACGTCACTTTGAGTACAGGGCGCCCTAGAACAGAAGTCACCTTACTTGGGTTTGACTAATTTGGGTTAATTTACACACGCAATAATGGGAGACTTTTGGAGAGTCGGTCTTGAGTCAACAGCGCACGCGCAAGCACGCGCAATACAACGCGCGCATGCTCACAATTGCACAAGCATGGTTGGCGCGTGCGCTGTTGACTCAAGACCGACTCTCCAAAAGTCTCCCATTGGATTATGTTTGCGTTGGAAGCAAATAGACTAATAAGGTTTGACTTCACAAGATATATCATACGAATGTGTTGATTTTATGTTGTGCATGTGTCGGTCATCAATTTCGAGTTATTATACGGACGACAAAAATAGGGTGCTTGTATCTGTATACATATTTGTCGTTATTTGTACATTTTTGTCAATGCCAATAAAATTGTAAAAAGTAGTTTCTACCATGCAGGCTGTCTCTGATAAATCTAGTAGGTTTCGTAGAAATGTATATGTACAAATGACTTTTTACAAATTCCGAATAAAATGTATGTTAAAGATTAATTTGTCGACGTTGAGATCAGTAAAAACAATGTTTGCATCAACTGTTCCTCACTAAACAAAACGCCCACTGGAAGCAGTGAAAATACCATTTATTTATCATCGAAAAGTGAACAAAGAAGAATTTACTGTAGCGGGACACCGTACAAGCGCTCTACTAACTGAGTCATCCAGCCCTACGTTAGTGGTGAGCCCAATAGTCAATCATATTTGTTCGTTTGGCAGTCAGAAGCCATGAAACCACGCACACACCGCCATACCCCAAGGACCGTTTCAATGATACACGCAGCAATGCTGCAACTTGGGAACGGTACACGGGGAATCACTCAAAGAGGATACGGCTTTTTAGTTAATACAATCATCAAATATCAAATCATCATTCTATATTGAGGAATATCTTTATCAATATTTTCAAGGTTAAGGTAAGCCGGTGAAAATTTGACCTTATTTCCCCCAGAAAAACACACCGAAGTTTCTTCCCTCCAATCGAAACGCCATCAGTTTCCATGAAGCACCAGTCCACTTCCCAAGGTTAAATAGTGGAAACCTGTTCACAGCCAACTAAAATTGATCGAGTCATCTCATAAAATAAGCTGATTCACTGAATTTCCATCAGGTTGTGGTGACATCATATTTTGACAATTAGTATTATTATTAATCAGATGCCAGCCCCTTACAAATTATTATAGTTGAGGGTATAATCAGTTGGATCCATTTTTGTGACTGCCAAGTGACACGACTCTCCGGGAGCGGAGCCGAACTGGTCCCGGAAATCGAATGCATTGAACCAATGAATAGTTTTCGCTGCGTCCGCACACCGTTGATCCGCCCGTTACAGGTACTTATGACACGTACTAAGGCGGGCACTGATATTAAGGGGCCGTCCATAAAGTACGTACGCACGAAATGCCGACTTTTCATACCCACCCCCCTCCCCAACGCATGGCGTACGCATGGTCCCACCCCTTCCCTGTTTTTTCCGCGATTTATCGGGGTACCTTGCTTTAGCATCATCAAAATGTCACAGTAATATTCTACATCGGGGCCGGTAACGTTATTGCGACGTCGCTTCAAAATTCTTAATAAAAATTACCTAAGTGATAGCAGGTTTTCTATACAAGGTATTTCACTATTTTTATTTAGTTTTTTCTCTCTTTTATCACTCTTTTCGCGCTATATGATTAAAGGTAGTATCATACTTTGGTAAGAGACCAAAACAGAAATGTTCACAGATTTACGTATAACTTTCAGGGTATGAAGATGGTGATGGTTGAAACATACCGTTAAATTTTCTCCGCCTGAAATGGTGTATTTATCTAGAAATGTGTAAAACAACGACCGGAAATCTTTTTTATCTTTTTAAAGATCGAAACTAAAAGAGAAAATACTTCAGAAATACTGTGGCTGTTTTTTCTCTAAAAGTGTGAATCGTATGGAACTGAATTTTTCGAAGCCGACCGTTACTGTATTTTCCTTGATATTTTTGTCCATGAATCTGTATTTCTTTGATAAAAACCAAAGTATGATACAACCTTTAAATGCCATTTTTGTTTTGCGTGCGGTACGCATCGGTAACCCCCCCCCCCCTTTCATGCGTACGTTCTTTATGGACGGCCCTGCACTTCTGCCTGGCTTCCGCGATGTGATGTATAGTATTCGCACAACCCATCCAACTAAGCAAAAACTCGCCTGCCACTACCTGAACCCGCTACGTATCTGACTATCGGCTTGTTGGACGACCCCGTTCTCCTATATCGACAGCTCGACACACCATGGCGATCATGCAGAGATGCTGTTGTTTCGACAACGTCCGATCTGGTTCGACAGCTTCGGCAATATACACGCTTGTAAGTACTGAATTTGGGGACCAGACAAACTCAGCACTGCATGGACAAATAGCAATAACACACAGGCTTTATACGCCATGGACCCTGGGAGTGCAATGTGAAATATTTAGACTGCCGAGGTCAGATACATTGAATTTTGCTTTGTGTGGGGGCGGTGTTGTTGTTGTGTGTACAATACTTGCAGATTGTAGGCCTGTTTTTTTTTTTTGCATGAATGTGGTGGCACAGTGTATGGGAAGTTAGGCCGGGTAAGCATCATAAGGTACTTTTGTTCCAGCTGCCAGTGTTACTTTTCCAGATACACTGGTTTACCAATTCAATCACCCAGAATAGAATCACTGTCAATACGGTGCTGAGAACAAAAGTCAGGGGAAAGGGACAGGAAAGAGAAACTGAGATTCTTAAATGTAGTACCATACTCTGGTAAGACACTAGTCTTGGTCCACGACTATGTTATTACCGTACTCGAACGTACGAACCGATTATCCGCACTGACCCGCACGTACGTACACCCATTCGTAAAGGCCTTCGATAACATAGTCTTGGGAGTCGTGTAAGGGCTGTGAGTTGCGCGCGCACCTCGTTAGTATAATGTATGTATCACGCTACTTCGTCACCATGGCACACTGTTGAATATGTATGATATATAAGAATGACGCTGGTCATAGATGGTCATTCCCCTCAGGCAAAACCTGAACTTCGAGGCCTGCGGTCAGCTCCCATGACAACGCCCGGGTCAAACAATGCAGAGATCGCTGCATTCCCACGGCCGACCTGTGGGTATTGCTATGCATGCGGTGTACATGTGTATGTAACATGCACGTTGTATACAGTGTGAATTATCAAAGAGCTACAAATTGTCAAATTATGAACAGTGTAAATGTTTTTTTTTGTTAATAGGCCTACATGCCTACATGTAACTTAAACTGGAGTGTTTCACTGTAGGCCTCAGGCTAAATAATACTTAAATAGCACGTTTAAAACTCCTTGCTTCGTGTTTGTTTTTACCAAATACAATGGAATTATAGTATTACAAGGTACAATAATTCAGCAACCGTGGATTTCTACATTATGTTGTAAATTAGCCACTGAAATACACAGTCATATATATATCTCCCCAACTTTCGCCCAGTCACATCGTCGAAATTTTAACCAAAAGGCACGTATACAGTACCATACTATATTGTGTAACTTCACACGGGGTGCCTTGTTTACGTGTATGCACGTGCGTGAGCAGAAAATGGGCAGCGCCCGACTTTAGATGCAACGCATGCGCAGTGTGTTTCCCCCCGATTTCGGGGGGAGATTTTACACGATTCCCAAGACTGTATTAGTGACAGCTCCGTGCGTACGTGTGTGCGGATTACCTGTACGTACACACGTATGGTCAGTGCGGTTCGAGTATCCACACCAATACAGTCTTGAACCAAGACTAGTAAGACACCAAAACAGAAATGTTCACATATTTATGTATAACATACAGGGTATGAAGATGGTAGTGAGAGACATACCGTTAAAATTGTTCCGCCTGAAATGGTGTATTTATCCAGAAATTAGTCAAACAACGACCGAAAATCTTGTTGATCTTTTAAAAGATCAAAAATAAAAGAAAAAAGTCTTAAGAAATACTGTGGCCGTTTTTCACTGTTTTCTCAACAAGTGGGCAACGTATGGGACTGCAATTTTCACAGATGATTATTATTGTACCGTCCTTGATATTTATGCCCATGAATCTGTATTTCTTTGACAAAAACCAATGTATGCTACTACCTTTAAACCGCCAAGAACGTATTTTTATTGTAGGCCTATGTTATATAATATGAGCGCAGCGTGGTGTCCGTGTGAAATGGCCCTACTGCATGTACATTGTAATTTTGCACCACTTTTTCATCAATAATAGGCACATTCACACACAAACACACCAAAAAACCGGTTTTTGAAATGCGTTTCAAATCGTTTGTTAATACGCGCTTATCTGCATCATTAACACTGTATACACTGTATGCCCTACTGCCCTACCATGCAGTGACAAAGCCGATTCGGTTTACCGCAGTGTGATAAATACATGTAATATAAAATTGCACATAAACTAAATATCGCAGATGATGACACGTGATGTGCATTCTACCATTCAAAATAATGCGAGCATACACATTTATAAAGTTAAGTATGTGTATTGTCTTTGTTCTTATGTTGCAGACCTATTCCCTGATCGGGGCGGGATACGCAGGATATGAAATCTCCGTATATGCCGGTAATGCAGTTTCCTCTGATATTCTTCCGACTCAGTAGAGTGAATCTCGGTTCATACTTCCTGAGAATTGCGAATTTGAAGCCATATACATTCTTAGCAAACATGCAATTCGCACAAGTTTAGTTGTATTCAAACTTCTTCTGAACATTCCTTGCGATTGTCTAGTTATGGCGCCGTCAGTTTCATTCCCTTCGCACGAGCAAAGCATTCCCGTGAAGTATATCGTCCTTGTTCTGCCCAGCACGGGTAAATGCTCAACCATTGAGAAATACTGTCATGACGTGGGTCACTCTCACTGGCATTGGTGTACTTTCACACGATGACACTTTTGTACAATTTCGCAACCATGAGAGAATTTCTGAATGATTGAGAGTTTTTTGGGGTCGTGTGGAAAGGCTTTGGGCTTTCTTTTTGATACCGTGGCTAGGAATACCACTCGAGCATTCAGTAAATATAAAGCCAAAATTGTTTATGTTTTGTTTTGTTTTGAATTCAAGGGCTGGGTGATTATGGCCTAGGCGTCTTGACTGTCTCCTGCATTATACTGACTGCGTTTATCTTGATCATGATATCGTCCATCTTGGTTCTCGTGGGCGTGTCCAAGGTGAGTACAAACAACGAACATAGACCCGTTCGCAAATGGGCCAGAAGGGTGCAGACATATCCGGCTAGCCATAGACCATAGACGAATGGGGGTGGGGAACACTGGGGGGCTAACACAATGAGGTAATTAGAAATGAGAGACGATTTGGAAAGATTGATGGGGTTGAATGGTCCGCAGAATTTTTGACCATACTTTCTCCCTGCTGAGCTGAACCTAGTCTCTGCCTTGGACATTTGATTCAATGTCCTGCAAGATCATATCAGAAATGGAGTGATTAGGGAAATGGAGACCCACAGGGTATAAAGTTTTTGAGTTTTGACTGTCGACCTGTGACCAAAGAATCGTTTCTTAAGGGTTTTGTTGGTCTCTCCAACCGTATTGAATGTTACATAACCTGCAAGAAATGAGATAAATGACATTAGATGTAGTGCAGGTGATATGCCATTTGGTCTTGTGAATGGAGCCATTGCCTGTGAAAGAAACAGACTCAAGGATGTATTCCAGGCAGACCGCACATCTCGAACTGCACTTATAAGTGCCAAATGGATAGGGGAAGAAACATGGGTGGGACTTCAGCCATGACAATCTAGTCTCGGAGCGACGTCTGTAGGTAAAGATGGGTGTTTCTGGGATGGCCCTGAGTAGACAGTCCGAGGTGTGGATAATTTGATGGCTATCATTTGAGATTCTGCGTAACGGGGCAGGGATGGAAAGTAGTCACTAGAGCAATTTTGTTATTAAGTACAAGTATCATCGCAAAGGCTTTTCCTTGGAGAACTTTAAATGGCGGAGGACCTCGTCAATGTACTGCTGTCTATACCCATGATGACCACAGCTGAGCCTGTTTTTTGTTTAGACTAGGGCTGTTACAAAAGCAAGGTATGTAAAATTAATATATACTACTCGTGCCACATTAATTAATTATTTAATTAATTAATTTGTGTCTGTTCCATAGGACCAACGTGGATATCTGCGCCCATATATTGTTGTTATGCCACTGCTGATATTGCTCCAGATCGTGAGCATCATTATTACTATCACGTTTTTGACCGGGGTAAGTACACTTAAAGGTATAGGGTAACCCACACAATAGTTCTGGTCAGAACACATTAACGAAGTTTGCAATGGAACAAACATTTCTGCGAAATACATTTTTGCTGAAATGCCGCCATGGCTTGAGAAAACAGTTGAAAATTCTCTTCAAATGCATCGGCTGATTTCGATTACAGTGATCGAAATTAATTATCATAGCGATCTGACTTCACCACCGATTGAGATGAACGGTGAACTGGAATGAATTGTCTCTTACACAAACAACTTGGCCAGTGCATTGACCAACATTTGCATTCTGGCGATTCACAATAGTGGACAAACCATGCGTTTGCAATGCGTCGGCCAATCACAATGTGCGGATTGTGTCGATGTGAAAAGATGCGTAGATTGTCGACAAAATTTATTTCGTGCATTTTGATTGGCCAACGCGTTGCAAACTCATGGTGGCGCACTATTGAATTCTCACAGAATAAGAATTAACACTGGAGTCCTGTGCTTTCTTATAGATGACTGTCTTATAGGTGAATTTTGCTGACACTCGTTCTTTTCACATGTTCCTTTTTGTTTTATTCTTCATCTTCAACATCGATCCCAACTAGACCAGCATTTATAACTATCGTTTTGCTACGGCGATTGCTACCGTGATTATTTACGTGCTGTTCACCATACTGGATGTGAGTACTGTGATACAATAGAGCGTATTACTATAGGGACACATTTCTGCATCCCATACCCTTTTGATCAACTCCAGCCAACACATTCTTATGAAGATCTCGAGTATACAAACGATTTTACAAAACGGAAGATCGGGCTCAGCTCCGGTTCCGGCTCCGGCTCCGGCTCCGGCTCCGGCTCCGGCTCCGGCTCCGGCTCTGGCTCTGGCTCTGTCATCCAAAATGCTGAAAATATGGTTGTAGTTTTTCATTGAAGCTGAGGCTCTGTTTTCCTTTTTCAAACCAGAGAATCTACTTCCGAACCGCAGCCAAAAGCCTCTATTTTGATATCCGTTATTTTATAATGGATTCACGAAATTGAGCCGGAGCCTGAGCATAAGGCACCGTTTCGTGAACTCCCTTGGTTTCAAAAGCCGACCCGGGGTCCTTCGATTATCCTCGTAAACGTGGGTGCGCTTCAAGTCCGTGTGAGATTTTTGGTAATTTGGTGACGTTGCGATACTGCTCATAAATATCTCGAACTCTAATTTGCATACAGTTTTAAACATAACTTGTTAATTAACTCCCAAGCGGCTGTGTAAGTGGATAACATTCATGGATACTATACAGGGTGTCCCCCCAAAACGCAACACTTTGTGTCGAGAATTATTATAAGAAAATTAAACTGTTTATTACTTCAAAAAGCAAGACTGAATCACCCAACCTCAAAGCCCGATTTTCATCTTTCTTTCATACACATTATGTGTGTATTGACCACTATGCGTGTTATCCTTACAAATCTGTTTTTAAGGAGTACTCTTTCAATTTGTCATATTTTCGCCAATTTCAGCCCTAATCTGCTTAAATGCTACATGGTGATAGCCAAGACATGGTTGTCTGAATCTTGAAGTGATAAACAGTTTAATTTTAACATATTGGATCTCGATCGACACAGTGTTGCGTTTTTTTCTGGGACACCCTGTATAGAAAAGGTTAATTGTTATATTATGTGTGAATTTCAGTCATTATAATAATAATATTATTCCTAGTCTACATACCGTATTATCTAAACGATCGTTGGGGTATACCATTTGACCTCCGACCCACCAGGCTCGTTCAGTATCTAATAAAAAAGCTGCATTTGAATTCAGTCACTCAGACACACACAAATGAAAATACAGTAAACATTCATCATGCAAAAACATGTGTGAAACAAATCGTGGACTTAATAGCAAAAAAGCTGCGATGTGAAAGTGATTGTTGGGAGAATAAAAAGTGTGAGAAATTAGAAATTGTGCAAGCATGTATTATTTTTTTTCGACAACGTTTCTGCAGATTTGTTGCTTCCTGTGTGTTGCGTCTCAGTACCAGGAGCTGAAGGATGGACGCGGCCGTCTGCAAGACGTCACAGCTGCAAGGGTGAGCCAAAACTGGAATACTAGACCTTGCTTTACTTTGTTGCACAACGACGTATCTGAAATCATCCATTATGCACTTTCTCAAGTTTGGTCAAGCCTCATGAGATCGAATCGACTCGAATTTGTGGAATTCAATGCCCAGTGAAAAGAACAGGTCTTTCCAACGTTTCGAACTGAATGTACTTGTTTATTACTTTCTTCTTTTATTTTCATATCGCTGCCGTGTTTATTGCTAGCGATCCATGTTTTGTCAATGAATATGAAGCTGAGCATAATGACTGCAATGTTCTAATGTTTTGGGGGTTTTTTTATTTTTTTTTTTACAGTTTTGTGGTTATCATTTTTTTGTGTTTTCCATATCAGCAGACCACTCATATTGCCACCACTACCTCTGCAGTTGGCGGTCCTGCTGTTCTTATTCGGACGAAAGGATATCATCCCTTACCGGACTTGCCCCTGGAGAGTGACCCACCCCAGCAGGGCGACCCACCCCAGCAGGACGCCCCATCCAAGCAGGGTGACCTACCCCACCAGGGCGACCCACCCCTGGGCCAGCAGGCCTAGGCTACCCGCCCTAGCAGGGCTACCCACCACAGCAGGGCTACCCGCCCCATTAAGGCTATACGCCCCGGCACGCAGGGCTATACCCGGCCCAGTAGGCCTGAGCTACCCGGCCGCCCTAGCAGGGCTACCCGCCCCAGCAGTGCTACCCGCCACATCAAAACCTTTCTCACTTATACAGGACTGACCACGGCACGACCACAGTTTTGTAGTTGTTTTTGTTTATATTTATGTTTTGTTTTTGTATCTAAAATGAATGCTGGAATTCTTTCAGGTTTTATTTTCCATTTTTTATTAGTTTGTCTTTTAGTACGTCTAGCAATATCATTACAAGGTGACAACATCATGTTATAATCCGCTGTCGTTGATTAATTGAACTAAACGTTTTATTTGTTGAGGGAATTCTGAATGTTTAAGGCCTTGAGGCTTAAATCGAAAATTTGAAATTTGCTGGTCAATTGTCATTTCTTTCAAACGGATCGTTTAACGGTAAAAACTTTTCTGAGAAAGTACTATACAAAATGAACACTCTTATTTATATTTGTGTAGGCTAGACGTCGGTCGTACTTAAGTACATTGTCGTTATTGCATGTATGATGTGCGTTTACGCGTAGTTCACTGGGTTGTAAGCAGGGGGAATCAAATTTCCCTCTCAGCTATAATTTATTCTTTAAGTTACGATCATTTGACTTTTGTTTTTGTTAACAGTTTAACAGACTGATGTTTATAATGTATAATTGTTTCATATTTATTCGGAGACTGATTGTTTTATATTCTTGAAGTAGACAGCAGTGTCTACTATGCTTATGACTTCACTTTGGTAGGGCGCCCTCAACCAAAGCTCGTCTTCCTTGGGTTTGATTAATATCAGGGGCGGATGCCCATCCCCCTTTTTTTCTTCCAGCCAAAAAAAAAAAAAGAACAAGGAAAGAAATAAGAGAGAAAGAGGAAAAAAACAATAAAAAGAGAGGGAAAAAGACTCAAAAAGAGACGAAAAAGAGGGGGGGGGGGACAAAGTTAGCTAGATTTGATCGCCCCGAAATGCATCCGTCGCTATTGAATATGCGCATTTTATTTCCAGGTCCCCCCTTTTGGAAAATCCTGGGTCCGCCCCTGACCATGTGTGTTGGAAGCTAACAAACTAATAACGTATGTCTTCCCAGCAAGATACGTATAGTAGGCCTAATATCAAAGATACGAATGTTTTGGTTTTGTTGTACATTGTGTTGGTCATCAATTCTACTGGCTGTATGTCTCTGTACATATTGGTAGTTGGTTTTTTGTCAATACCAATAAAACATCACTCAAGGAGTGAACACTAACAAATACTGGTAATGTGCCACTGGGTCAACTATGCAGGCTCTTTCGCTTCAACAGGTTGGCCAAACAAATTAAACGAAATCATGTAAATGTGATCCACCGGGGCTGGTTTAATTTTGGTAGTTAAGGCCTTTTCACACGACGCTAAAAAAACTCTCAACCATTGAGAAATTCTCTCATGGGTCTGGACCTCGGTCAAAATCTCTCAAGGATTCACCAGGGACGTCGGTCACTCTCAAGCATTGGTGTCCTTTCACACGATGACACTTTTGTAAGATTTCACAACCATGAGAGAATTTCTCAATGGTTGAGAGTTTGTTTGCGTCGTGTGAAAAGGCCTTTATAGTACACCTCGAACATTATTTGTAATAATCCGCCTACCTATCTGCCTGACTGCCCAACCCCCTCCCCCGCCTCGCCACCTTTTGGGATGTTATCGGGCTGTCCGTATTATGTCGGGCTGTCTGTGTAAATGTATGTGGATGGGTGGGTGTACAATAGCAAACTTGTTCAGGGATGCAAAATGGAACCACTACATGTCCCCCGAAATGCATAATTTTAAAACGAATTTCAAGATGTACAAAATTATCATATTAAAGAGGATGTTCAACACTCAACAAACCTCGCTTTATTTGTTAGAACTTTAATCCTAAAAGGTTGTATCATACTTTGGTATTAAGAGACCAAAACAGAAATGTTCACACGATTTACGTATAACTTACAGGGAATGAAGATGGTGCTGGTAGAAACATGCTGTTAAAATGTTTCCGCCTGAAATGGTGTGTTTATCCAGAAATTAGTAAAACAACGACCGAAAATCTTTTTGATCTTTTAAAAGATCAAAAATAAAAGAGAAAATACTTAAGAAATACTGTGGCCGTTTTTCGCTGTTTTCTTAAAAAGTGGGCAACGTATGGGACTGAAATTTTCACAGATTACTTTTACTGTATCTTCCGTGATATTTTTGCCCACGAATCTTTATTTCTTTGACAAAAACCAAAGTATGATACTACCTTTAAATTACTTTAAATTACGCAGAAAGGGAGTCTTTTTGATGATTTTTTTTTCTCTTAGGCCGCGAGCTCCCCATAATTCAAATTAAAGAATCTGAATTTTGGGGAACTTGTGTGGGTTGAGCATGTTGAGAGAAAAATCATCAACAAGGACACTCTTTCTGTGTTTAGTGTGAGATTAATTTTATAAAAAATAATTTTGGTCGCTGGTTTCACTCTTTTCTGGATAAATACAGCATTTCATGCAGACAATTTTTAACGGTATATAAGTTTCCACCAGCATCATCATACCCGTATTAGTTATAGGTAAATCTGTAAATATTTCTGTTTCGTGTATGCTATCAAAGTACGATACTACCTTTTAAAATAGTGGAAGGTTGATTGTGGTGTCGACTTTCTTTTCAATTAATGTCAATGCCATACAAGTACTAATTTAACTATTGCAATCTGCTCATCGAACACAAGAATAATGACTTGAACAGTCTATAATAATCTGTGTTAAGAGGAGCTGATGTTTCGATCCTAGAATTAAGTTTTGGAAAAAGAGCCTACTGAACGAGCACTAAATGTCATTTTCCGATCACTGCTTCATGCGTGAGTTGATCTTAAAGGTAGTATCATACTTCGCTAGCATTCTGAAACAGAAATCTTCACATATGTACCTATAACTTACAGGGTATGAAGATGGTGATGATAGAAACATACCGTTAAAATATTTACGCCTGAAATGTTGTTTTCATCCAGAAATTAGTCAAACCAATTATTTTTTATCTTTTAAAGATTAAAAATAAAAGAGAACAAAATTAAGAAATACTGTGGCCCTGTTTGGCTGTTTTCTCAAAAAGTGGGAAACGTATGAGACATTTTCACAAATGACTGATACTGTATCTTCCTTGATATTTTTGTCCATGAAGTTTCTTTGACAAAAACCAAAGTATGATACTACCTTAAAGTGTTTTTCTCCTGCAAAAGGAAGAACAAATGTATCACAATATGGGTACAAATTTCATCGCTGCTACTCGAATTCTGGTGTTTTTTTGTTTTTTTTGTTTTTTTTGGGGGGGGGGGCGGGGGGTTCATGACAACCATATAGGATGTCGTGTGTGTCTTTGTACGAGGACTCCGTTCAATTTACTCCATTTCATCTGGTTGACTGTAGTGGAAATTAATATCTTTTACCGTAAGGTAGGTGTAAAAATAATTAATGCACTTTATATATTTCCCAAAGAAACGAACCCGAACTTGCAGGGTTTTTCCCTCAAATTGAAATGCCACCAGTTTCCATGAAGCACCACTCCACATACCAAGGTCAAACTAGAGTGGCGACCTGTTCACATTCAACATTGATTGAGTCCTCTAATAAAATAAGGTGACTCACAGGACTGAACTTTCAACAGGTTGTGATGAAATCATATTTTAACAATGAGCACCCCCCCCCCCCCTCCTCCCAACAAATCTCTTACAAATTATTGTAGTTGAGGGTATAACCAAAATATGATAATCAGTTGGATCTCTAAATATCATTTTGAGTGACTGCCACGTGACACAACCCTCCGTAAGCGGAGCCGAACTGGTTCCGGAAATCAAACGCGAGGAACTAATGAATAGTTTTGCAGTGCTGCGACCGCGCCTGCACTAACTGCTCACTGTTGATCCGCTCCGTCACATGTGAACTTGCAGCACGTACCAAGACTACGTACGCCACGGCAGGGCGGTCCAGCACGAGTAAAAATTAACCTGCGTCATCAGTACAGGTCTCCGTTACTCGCACAATCCAACCGACTGAACATTACACGCTTTTCACCGCCTGAACCTAGTAATTGGACTCGGCCTCCATCGGCTTGTTTGACGATCACGTTCTCCTATATCAACAGCTCGACACACTGCCGTCAGCATGGCGATCATGCAGAGGTGCTGTTGTTTCGACAACGTTCGATCTGGATCGACAGCTTCGGCAATATACACGCTCGTAAGTACTGAATTTAGAGACCAAACAAACTCAGCACTGCATTAACAAATGATACGAACATTATGACGATTCCTCCACCATCACATCGTACGCCTTATATGACCTTGCATACACAGCGCACGACAGACGGCCGTCCACACTGTGTACATGACATAAAAAGTTATGGGTATGAGCTAGAAATCATGTACATATCATTTGAATATTTTTCACGTTGTAATCAATGTCGAAACAATATCACTGATAACTGATTAGCTTAAATGGTTCATGCAGTGCTTTTTTTCAGTCAGGTTATTTCATTGCCTTCATACAGAGAATATACTGACAGATAATGAATGGCAAGTCTTATTTTGGTTTCAAACCAGCATTTGTTTTTCTTTTGAACGGCTTTGCAAAATGGGGGATTTTCATGCATACTCATGTAGGGAATCAACATCCAAAATATAATGAAAAAAAAACATAAACAAATGAAGAGGCAAACATGACCCACAGAAATGGTTGGTAAAAATTACACCACCAGTTGAGTGAAACGAACATATTCAGCACAATAAAATCCAAAGGTTTGTCAGAAAACCTAGAAAACATCCCCAACTTTTTGTGCACAAAGCAATCGGATTACTGCTCTCAGTTGCCCAGATGACATCACAGTTTTTTGATCATGAATATGGAAATTCTAATTAGCATACAAACCAAAAAACCTGTTTTTAACCCTGAAACAGTGTGAGGAAGTGGGTAAAATCAAAGGCCCTTGTAACATTTTATTTTTGGCACATGTTAAAGCCATAATATTCCTACTGCATAAACCCTTTAAAGAGAATATCTTACTTTGATTTTTGTCAAAGAAATACAGATTCCTGGGCAACAATATCAAGGCAGATACAGCAACAGTCATCTGTGAAAATTGCAGTTCCATGCGGTGCCCACTTTTTGAGAAAACAGTGTAAAACGGCCACTGCATTCTGTAACATTTCAGCATATATATGCAGTTCTCTAACGCGCTTCTTGCAAACTTAAATATTATCTACAGCCGTCCGTGTGGCCGTAAAATGTCGCATCTTCGTTACCGGTTTTACGTCCATAATATCCCTCAAATCTCAAAGTCCTCTTTCCACAAATTTAACTTTGCTGAATAATGATATTGAAGAGGACACCACGAATGTATATTCAGTGAGTAACTTTAGAAAAAGTTTGTTTTATTACCTTCATAACTATGGGCCCAATCAAGTAACGCTTACCAAAACATGGAGATATGAGGAACCTCCACAATAAAAATAAGCACTTTGTAAGAGAAGCATTGTTATGCTTACAGTTTTGTATACATGCATTGAGACTGACTTTGGCATTGAATAGCGTGCCGTGCCGTGGCTTGGTACTGGGTTGCCAAACGCTGGCAAGTGCAAACATAGACTAGCGGGGTCACAAACATTGAATTTCACCTTATGTGGGGGTTGTTGTTATTGTTGTGTGTATACAGGCCTACTTTCTATGCGGGAAGCACGGGTACAAGCCTCGGGCTTTATGTACGTTTTGTCCCTGTTCGAGTATTATATTTTTTTTCTCAGAAACTCCGGTTTAGGGGCCGTCCATAAAGTACGTACACACGGAGGGGGGAGGGGGGGGGGGTTGTTACCGATGCGTACGCCATGCGTACAGGGGGGGTTGTAGGGTTCAGACCAATGCATACCGTACGCAAACGCAAATTTTGCATAATCATTTCGCGCAAAAAGAGAGGGGGAAAACGAGAAAAATCACCGGGATTGTTTTGTTTTTTCCTCTTTTTCTTATTCAACATAATAAAAAACAGTAAAACACATCTGTAAATGTATAAAAACCTGTTACACTTTAGTCACCCATTTCAGAATTTGAAAGAGACGTCCCAATAACGGTACCGGCCCGGATTACTGTGACAAATTAATTATGCTAAAACAAGGTACCACGAGAAGTGAAAACATTAATGTGAAATGCGTATGCGTATAGGGGGGAGGGGGGGTTGGGACCACTGCGTACGCCATGCGTACTTAGGGGGAGGGGGGGGGGTCAAAAAAGTTGGCATTTCGTGCGTACGTGCTTTATGGACGGCCCCTTACCAACTCATTTTCCCTCACAAAAAAAAACGTATTATATCAAGACCTTCGATTTTGCTAGAATAGCTGTCAGTGAAGTACTGAGAAAAAAAGGGGGAAATGGACAGGGAAAATCGGGGAAGAGAAACGAAAACAGAAACTGAGATTCTTAAAGGTATAATACATGATTGGTAAAGGTTACACAACAGCACTCACACTGTGTCTGATCAAACATATAAATGAAATAATAAACCTGTGAAAATGTGAGCTCAATAGGACATCTGAGTCACGACAAAACAGAATGGTTTTGTTCTGACACCGATATCAAAACTGTTTTCGGTATTTTGTTTTTAATAATTTCTGGTTAAATAAACCATTTCAGGCGGAAATATTTTAATAGTATGTTTCTACAAGCACCATTTTCACACCCTGAAAGTTATAATATGTAAGTCTGTGAACATTTCTGTTTTGGTATGTTACTAATCCTGCACTGTACCTTTAAGCGTCGCGTGACGTTCTGTGTGTAATATGCCTATAGTACATTGTAATTTTCCACCACTGTTTAGCATCTGGCAGCGAATCAATAATATTACTTTCAGTATTACTGTATCGCAGGTTTGTTGTGCGCTTCGGGGAAAATTGTATCGCTCGTTATGTTTAATAGATATTATCTGCATCAGGTAGTGCACAAAGCTGACTCAGTATACAGCGACGACAAATGAGTCTAATTTATGAATATTAAATGATTTTGGTCGGGAGATAGATAATATGAAAAATAGGCTTGCCCTTCACCGACGTGGATGAGCGCTGTATACTCAGTGCTTGTGAGTGCATGTGAAAAAATCACATGCTGGTTCTGGTGGGATTCGAACCCACGACCTCCTGCTAGGCCACCAGGCTAGCTGGGGTCAGCGGGGTGATTCGAATCCAATGTCGCGACGGGTACCGCAGTTAATCATGTATATTTAATAATGTTGGTCGGGAGATAGATAATATGCAAATTAGGCTTGCCCTACACCGACTTCCTTATTATCAGATATTATCTGCATCGTTATACAGTATACAGCGGCGACAAATTAGTCTAATTTACATAATCATAAAATTAATGGATTGACTGTTTTTTTACTGTCCTAGAATAAAACGATTATTGTGGTGTTGTCGGTAAAAGGACATATTATAGGTGCTGGTATTAATGCTTAAAGGTACTGTACAGGATTGGTAACATACCCAAATATAAATTTTCACAGATTTACTTATAACGTTCATGGTATGAAGAGGGTGTCGATAGAAACATATACACTGGTGAAATATTTCCGCCTAAAATGCTGTAAGCCTGTCTGTCTAGAAATGAGTATTAAAAACAAAGACCGAAAACAGTTTTGATCTCGGGGTAAGATCAAAACCATACTTTATATTTTATAAGAGAAATGTAGTTGGGTTTTCACTATTTCCTCGTGACTCAGATGTCCGATTGAGCTCAAATTTTCCCAGGTTTATCATTTCATGTATACATCATGGATCAGACAAAGTGTGAGTGATGTTCTGTGACCTTTACCAATCATTCATGATACCTAGCCTGTAATGCTAATAATTCTACTGCACAACGAGATCAACTTTGATTAAAAAGTCGAAATTTGTTAGGCATTGTAAATGGCGTTTCTTCTACCATGATTGCGCTTTATGAGAAAACCGATGAACTCGCACAAATTAATGTGACGCCAACTCCCTAAAGGGGCCGTCCATAAAGTACATACGCACGAAATGCCATCCCCCGTACGCATGACGCACGCAGTGGTCCCCCTCCCCCTGTACGCATACGCATTCCACATTATGTTTTTCACTTCTCCGAGTACCATGCTTTAATTTCATTAAAGGTAGTATCATACTTTGGTAAAATATTTACGTATAACTTGAGGATGGTGGTGGTAGAAACATACCGTTAAAACTTTTCCGCCTAAAATGGAGT